>JAKSZT010053887.1:89141090-89216781 GCA_026826555.1 Tolypeutes matacus
GTAAACAATCTTCATCCACAACTCTCAAGCCAGTAAACTACTGATCTGATTTCTGTCCCTATAGATTAATTTTGCCTGTTCTAATATTTCAAATAAATGGAATCAAGCAGTTAAACAAAAAAAAAAAAAAAAACCTGCAGAGGGAAGGCTGCAGAGTAATTGATTTATCAACACCAGCAGACTGAGAAACTCCACAGGGGTCTAAGAGGGAAGGCTGCCCTTCCTCAGTTTTTGTTTGACTGCTTGCTTGTGTGTTTGTTTGTTTGTTTGTTTGTTTGCTTGCTTGCTTTCTTGCCTTTCTTTCCTCTTTCTTCCTCCCATCTTTTTTTTTTCTTCTTCTTCTTTAATTAGGTGCTGCTGGTTTGTTTCTTGTTTGCTGTGTTTCCTCTTCTTTGATTTCCCCTTTTCTGTGTATACCAATTTTATCTACCAATCGTATCTTTTTTCCTTCCTTCATCTTTCTATCTTCTACTTTCAGTTGCTGTTCTTATATTCCACCTCTCTTTATTCAGTCCTCAATTCCTCTGGTTTTTATTTCTATCTTGTCTATTTTTTTCTTTCTTTTATTAACTATTTTTTTTGTCCTTTCTTTTCTCTTTCCCTCTCTCCTCATCATTCTGGCCTTTTAATTCATTCTATATATATTTCTTTATTCAGCTTCCCATATCATTGTAGGTACTCCACTTTTTTATTCCTACTATTCTATATTGCTTACATGAGTTAAATATTCATTTTCCTAGGTCATATATGCTTCCTTTTCTAACTCTCACTATTATTATTACTATTTCACTATCCCTTTTCTTTTCTTACCTCTCTCACTTTCTTTAACCCTAATCTTTCCTTCAAGGGAACATAGAAAACAGCAAGGAAATATAGTAAGAAGAACAAAGTGTCAAAGAGAAAACTTAACACATGCACAAAAACAGCAGCTAAATAAAACCTTAGAGTAGAGAGAGAAGCTAATCAACTGAATAAACCCATCAAGGTAAAAAGATGACCAGATAGCAACAAAAAATTACAAACCATACCAAGAAAGAGAAAGACATGGCCCATTCAAATGAACAAACAAAAACCAGGAAGAGATGCAGAACACTGAACAATTAATCGAAGCTCTCCAAACAAATATCATGGACCAACTTAATGCAGTGAAGGAAGAGATTAAGGATATTAAGAAGACACTGGGAGAACACACTGAAGAAATTGTAAACATACATAAAAAGATAATGGATATGATGGCGATGAATGGCAATCCAAGAAATCAAAAAGACTGTAAGCAAATAACAGCAGATTTAAACAGGCAGAGGAAAGAATTAGTGATGTGGAAGACAGTACATCTGAAATCAAATAGATAGTAGAACAGATAGATAAAAAGATAGAAAGAATCCAGCAGGGACTTAGGGATTTGAACAACAACACAAAATTCACAAAATTATGCATTATAGACATCCCAGAGGGAGAAGAGAAAGGAAAAGGGACAGAAGGAGTGTTGGAGGAAATAATGGCTAAAAACTTCCAAAGCAATTGAGGAAGATGGATATACATACCCAGGAAGTGCAGAGCACCCCAAACAGTATAAATCCCAACAGGTCTACTCCAAGACATATACTTGTCAAACTGTCCAATGCTCAAGGCAAAGAGGAAATACTGAAGACAGCAAGAGAAAAGAGAACCATCACCATACAAGGGAAGCACAATAAGATTAAGTGCTGGTTTCTTATCTGAAACCATGGAGGCAAGAAGGCAGTGGTATGACATAGTTAAGGTACTAAAAGAAAAAAATTTCCCATCAAGAATTCTCTATCCAGCAATGCTGGCATTCAAAAATGATGGAGAGTTCAAAATATTCACAGATAAACAGAATCTAGGAGAGTATGCCATTAAGAAACCTGCATTTCAAGAAATACTAAAGGGAGTTCTGCAGGTTGAAAGGAAAAAACAAGAGAGACAGAAAGTTGGAGGAGAGTGTAAGAATAACTAAAAAGACAAAAAGTAATAAAAACAACATACAGCATACATAAACCCAAAGAAAATATGGCTAATGTAAGTAATTACTTGAGAGTAATAACACTGAATGTAAATGGATTAAACTCACTAGTCAAGAGACACAGATTGGCAGAATGGACAAGGAAATATGACCCATCTATATGCTCTCTACAAGAAACCTACCTTAGACCCAGGGATTCAAGGAGGCTGAAAGTGAAAGGCTGCAAAACAATCTTACAAGCATACAATAACCAAAAAAGGGTGGAAGTAGCTATACTAATATTCGTAAAAGAGACATTAAATGCAAAACTGTTGTAAGAGACAAAGACAGACACTATATATTAGTAAATGGGGTAATCTTTCAAAAAGAAAGAACAATCATAAACATTTATGCACCTAACCAGGGTGCCTCAAAATACATGAGACAAACACTGGAAAAAATAAGTGGAGAAATAGATGCCTCTACAATTTTAGTGGGGGATTTTAAAACACCATTATCACCATTAGACAGACCATCTCAACAGAAAAGCAATAAAGAAACAAAGACCTTGAGGATCTGGACCTCATAGACATATACAGAACACCACACCCAAATACAGTGGGATATACATTCTTCTTGCTTGCATGTGGATCATTCTCCAATATAGACCACAGAAAAATTCTCAATGAGCTCAGAAAGATTGAAATAATACAAAGTAATTTCTCTGAACACAATGGAATGAAGCTGGAAATCAGTAAGAGCTAGAGAACCAGCCTAGGCACAAAGATATGGAAGTTAAGCAACACACTTAGACAAACAGTGGGTCAAGGAGGAAATCTCAAAAGAAAGCAGTAACTACCTTTACCTTAAAACAAAATGAAAAATACAACACAACATATCAAAACCTATGGGATGCAGCAAAAGCTGTACTGAGAGGGAAATTCATAACCATAAATGCATATATCAAAAAAGAAGAAAGAGCTAAAATCGAAGACCTAACTGCACACCTAGAGGAATTAGAAAAATAACAACAAAATAACCTCAAAGGAAGTAGAAAGAAGGAAATAACAAAGATTAGAGCAGAACCAAATGAAATATAAAATAAGAGAGCATTAGAAAAAACAAACAAAACCAAAAGCTGGTTCTTCGAGAAGATCAATAAGATTAGCAAACCCTTAGCTAGACTAACAAAGAAAAAAATAGAGAAGATGCAAATACACAAAATAGGAAATGAGGAAAGGGATATCAACACTAACCTCACAGAAATAAAGAGTATCATAAGGGGATACTTTGAAAAATGACATGCCAACAAGAAGGATAATTTAGAGGAATGGGCAAATTCCTAGAATCACAGAAACAGCCTATATTGACGAAAGTAGAAATTGAAGAACTCAACACCAATCACAAGTAAAGAGATAGAATCTGTCATCAAAAACCTCCCATCTAAAAAGAACCCAGGACCAGATGGCTTCTCAGGTGAAGTCTACCAAACATTCTGGAAGGAACTAACACCATTCCTGCTTAAACTCTTCCAAAAAATACAAGTAGAAGGAACATTGCCTAACTCATTCTCTGATGCCAAATTTACCCTAATACTAAAGCCAAACAAAGATGCTACAAGAAAGGAAAATTACAGACCAATCTCTCTAATGAACCTAGATGATAAAGTCCTCAACAAAATACTTGCTAATTGTATTCAACAACACATCAAATGAATTATACACTGTTACCAAGTGGGTCTCATCCTGGGTATGCAAGGATGTTTCAACATAAGAAAATCAATCAATGTAATACACACATGGCTCTTCTGTCCCTTTTGTTTGAACATATAGTTGATGCTGGGGTTGGTAGGTGTACATCCAGGAGACTTGAATCTCTGGGCTGTCCATGTGCTGGATGGGCCCTGAGCCTCAGTGGAGTTGCAGCACCTGTTCTCCAGTTCATTGGACTCACCTAAGATAGCTGATATGGAGGTGAGGATGAACAACCAGCACACCAAAGAACCGAGAGAGTCTATAACTGGAAGCAAGAAAGTCCCATCCATCAGCCATACAGGATCGAAGTTCCTTCTCCATTAGAGGTGGAGTGGGCATCACCATCCCAGAATCCTCAGGATTGTTGAATAAAATATGGACTAGTGTAGAAAAAAATAGTGACTTGAGATTATTTTATAAATGTTCATTTGTAGGCCTTACTCCTTGGAATCAAGATCAAGTATATCTCAGAGTCTTATGAATTCCATGTTTTTGACAAGTAGGCATGAAATCTAAGGCATGTGACTCTCAACCATACTTTGGTATGGTAAAGAATAAAATTAAATTTTCTCATCCAGGAATTTAGGCCTTTCATAATTTATAGACAGCATCCTATTTCTGTACATTATGTATTTGTTAATAGGGTTACCTGTTAGTTTCTACCCACACTTATTTGCTTCTATTAGAGAAGCCATCATGCCCCATTTTCATGTACCTATTAAAGACTTGAATGAGAATGCCACCTCTTTGTTCCCTGATGCTCCTAGGCACATTTTTCTCCTAATTCCTACAGTAGACAGATGGCCCTCCACAGATACTGCTTTGTGATTAGCCATTTGTATTCCAGTTCTGTCTCCCATACTTAGGAGCAAATTTTCCAAAAACAGGAACCAAATTGTATTCATTGTTTTATTATAGATAAGGCAGGCAGTTATTTTCCCATAGAAGGCTTTCACTAAACACTTTACATGTGAATGAATGAAGTCTCCTTTTCATTCCTAGTTCCCATTCTATATCACATCTCATTGTAACTATAAAATGGTTGTAGTCACGAGGATTCTTCATCTTTGGTATGGACCATGCCTTTGTTGAGGACATTGACTGTGTTCAGAACATAAGGCATGGAATATAGTGTCTCCTCACCTGTTCTTGGGAACCGTGCTGTGAAAAAGTAGCATAAATCCTACATGTGGCTGTGTCTATGGCGGGTAATGACACCAGAAATAATAAGTATATTCACCACCTTCCTTGGACAAGCATGTCTTAGGAACCTTGTAAATTCTAGGATAAAGAAGGAGAGAACCTCATTTTCCCTCCCAAAAGAGCCCATTGCCAGTGTTGAAGGGAAATGGAACTTGTTCTATCTCAGTTGCTTATCTAACACCTAACAAGAGGAAGAAGGTAATTTTAGAGCACTATACACTCATGAGGAGAAGCAAGTGTCAAAGTTAAGTGAAGTTTTTTTCTATATAACTGTTTTATTCATGAGCATATTTGATTATTATTAGAAGAGAATGCAGAAAATCTAAAGGCATGAATAGTACATCTAGGTCCCCCAAAACTCTAGGAGCTACTTTAGTTAATAGCTTAAGAGTCGTGAACATAATTTTCAAATCATATGTGGCACAGTAAAAGAAAGTACCAATTGGCTCCTGTTCAGAATGCCACAATTTGTTGACAACCCAGAAACTTCCTGAATAAAAACAAATAGTAAAACAGTAAAAAGCAATGTATTAATTACTCATTATGATAAATACTATCTCTATTTTAAAAATCAGGAAAACAAAATATTTCCACCAAATGAAAACATTTACTCTTGCCAGCCAAAATGCCATACTATTATTGCAAATGTATCCCAATCAAAAATTGTAGCCATCACTTTTAGAACCTTTTATTCCAAGAAACATGGCTTCAAAACAAAGAATTAATTTTGCTGATATGGGAAAAAGGGCTTCCCTCAACCAAATTTATTTTGAAAATTATCAAACCTACAGAAAGAATGGTTTAATACATACATATTTCTTCTCACCTTAATTCTCCAGTTGTTCACATTTTGCCACACTTGCTTTATCTCTTCCTACACATACATTACTTTTTTCTCTGAACCATTTGAAAGTATAAGTTGCAGGCACAATGGTGCATCTTTGGCATACATCTGCTAAAATAAGGATATTCTCAATGCAAATTCAACACTAAAAACATACCTAAGAAAAGTCAGTAATTCTCTAATATTACCTAGCATCTAGCTTATATTCAGATTTTCCAAATTGTCCCCAAAATATCTTAGATAGCTATTTCTTTTTCTGTCCTATATTTAAACCATGTACACAGATTGCATTTGATTATGAATCTCTCTATTTTTTAATAAGCCTGACCAGTTATCTCATAGAATTCCAACATTCTCTATTTATCTAATTTTCCTTGTGGCATTGTTTAAATTTTTCTTCTTTAAATCTTTTAAATAGAAAGTAAAAGGTGGAAGCTTGATTAGATTTGGGTTACACATTATTGGAAATAATATTTCAAGGCTGATGCTTTATATTTCACATTGCATCACAGCAAAAGGCACATAATATCAAGTTGTCCCAGTACTAGTGATGGTTAGTTTGGTCATGTGGTTAAGGTAAAGTGATGACTGTTAGATCTCTCCAATGTATTTTCCCTTTTGTGACTAGCTAAATAAATATACTTAGTTAAGCAATTTGCAGGGCTGTATTTGGCACTGTGTAAATATCCTGTTCTGCAACAACATTTCATACAATAGTTTTATCATCCATCATGATTCATGGGTGATTATTTTACATTGGGGGTTGCAGAATGGTCATCTTTGTAATTCTAGAATACCTTGAAATATATTATCTGGCATTTTTCTGTAAAGAAGAACTTTCTCTTTTTCATTTCATAAAGGTGAAATGTCATTTTATGTCCTGTGTTAAATTTGTCTGACTTTCTCTATTACAGAACTCTAAAGTTTGGATTCCTTTTCCCCTTGCCAGATGGTTAAATATGTGGTCCCCTCGAGAGGGAAATGGATGGCTAAATGACCCTGCCTATTATTCTATGATTTTAGAGCCAACATAAGCCTTTGAAAAATATGTTTTTAAGTAAAAATTTTAAGTTTATTTGAATTGGTATATAAAAACATTAAGCCAAATATTGATGATGTGTGAGTCCATGCTTTTGTGCTTTATGGCCTGTTGAATAATATTTCTTGAGTTCCAAGGAACTTATAACTCAAATTTATAATCACATTTGGAAGAAATTAGAAAACCTGGAAGTTTCCAGCATTTTCATTAGTGACATTATGCAATTTCTTTACTTCTGGCACCAATATAACCAAATCCATTTGAAGAGGAGATGGGAGTCATGACTCCAATTTGGGTTCCAAATGAAAACTTAAATATGCCTTCTAATAGTGACAGGCAATATAAATATAATTTGTTAATTACATTAAATAAGAATATACTTTAAACAAATTAGAGCTACATAGCAAAATGAAGTATTGTCAAAATATTTTAAAAAGAATATGTGGTTTCTCATTTTTCTCTCAAAAGTTCTACTTCCTCAGTCTGTTACCCGTATAGTTCAGCTAGGGTGCAAAGTTGAAATTTGATGAAATTGAGTCAGATTAATGTCTTATAATAATAATAATTTTATTGTTCAAAGACAACTAACTAAAATAATCCCTTTGTCCTAAAACATGTCTTATAAATTATCTATTCCTAACTACTAAAATCAGGATTTGGATTCTGTGATTATAACCATTTTGAGGTTTGAAAACAGGTCTTTATGCACTAATTATTACATTGAAAAATTGAAAGATTTTGATTTTGCCCAAGGTCTCGTAGAGGCACTTGGGTCCATAATTCTCTAAAAACTAAGGATTTATTGAGAAAGATACTGATTATTGATATCCATACAAATAAAAACAATATGTGGATTTAGTAATTTAAAAAGAAAATGCATAATGGAATTATTTCTTCATTCATTTATTGAACTTTTTTTTTTTTACCCAATTGTATGGACTTTCCATTACTCCTGCATCATTAGATAGGTCATCTTTCTGTCTTGCTATCTTATAGTTCAAGCATCAATCCAATTTCCCAACAAGGCAAAGACTCTACTCCCTAAACGACATCAGATTTCTTTAAAAATACTGCAAATTTCTTCACAAATGTACTAATTTGTTCCTTATGTTGTTTCCCTTTTTATAGAAAGAAATGAGTTTACAGTTGTGAGGATTGTATTTCTTTTACTTAAAAAACATTTTTTTTCCATTTGCTAATCCTTTTTTTGCAAATTATATCTCTACTCTCACATCTCTTACCTTCCAGCAAGTTCCTTGTAATTTACTCTCGCCTTCATATGCATCCAAGCCTCAAGCAAACCAAATCAATTAAACAATGTTTATGGAATATTGAAATTTAATAAACGGTCTGTCTCCCTAAATTATATGCCACCTATTTCTTTCACTTTGATATGCTTTGTCCTCAAATTCACTATTTTTGTACTATTAATTTATAAATCTATCTACTAATCTCAGTAATTTTGCTCAACAAGGCACTTCGTAACTAAGAGAGTTAAGAAAAATTGAAAGTCCCACTTTTAATCCTTTCTTCCAAAACAAAAGGTAGAGGGTAAAGTACTCTCATCTTCTTCCGTTGTCTTGCAACTTTGCCATTTTTACATACATATATACACACACACACACACACAAGAATTCCCATTCTTACAGTCCAAGAGTAGAAAAAGCATGTGGAGTCATGCAAAATGAAAAATGGTTTGGAATCCCTGTTTTGCCAGTAACTGGGCAAATTGCTAATTTTCTCTGTTCCTAAATTCCTCCATCTGTTAACATAAGGTAAGAAAACCTACCTTTATGCATTGTAATTATAAACAATACTCAATATTTACAATGCTCAATACATGCAGACCTTGAAATTTACTGTTAATAATAATGTGACAAGTTGCTTATATATATAATTTTAAGTAGAATACAGATGGTCCTAATTGTACATTCTTTGTAATATGGAACATCTTAACTGTCAAATATTCAGAGGCAAAAGTACTTAGAGATAGCCTTTGATTTTCTTGGGCATAATAAGCCCTGAAGGAAATAAATCATACTGCCTGCCTCAAGACAACTAGTGCTTCCTGAAAAGGAGAGATTTGTGAGAAAAGAACAGGCCCGGGTCACCCAACAGCTCTCCCATGGGAACTCCCTCCTAATAATCCCATCTGGAGAAGTGGCAGTCTTTTATTACTAGCTGGCGTAGAGACCGTTTGCAACCTTGGCAATGGCAGTGAACTACGTGATGGCCCATGCACAGCAAGAGCAACAGCAAAGACCAAAGTAGAAACTGGGGCTCTAAGGGTATGGAATAGTCACACACACCCCACTTCACCTGGACCCCAAATGACCAGAGAACTTTTCCTAAAACCAGCGGGATGCAGGAAAGTCAGATGGCTTTATATGAACACTGCTAGGAATTCTTGGAAAAGTTGGGGAAGACCCCGCCCCCCTCCATGGACATTCTTAATAAATGAAGAAGAGTTTGGGGTGTCAACATAAATGTGATATATTTAAATTCACTAACAGGTGACAAACCAGGTGCATTGACAAGCAAAGTATCAAATGAAAATTGTGAGTATTTTCATTTTTAAACAAATACAAAGGAATTTTTACATCTACATGAGAATTTTCTTTCATCATTATGGTTGCTGATATATTTCCAATATTTTTATAAAGTCTTTAAGATTTTTTTTTCTTTTTGAAATAACAAAAAGAAAAAAATCTTACAGCATCAAGTTTGATAATCAATGTTAGGAAGAAAGAAGAGTCTGGGTGGAAGATCCTAAAACAAGGAGTTGGAGAGAAATGATCTTAAATCCCAGATCTACCATTTGCTTGTTTTTACAAAGCTGCTAAACCTTGGATTCATCAGCTTTAAAATGAAGGTGATAATACCTTTGGTGTTGAATCTAAATCAATGAAAAACATATAAAACACTTCCCCGTATTTTGTGATAGTTATTGGAACAAACACTATCTGGTCATTGACCAGGGCTCCTTGAATCCTTTTTACTAATTCTTTGAGCCCATTTCCTTCCTTGTGATTTGCTTCTGAGGTTGGCACCTGACTGTAACTCTGGAGTTTAAGTCTTCCAGGGAAAGGTAACTAACTCCCACAGGAGTATGGTGACCCTACTTTCTTGCCTCAAATCGGAGGTGTAGTTCATATTCCCAGGCCAGCCTGAGGGATTAGGTTAAGGTTGGGACTGGCTACTTCTATCCACATATTCTACTTCTTCCACTTCCTTACAGTTTCCTGTAAACTCTCCCCAATCCTTTAACTTAAGATCTGTTTCCCTAAGCATAGTCAAAGATACTGAAGACAGCCTTTATTCATATTCCAAGATAGTTATATAAGTTGTCTTAGAAATAGGAAACAAGAAGACAGCCATTATTCCATAGATTATAAACTGATCCTCATTATCATTCTCTCATAGGAGTTCCAGCAATTTCTGGGCAGAAAGAGTGGTGTCTGGCACTTATGTCAATAGTAAAGTGGCAAAAAAAAAAAAAAAATGGTTGAGGATCTGAGCTCTGAAATCAGACAGACCAAATTTCAATTTTTATTTCCTGAATAGCTAACATTAGGATTTTGCACAAGAGACTTATCCCCTGGGAGACTTAATTTCTTCAATAGTTAAAAGGAGGATAGTAGGACTACTTACATTTAGGTTTTACCTGAATTCCTGGAATAATGACATTTTCCAGGGAAAAAGTTTACCAGTTTGTGCTGTACAGAGGGCACAGCACAAAATGTAGCCTCTGTTAAAATGTAAAGTTTAAATGCATATATGGGAACTAGCTGCATATTTTATAGGCATATTACAAACACACACACATATGAATCTGACATGAATTAAAATTTTATATACTGAGATTTGGCAAGTTGTATATTTTAAATAATAATCTATCTTCTATAGAATGTTTTTAATTTTGAAGTGAGATACTCATAACTTAGGACTGCTATCTTTCTTTCATCAGCACTTCATAATTTGCAAAATACAATCACATTTTACTTTTCCACTACTTTTTGAAATAAGCCTGGTATGTATCTGTATCTTATAGTTTAAGAAAGTGAGCCACACAGAGCCTTATCATTTACTATAACCACAGAAAAATTTTACATAAATTTTTATGAACTACTTTTACTTTATAAACCCATAGTTTATAAACCCATAGAGCTATCGCTATGTCTGATGATTGCAACTGTGCAATGATAGCAGTTGTTTACAATTTGGAATAATTTCAAATACGTGAAATAGACTAAAATATATTTTGGCAAGATAATGTTCCCTTGATTTTTAAATCTATGTGTATTTATTTATTTTGAAGGAAATTCTATCCATGGTTATAGTTATTCAGAATATACTATGTTCATGATAATACCACTTCATGCAAGTAATGTTTGGTAGTGAAAATCCCATGGTGTACAATAGTAAGAGATAACTAATATAAATGGCTCATTATCTCAAATGTTTTAAATCAACATATAATTTTAAATATTTTTAAAAATCCAATTGCATGGGGTCAGAAATGGGAAAATCTGAGTTGACAACATATCACATGGGAAATAAATTCTGAGCACTTTAATAAATCCTAAAATTAACATTATCACGCATGCTAAAATGTATCACACATGTGTAAAATGCAATCTTAAGTAATTCAAGGAAGTAGAGTATACAAACCACAAGAAGTTCTCTTAAATTCATTTCAAGAAAGAGAAATATATTGTTTTTCACTATTGAGCTTTATTATATTAGTAAGATTGCTCTCAGTTGCAAGTAACAGAAAATAGGCTTCTAGAGCAATTGCTTCAGAAGAAGTTTTACTTAGGAGACCACTGAGGTCTCTGAGGACTCTTTCTTTTATCCAATTTGCCTTCTCTGGGTCTGCTTCATCCTATAGGTCCAAGAGTTACATGCTTCCACATAAGCACCGTGTATGAGAGGCAGTATATCTTGGTGGATTCTGAAGCTAAACTGTCTGAATTAAAAATGTGATTCTACCATTTCCTCATAATGTTGCCATAGGCCAAGTACTTTTATCTCCCTGTTCCTCAGTTTCCTCATACATGAAATGGAGATAATGATAGTACTTAGATACAGACTTGGTCAAATAATTAAATATACTAATGTTTTTAAAGCACTTGAACAAGTTCTAGAACATAGAAAGCACTAAATAAACACTTATTAAATAAATATTTCCCAGAATTTAACCAGTATCTGATAGACAGTAGGTACCATATGATAACTGGATAAAAGTAGGGACTCAGCAAAATCAAGTATAGCCATAGGATGGTAGGCATGATCATCAAGGATGTAGAAACCAAGCCATGCAGAAAAGGTTTGAAGAATATTCAAACTAGGTGAGAAATTTCCAAACTTATACACAACAAAAACAAATCTGTTTCATACATTAAAAAGAGTAAACTTGTTCTGTGTTTCTCTGGAGGTCAAAACTAGGAGCAATGGACAGAAGGTAATAGGGCAATTCTGGTAATTGGGTTTATCTAATAGGGTGGAATAGGCTGATGTTAATCAGCAAGCCCTATCATTAGAAACATTCAAGCAGAATGTATTAGAAAGGATCACAGAACTGTAAAGTAATTCAGAAAAAAATGACTAAAGAATGCATTTAACCCTCTAAATGGAATTTAGCTTTCTACATATTTGGTAGCATGAACTAAAACACAGAATGGTTTTGCAAAACTCTCTTTCCCATAAGGAAAAGAATGATATAGATAAACACACTCTCATCTTAGCCTACTGAATGTCATGCTGTTATATTTTGCTAGGCTGCTGAAAGCAATATACCAGAAATGGTTAGCTTTTACAATAGGAATATATTAACATACAAGCTTACAATTTTGAAGCAAAGAAAATGTCCAACTCAAAGCATCATCAAGGCAATATTTTCTTCCTGAAGACCAGCTGCCAGCAGTCTTTGTTCCTCTGTCACTTGGCAAAGCACATGGTGGCAACTGCTGATCTCTCCTTTCTCTTCTGGGTTTCATTGCTTTCAGCTTCTGGCTTCCATGGTTTTCTCTTTCTTTTTCTCTGTATTCATCCTATTTATAATGGACTTCAGTAAGAGGGGTAAGACTCACCTTGGGCCATACCTTAACGGAAGTAACCTCATTAAAAGGTCTTTCTTATAATTGGTTTACACCCACTCTCTGAACCCCAAAAAGACACGTTACTTCTATATGCAAAACACATCCATTTCATCACAATATCCCAAAAGCCTTAAGTCATTTTTGTAACAATATCAAGTACAAAGTCTTATCACAATTGATTATAATTATGGTCTCTCCTGGGGCACAATTTTCCTCTGGCTATGGACCTGTGAAACCTAGTGAATAAGTTATCTGTTTCCAATACACAAAAGAGGGCCAGGCATAAGGTAAATATTTCTATTCCAGAGGAGAGAACTTGGAAGGAAAACAGGGGTCACAGGCCCAAACAATGCCAAAACTCTGCAGGGCATACTCCATTAGATTTCAAGAATTGAGAGTTATATATTGCATGATGTTTTATCCTCTGGGACTGATAGAGTGGCAGCTCTACCCTTTCCAAGTTCTAGCACGGTGGCCATACCCTCTGCAAATACTGGGGTGCTGCTGTCCCTGAATACTGTGGTGAAGGTTCCAGCCTCAAGAATAGGTTGGCAGCCAGACTCTAGGTTCTACCTTCAGCAAATATTGGGATGATGGCCAGTCTCTCCACAATCCCCCTGGCATCAGAGAAAACTAGAGTAGTAACATTCTTCCTGAACAATGGAGAAGGCCTTCCTTCTTCAAGTGCCAGTGCATACTTACCCTTTCCACACACATGGGTGGACTCACTCTCTTGGCCCAAGAAGATGTCTTCAGTCCAGACTAGATTAAAATTGTTCTGCATTTGAAATCATTTTCCCTTCAATTTGTCCCTTTTAGTCCAGGGTGGCAGTGTTCTGTTGATACAGATCTCACAAAAACTTATTAGTTTGGCAAGTTGTACACAGGTGTCCAAACTATCAAAAAGAAGAACTTCGCACAAATCCTTTATGGATAGCTGCATTTCCAATCCTGGCCTGCTGGTTCCATGTTCAGCTAAACCCTCACATGGAGTGCTATTCTCTAGGGACTTGCTTTCTGGAAGCTCAGAATTTTCTAAACCATCAATTTTTTATTTCTTTGTGCCTGAGAGTTCACTTCTCAACTTATCCCTTTCCCCTATATTTTGCTATAAGCTGCAAAGACAAACAAGGCAACACTTTCCACATTTAGTTTGGCAATCTCCTCAGCTAAATATCTAAGTTCATCACTTTCAAATTCTGCCTTCCATCTGACATCAGGACTCAACTGAACCAAGTTCTCTGTCAACCTTAAAACAAGGGTTGGTTTTCTTCCAGTTTATACACATGTATGGTTTTTAGCTAAGGCCTTATCAGAAGTACCTTTAGCATCCACATTTCATATTTATTTGAATAGTCACTTCAAAGCAATCTAGGCCTTGTCTATCAAGCAGCTCAGCTCACAATTCTTCCAGGCTCTACCCATTACCCAATTACAAAGCTGTTTCCACATTTTTAGTGTTTGCGATATCAGAAAACCACACCTTGGTACTAAAATCTGTTTTAGTTTGCTAGGCAGATAAAAGTAGATATAAAATGTGTATAAAGTAGATATAAACTTTAACAATGAGAATTTATTAGATTACAAGCTTATAGTTTTGCAAACATGAAAATGTACAAATCAAGACATCATCAAGTAATCCTTTCCTTTTGAAGACTGGCTACTGGTGATTCATGTTCCCCTTTCACATGGCAAGGAACACGGTGGTGTCTGCTGGTCTCTCCTTCTCTTCCAAGTTTCATTGGTTTCAGCTTCTGACTTCAGTGGCTTTCCCTTTCTTTTTCTCTGTATTCATCCCATTTATAAAGGACTTCAGTAACAAGATTAAGACCCACCCTGGACCACACGTTAACTGAATTAACCTCATCAACAGGCCTTACTTACAATAGGTTATGCCCTTTTAATGGATTAAATTTAAGAACATGACTTTCTGGGGTACGTATAGTTTCAAACCACTACTGAGGGAAACTAGAATGGAGTATAAGAAGACCAGCCTTAAGTAATAAAGGTAGAAGAAATTGTTGCTCCACACCTTCTGCAACTCTTTTATGAAATTGACTGAGTCCCAGGGATCTAAAGTCTTTACATTTTCCTTGGGGACCTGATTATTTTCTCCACATTCACAATATTCTCAGGTATAGTCATCTTCAACCCTTGCTTAGTCATACTATATATATGCAAAATTCAGATGCAGAAAAACATGTTCCTGTTAAAGCACTATAGGCAAATCTTATATGCAAGTCCTTATAGTCCATGTCCATTCTACACTGTCTGGAAAATATGGCAGTGTCTTATTTTTAATTTGAGTTCCAAAATGTGTTATTGAAACTCTGCTCCCATAAGCCAAACCACCATTTCAGTTTTCAAATTTAGGAGAGAAAAAGAGAGCACAGAGAGCCAGCTTTGAATTCAAACCCTAAGTCAAAGCACCAGAAGAATAATTTTCATTTGCTAACTTGTGCGGGTTTGCTCTCATTCAAGTGCACTTCCTTTAAAAGATTACTAATCATTTGTAAATTACCTTCTATAAAATTTCTTTCTGCCTATATAGCTTGATTTTTCTATAAGCTTGCAGATATTAATATACATTTGAAAACAGCTTAAAATGATGCTGACTTGAGCAACTAAAAAATACTTTTAATGAGTGGAGCAATGCAACAAAACACCCCACCAATCACAAGCTGGCATACTTTTTCCATTGTATATGTATTGGCTATATCTAATCAGAAATTTGAAAAAAAAAAAAAGATGCAAAAGCAACTCAAAGGATGAAGGAGAGCTTTAATTTTAATAGACTATTTCTTAGAGAAGTTTTAAGTTTACAAAAAATTGTGCAGAAAATAGAGAGTTCCCATATATGCCCTCCCACACACATACACACAGTTTCTCCTATCATTAACATCTTGCATTAGTTTGGCACATTTGTTATAATTAAGGAACAAATATTAATATATTATTATTAGCTAAAGCCCATAGTTGATATTAGAGGTCACTCTTTGTGTTCTTTATTTCTGTGGGCTTTGACATGTGTATGATGTTATATAGTCACTATTATAGTATCATACAGAATTGTTTAACTGCCCTGAAAATGTTCTGTGCTCCACCTATTCATCCTTCCTCACCTTCTCGTGAAATTCTGACAACCACTCAAATTATTGCTGTCTCTTCAGTTTTGCTTTTTCAGAATGTCATACAATTGGAATACTATACCATGGAGTTTTTTCATAATGGCTTTTGTCATTTAGCAATATTCATTTGAGTTTTTTGCAAGTCTTATAGCTTGATAGCTCATTTCTTGTTATCTCTGAATAATATTCCTTCTTACAGATGAACTACCATTTGCTTATCCATTGACCTATTGAAGAACATCTTAGTTGCTTCCCATTTTTGGCAATTATGAATAAATCTTCTATAAACATTCATGTACAGGTTTTTGTGCAGACATAAGTTTTCAACTAATTTGGGTAAATATCTAAGAGTGTGATTGCTGGATCATATGATCAGTCGATGTTTAGTTTTGTAAGAAACTGTCAGACTATCTTCCAAAGTGGCTGTACCATTTTACATTCCCACTAGCAATAAATGAGAGCTTCTGTAATTCCATGTCCTCACCAGCTTTTGGGGCTTTCAGTGTTTTGGATTTTAACCATTCTCATAAGTGATAGTAATATCTTATTATTGTAATTTGCAATTCTCTAGTGACATGATATTGAGCATCTTTACATATGCTTAGCTGCCATCTCTATATCTTCTTTGGTGAGGCATCTATACAAATCTTTTGCCTATTTTTTAATTGAGCTATCATTTTCCTATTGTTGAATTTTATAAATTCTTTGGTATATTTTGGATACAGTTTCTTTTTCAGATATATATTTGCAAATATTTTCCATTCTGTGACTCTTGTTTTCATTTTCTTAACATTGTCTTTCACAGAGCAGAAGTGTTTAGTTTTAATGAAGTAGAGGTTATCAATCTTATCTTTCACAGATCATGCTTTTGATGTTGTAACTAAAAATTCATCACTTACACTAGATACCTAGATTTTTATACTATGCTATAATCTAGAAGTTGTAGAATTTTGCATTTTAAATTGAGGTTATTTGCTAAAAAGACTATCTGTTTTCCATTGAATTACCTTTGCTTCTTTGACAAACATCATCTGACTATAATTGAGTGCATCTATTTCTGGAAAGATAGCATTTTTAACAAACTGTGCTTTAGCAATTGTACATTCATAGGCAAAGAAAATGCATGTCAAAGAGGAGGCAAAATGGCAGCAGAGTAAAGAGCTCCAAGAGTCAGCTCCTCCTACAGTGCAGTTAGTAGTCAGACAGAGCTATATAAATCACCTCTTTGGGTGGCCCAGGAGACCAGAAGAGCATCCTGCAACATCCTTGGAAGAATGAAAGGTGGAGATTGGCCATTTACAGTGAAGATTTGTTAGTAGAGCACTCCACACTACAGAGGTTGGCACCCAATCCCCACTGGTGGCACAAGCCACCTTAAGAGCTATTCTCTGGCTGGAGGTGGAAGATCCATTTCCCAAAAAGCTGGGAAGAAGAGACTCTCAGGCACCAATTTCAGCTAGTGATTAATAAATTTTGCTTACCAAAGTTCAAGCTAAAGAGCAGCTAAAGTTTGGCCTTGTCCTGGTCAGAAAGAGGCCAGTAGCCTCCATTTTAACTCCACCCCCAGCATGAGAGGAAATGGGGCCGATTGAAATCAAGCACTGGCCACCCTCCTCCCCTGCTCCTGATTGCAGCTTTAGCCTAGGATTCAGCCCAACTTCCAGCAGGGAAGAAGGGGAGCTGGGGGGACCTGCACCAGCCTCTCTGGGCAACTGCAGACACTTTTGGGCTGCACAAACCAAATTATTGGTCACATCTCTGGCTCCATACCCACTTATTACAGGGCAGGAAGAAGGATAGTGTGCCTTTATTCTCTCCAGGCAACTGCAGGTACTCTTAGCTTGCACAGAGTAATTTAGTGGGCACTCCAGTAGTTCCATCCCCACTCCTGACAGGGCAGAAGAGATTGTGCTCCCTTAGCCTCTCTGAGCAACTGCAGCAGCATTTAGCCTGCATGGACTAGACTGTTGGAAACTCTCGCTTCATCCCAGTCCCTGACAGGCAGGAGGAGGGATAGTATACCCTAAAACTCTCCAGGTTACTGAAGTCATTTTTAGCTTGCATGAACCAGATTATTGGGCATGCCTGTGGTTCCACCTCCACCCCTGACAGAAGAAGAGGAGGGACAGTGCTCCCTCACCTTCACTGGACAACTTTCAGCCTGCATGGAAAAGATTGCTGGCACACCAGAAGGTGACATTCCTGCCCCTGACAGGGGAAGAGAGTGGCCAGTGCTTGATCATTCTACCTGGGCAACTGCTGTCAGTTTTGACTCACATGACTTAGTTTACTGCCCATACCTGCAGTTCCATCCCCACCCCAGACAAGGGAGAAGGGGTGTGGAGCATCATCATTCTCTCCAGACAACTACAGATGATCTTGGCCTGCATGACGTGGACTACTGCATATGGCTGTAGCTCCATTCCTACCCCTGGCAGGGAAGAAAGGTGGGAGAAGCTTCATCAGTTCCTGGGGCAACATGGGCAGCTTCAGCCTCCATGGAATATAGTACCAATCACATCCTCAGCTCCTATTCTGCAACCAGCAAGGGAGAAAGGGCAAGAAATAGATGAAAAAGAGCTGAAAATTTTCAGATTGGCTAAATACGAGCCACTATAAAGTTGCAAATTAAGTTGAACCAAGCATCAAGAGGGGCTATAGCACAAACCCAATCAATTAGAAAGCCCTGTACTAAAGAGAGAAAAGGGGCCACGAATAAATACATTCAGTAAATCAGATGCAGAGACACCAACAGCAATTACAGTTCATACCAAGAAATACAAAGATATGACTCAGTCAAAGGAACAAACTATGCTTCCAAATGACATAAATGACTTGAGACAACTAATCATAGATGGTCAAAAAATCTCCTTAATAAATTCAATGAGATGGCCAAAGAGATTAAGACATCAAGAATACACTGGGTGAGCACAAAGAATTTAAAGGGAAACATAGAAAAATAGCAGATCTATGGAAATGAAAGGCACAATAAATGAAATAAAATACAGTGGAAGCATATAACAGCAGATTTGAAGATGTAGAAGAAAGGATCAGAGAGCTTGAAAACAGGGCCTCTGAAATCAAACATACAAAAGAATAGATAAAGAAAAGATAGGAAAACTGAACAGGGTCTCAGGAAACTAAATAATAGCAAAAGACATGTAAACACAGATGTCATGGGTGTCCCAGAAGAAGAGGAGGGAAAGGGGGCATAAAGAAAATTTGAGAAAATAATGGTAGAAAATTTCCCAACCCTGTTGAAGAACGTAGATATACATATTCAAGAAACACAACTCCCATCTGAATAAATCCAAATAGAACTACTCTGAGACACATACTAATCAGAATGTCAAATACCAAAACTAAAGAGAAACCAGAGAGCAGGAAGAGAAAAAAGATTCATCAGGGATGCCAAATAAGATTAAGTGCTGATTTCTTATCAGAAACCATGGAGGCAAGAAGACAGTGGTGTGATGTACTTAAGATACTGAAAGAGAAAAACTTCCAGCCAAGAATATTATTTCTGGAAATATTGTCTTTCAAAAATAAGGATGTTTAAATTATTCACAGATAAACAAAAACTGAGAGAATTTGTAACCAAGAGACCATCTTTGCAGGAAATACAAAAGAGAGTGGTACAGCCTGAAAAGAAAAGACAGGAGAGAGAGACTTGGAAGAGAGACTAGTATGAAGATTATATCAGTAAAAGTAAATAAAAGTCTCAAAAGAGTGGTGAAAATAAAATATGATGGATAAAACCCAAAGGTCAAAATGGGGGACATAAGAACTGCCTTTACAGTAATAACATTGAATGTTAATGGTTTAAACTCCCCAATCAAAAGACAGAGACTGGTGGAAAGGGTAAGAAAATATGAGCCATCTATATGCTGTCTACAAGAGACTCACCTTAGACACAAGAATACCAATAAATTGAAAGTGAAATTTATTGGTATAAATACCAATATTTATTGGAAAAAGATATTCCGTGCATACTGTAACCGAAATAAAGCTAGAGTAACTATACTTATATCAGATGAAATAGACATTAAAAGCAAAGTTATTAGAGAAAGGAAGATCATTATATACTAATAAGAGGGGCAACTCACCAGGAGGAAATAACAATCATAAATAAATATGCACCTAACCAGGATGCACCAAATTACATGAGGCAAGCACTAGCAAAACAAAAGGGGTATATGCACTAATAGTTGGAGTCTTCAACTATTGTCTCAGCATTGTCTCAGCATCTCAGATAGATCATCTGGGTAGAGGACCAATAAAGAAACAAAAAGCTTGAATAATATAATGCTAATAGATATATACAGAACATTGTACCCCAAAACAGCAGGATATACATTCTTCTCAAGTGCTCATGGATGAATCTCCAGGATAGACCATATATTGACTCACAAAGCAGATATCAATAAATTCAACACGATTGAAATTATGCAAAACACTTTCTCTGATCATAATGGAATAAAGTTGAAAATCAATAAGAGACAGAAAAATTGAAAATTCAAAAATATATGGAGATTAATCAACATACTTTTCAATAATCAGTGGGTCAAAGAAGAAATTGTAAGAGAAATCAATAAATATTTTGAGATGAGTGAAAACAAGAACACAACATATCAGAACCTACGGGATGCAGAGAAGGCAGTGTTGAGAGGGAAATTTATGGCCTTCAATACTTACATTAAAAGAAAAGAAAGAGCTTAAATCAATGACCTAACTACACAGCTGGAGGAACTAGAAAAAGTACAGTAAATTATTCCCAAAGCAAGTAGAAGGAATGAAATAACAAATATCACAGCAGAAATGAATGAGATTAAGAACAAAAAAAAAAAAAAATAGAATTAAAAAAACCAAAACTTGGTTTTTTTGAGAAGATCAATAAAATTGACAAACACTTAGCTAGACTGACAAAAAAAAAAGAGAGAAGAGGGAAATAAATAAAATAATAAATGAAAATGGGGACATTACTCTTGAACCCACAGTAATAAAAGAAATCATATGATGAACAACTGTATGCTAGCAAACTAGACAATAAGTGGAAAAATTCCTAGGAATATATGAACAACCTACACTGACCCTGGAAGAAATGAAAGACCTCAACAAACCAATCACAAGCAAAGAGATTGAAGCAGTTAAGAAACAACTCCCCAAAATTAAAAGCCTCAGACCAGATGGCTTCACAGGTGAATTCTACCAAGCTTTCAAAGAAGATTTAATAACAATCTTACTCAAAGTCGTCCAAAAATATTGAACATGAAGGAGCATTACCAAACTCATTCTACGAAGCCAATATCACCCAAATATCAAAGCCAGATAAGATATTATGAAAAAAGAAATTTACAGTCCCACTTTCCTAATGCATACAGCTGCAAAAACCCTCAACAAAAATACTTGCTAATCGTATCCAACTACACATTGAAGAATTAGTCATCATGATCAAGTGGGTTTTATCCCAGGCATGAAAGGGTGGTTCATCACAAGAAATTTGATCAGCATAATACTCAATAAATACATACATAATACATAATAAATCAAAGAAAAAGCACGTCATCATCTTGACTGGCACAGAAAAGACATTTGACAAAATCCAGCATCATTTCTTGATAAAAATACTCCAAAAGATAGGAATAGAAAGAAACTTTCTCAACATGATAAAGAGAATATATGAAAAACACACAGCTAACATTGTACTCAATGGTGCAAGCTCTCCCACTGAGATTGGGAACAAGACAATGTTGTCCACTGTCACCACTTTTGTTTAATATAGTGCCAGAGTGTCTAGCTAGAGCAATCAGGCAAAAAAAAAAAAAGAAGTAAAAGGTGTCCAAATTGGAAAAGAAGAACAAAAACTTTCTCTATTTACAGGTGATATAATCTTATATGGAGAAAATCTTTTAAAATCTACAAAAGAGGAATAGATCTAATAAACTAATTCAGCACAGTGCCAAAATACAAGATTAATACACAAAAATCAGTACTGTTTCTCTACATTAGTAATGAGCATTCTGAGGAGTAAGTCAGGAAAAAAATTGCATTTACAATAGAAACATAAACAATCAAATATTTTGGAATAAACTTAACCAAGGACGTAAAGCACTTGCATTCAAAAAACTATAATGCATTGCTAAAAGAAATCAAAGAAAACCTAAATACACAAAAGAACATTCCATGTTCATGTTTGGGAAGATGTCAATTCTACCCAAAATGATATAGAGATTCAATGCAATCCCGATACAAATTCCAACAGCCTTTTAAAAAAACAATGGAAAACCCAATTATCAAATTTATTTGGAAGGGTGAGGGGCCCCAAATAGTGAGAGATATCTTTAAAAGGAGGAACGAAGTTGGAGGACCCTCATTTCTGGTACTTTAAATTGTATTACCCAGCTACAGTGCATTGGTAAAAAGAGCATGGTTCTGGCAGAAAGATAGACATATAGACCAATGAAATCGAATTGGTAGTTCTGAAACAGACCCTCATATCTATGATCAAATGATTTTTGACAAGGTTGTCAAACCCACCCAACTGGGGCAGAACAGGCTTTTCAACAAATGGTGATGGAGAACTGGATATTTATATCCAAAAGAAATAAAGAGGACCCATACCTCATACCTTATATGAAAAATATCTTAAGATGAATCAAGGACCTAAATATAGAACTTACAACCCTAACACTCTATGAAGAAAATGTAGGGAAACATCTTCAAGACATAGTGGAAGGTGATGTTTTCTTAAACCTTACACTGTCAGCACAAGCAATGAAAGAAAAAAATGGATAAATGGGACATCCTCAAACATAAACACTTTTGTGCTTCAAAGGTCTTTGTCAAGAAAGTGAAAAGGCAACCCACTCAATGGGAGAAAATATTTGAAAATCACATATCTGATAAGGGTGTGATTTTCATGCTATAAAAGAGATCATACAATTTAACAATAAAAGAGCAAGCAATCCAATTTAAAAATGGACAAAAGACTTAAATAGACATTTCTCTCAAGAGGAAATACAAATGGCAAAAGGTATATGAAAAAATGTTCAACGTCACTTGCTATTAGGGAAATACAAATCAAAACTACAATGAGATATCACCTCACAACTCATAGAATGGCTATTATTAAAAAAAAAGAGAAAACAATAAGTGCTGGAGAGGATGTGGAGAAATAGGAACACTCCTTCACCATTAGCAAGAATGTAGAATGGTGCAGCATTAGTGGAATACAGTTTGGTGGTTCCTCAGGAAGCTAAATATAGAACTGCTGTACACTCTGGCATTCCCTCTACTAGGAATATATCCAGAAGTGAAAATAGTGATGTAAACATTTGCACACCAATGTTCATAGTGGCATTACTCACAATTGCCAAAAGATGAAAACAACTCAAGTGTCCATCAACCAATGAATGGATAAACAAAATATAGTATGTACATGTGATGGAATAATATGCTGCAGTAAGAAGAAATGAAATTGGGACACATGTTAACATGGATGAACGTGAGGACATTATGCTACGTGAAATAAGCCAAACAACAAAGGACAAATATTGTATAGTATCACTAATATGAACTAAATACAAAGAATAAACAAGTGGAGTTAAAACCTAAACTATAGGTTACTAGGAGATAGGATGAGGACTGAGAAGGGGTACTGATGCTTAATGTATGTAAAGGTTTCAATTAGCTTGACTGTTAATGCATGGAAATGGATAGAGTTGATGGTAACTCATTAGAGTGAGCAAAACTAACACAGCTAATTTATAAATGGAAATATGGCTTAAAGGGGTAGTTTAGGGATGTAAATGTCAATTGAAAGAAAGTTAGAGCATAATGTAGGGACTGAAAAACATAGTGAATCCAGAGGTGGATGAGGGTTTTGGTTAATGATACAAATACAAGAATGCTCTTCTATGAGCTACAACAAATGTATGTCACTTACATTTTACATCTTACATCTTACATCTTACTAGGAGGTAAGAATATAGTGATGCATGGGAAGAATACAATTAATCTAACTTATGGACTATAGTTAATAGCAGGATTGCAATATTCTTGCATAAAAGCCAAAGAAGGTACTTAATCAATGCTAAGGGTCAATAATAGGAAGGCATGAGATTTTTCCTTTTGGACTAAGGAAAACGTTTAAAGCTTTACTGGGGAGATGACTGCCAAAACTCTTTGAAACTGAGAGCCATTGAGTGTACACTTTGGATAGAATGGACAAGACAAAGGACTAATAACATAGTGAATGATGTGGTGGAAGATGGACTGTGGTAAACAGTACAAATATGAGAGCGTTGTCTCATGAACTATATAGCAAATGAAGAATACTAATACATAGTATTAATAATAGGAGGTGTATGGAAAAAATATACCAAGTTTACACTATGGATCATGGTTCGTGGTAATAGGCTGATCATATTCTTTCACAATCTGTAACAAATGTTCCACAACAATGTAAGGTGTTGGCTGAAAGGTGATTTAGGTAATTCTGCACATTACACATAATTGTTTTGTAAGCTCAAACTTCTCTAATAAATAAAATAAATACAAAAATAAGTGTATAAGTGCATGTCAACCTAAGTCTCACACTTTATACGAAAATTACTTCAAAAAAGAACATGAAACTAAATGTTAAACTATAAAACTCTTAGGGAACAAAAAACACACTGGAGAGAATCTTAGGGACCTAGGGTCTAAGCAAAGAGTTCTTGGACTTGACACCAAAATATAATTAATAAAAGTAAAGTTGGTAAACTGAACAACATCAAAATTAAAATGTTTTGGTTTCTGGAAGACTGTTTAGAGGATGTAAAGACAACCTACAAACTTGGGGAAATATTTGCAAACCACATATCTGACAAAAGACTAATGAATATATAAACGACTTTCAGGGCTGAACAGTAAAGAAAACCAAACAATCCAATTAGAATGTGTACAAAAGTCAAAAACAGACATTTCACAGAATTTGATATACAGATGGCATATAAGCACATGAAAAGATGTTCAACCTCATTAGCCATAAGGAAATGCAAATTAAAACTATAATGGTATATCACTACACACCTATAAGAATGTTTAAAAACTAGAGATAACACCAAATGCTGGCAAATATGCAAAAATACTGGAACACTCATATAATGCTTGTTGAAATGTAAAATGGTGCAGCCACACTGGAAACATTTTAGTGGTTCCTTATAAAAGTAAACACTCAAGTACCATACAACCCAACAATTGTACTCCTAGGCATTTATCTTAGAGAAATGAAAACTTAAGTTAATTTAAAAACCTGTAGACAAATGTTCAATGCAGGTTTTTTCAATAGCCCCAAACTGGAATCAGCCCAGATATCATTTACAAGAGGACGGCTAAACAAACTCTAGTGCATACAAACCATGAAATACTACTCAAACTAAAAAGGACAGAATTATTGATACAGAAAGTAACCTGGATGAATCTCAAGAGAATTATGCTGAGTAGAATCTAATCCCAAAGGTAACATACCATATGATTCCATTTATATAACATTTTTAAAGGACAAAATTTAAGAAATGAGGAGAGATTAGTGGTTTCCAAGGTTCAGAGAAAGGGTAAGGTTGAAGGGAAATGGATGTGGTTATATGTGATAAAAATGTATAGATTAAATACATACACACATGCACATACATATACAAAGTACAAGTAAAACAGAAGCAATTGGAATAAGATCAGCAGATTGTATAAATATCAATATCCTGGTTTTGAAACTATACTAAAGGTTTATAATTTTTTAATATAAAATACCATTGATGGAAAATGGATAAAGTGTGCATGAGACCTCTGAATTATTTTTGAGATGTGAATCTGGAATTATCTCAACAAAATTATCAATTAAAAATTATCTTCAAGGGAAAAGAAAACTGTAAACCAATTGATTGTCTTCCAATGATGAAATAGTGGTATAAACTGACTTCTATCCACACCTTGCATTATGATGCTGCAATTAAAAAGAATGAGTTAAACATTTGCTATACTTATTTGGAGAAATTTCATGACATATTACTAAATATAAAAAGTAAAATATAAAGAAATGGAAATAATTATATTGTATTCCTAAATCAATAATTGTATTATGTATGTATGTGAGCATGTAAATGACTACATAAGCATAAAGAAAAAATAAGAATATTTCACATGGTTAACATTAGTTTCTTAAGGTGGGGGAGAATAGAGCAAAGCAAAAAATGTCCACAATTTTTAGAACCAGCATATGTACTATGATTACATTTATATAAAACTTTATTCACATGCAAATATTTGTACGTATGTATGTGTGTTTACATGTTAGTGGTATTTATCTTTGGGTGGTAAATTTAAGGGTGATGTTTGCTTTATTCCTTCTAATATATTTTTAACTTTCTACATCTCGTATTTTCACTTGAGTAACTCAATGCATTTCACGCTTCTGATTTCCAAATGTCTTTCCTTTTTGTCAACCTTATCTATATATTTTAATGGTGGCATCAACTTATTTCTGCTTTACATTCTATGAGATCTCTCTGTTTCATTGTTATTCTTCCTTATTTAGTTTAAATATTTATTGAGGGGAAGTGGATGTGGCTCAAGTGATTGGACTCCCGTCTACCATATGGGAGGTCCTGGGTCCATGTGGTGAGCTGGCAGCCCACACAGCGAGCTGACACAACAAGGTGATGCAACAAAAAAGAAACACAGAGGAAAAAGACAATTAGAGACACAACAAACCAGGCAGCTGAGGTGGCTCAAGCAATTGAGTGCCTCTCTCCCATGTCAGAAGGTCCCAGGGCTGGAACCCGGTGCTTCCTAAAGAAAAAGATGAGAAGAGAAGATTAGCAGAAACAGAAAAATGTGCAGCGAATGGGCACAGAAAGCAGACAGCAAGCACAAAGCAGCGAGGGGCAAGGGGATGGGGATAAATAAAATAAATCTAAATAAATAAATAAATACTTATTGATAATATTTAACTTATTTCCTCCTTAAACATTTTGATAATGTAGCATTTTATACTGAGAAACTTGTAAACAGACAAGTTCAAACACACTGTGCCAGAATTTATTTTTTCACATAACGAGAAGTCTGGAAGTGGGAAGTCCAGGCTGATAAAGTAATTGGAGGAATTATAGTAGGAAGGGACTCAGGCTTCCTTGACTTTCTCCTCCACCAGCTTACCATGTAGGTTCCATCCTCAAGGTCACAAGATGTTTACTCTCACTCCAGTTACCACATTAACATTCCAGAGGAGAGTGCAAAAGCTAAAGGGTGAAATAATAAATTTCTCAGAAACCCACCCAGATCAACTCATTCATCTGACTTGTGTGGGTCCTATGCAGTCATGTGATCACCCTTAGCTTCTGGAAAAGTAAGCATTTTTAACTGGACACATTGCCCTCATCTCCAAAATCAGGGTTATATTAGTTGTAGAAAATAAAATAATAAAAATTAAGTAAACATCTAGCTGTGTCTAGCAATATTAGTATACCAAATTCTAATAAACACTAGTGTACAACATTAACCTTGAAATAGATCATCTGAGCTTAATGTGACAATGATAAAGTATAATTTTAAAAAAATTTAATTTTTAAATACTTATGAACCCATGCAATAATAAGTTACTGCCCAGCCAGCATCTCTCAGAGACATTCTTTATAAATTAATAGGTATGGTTTTTCAAAATCACTAAATATTTTTGAGGTGTTGGGAGGAATATTCAAGTTGAGTTTTCATGTCAATTAAGTTTAACTTTAGGAAAATACATCTGATTATTAATGTGGTCAAAGATGCACTCACACAAGCACACCTAAGAATATATATAAGTACACACAGCCATAGTGTCTGAAAAAGACATATAATTTATAAAAATTTAACAAATTAAAAGAGGTAACATAACCAATGTCTCTCTTCTCTAATATCATTGTATGTATCACCTAAAAATAGATGTATTGATATATATATATTATTAAATTCTGAGCTAGGGAGAAAAAATATTTATTAGAAAAGCAGTGACTAATATAGAAAATGTCCTTGATCTTATGGAATTTACATTGTAGTGTAGAGAGGGGAAAAAAGCAAATAAAAGAATATAGAATAGTTTGTAAGCTCACAATTTCTCTAATAAAATATATAAATACATATTAAGCAAAAGAAGAGAATATAGAATAGGTGTTAAGTCCTCCAAAGAAGGAATAAAGCAGAGTAAAGAGATAGAGTTCTGAAAGAGGGCAGTTATGTTAGTGTGGTCACTGAGCCCAGATCGGAACAGATATCTGGGGAACAGCACTGCAGGCAAAGAAAAATCATTGCAAAGTGCCTGCAGTGTTAAAGCACTCAGGATGTGAACAAATAACAAATAGGTTGTTGAGACTGGAGCATGAGAGATGTTAGTGGGGGCAATGAGGTCAAAGCTGTAATAGGGGCTATATAAGTACAGCCTTTAGGCCATGATGAGGAATTTTTTTTTTATTTCATTCTCATGCAATGAGTAGTAACCAGGAGAATTTTGAGCAGAGAAAAAACAAGATCTGACTTGTTTTCCAAGGATGGTTCTGGATGCTGGTTTGATGCAGATTGCAATGAGACAAGAATAAGGGGACCAGCCTGGAGACTATTGTAATAATCCAAGCAGAGGATGATATTGGCTGGCTCTAGAGTGGTAGCCATAGAAGTATCAAGAAATGATGAGAATCAGTATATATATTTTAAAGTTAGAGCTAGCAGAAGATGGATTTCACATGGGCCTATTGAAAAAAAAATTCAAAGATGACCCAATAGGTAGATGCCATGATAAAAATTCTTCATGAGATCACAGTACAGCAGGCACAGAGAAAGTTTATCGGTTAGGGTCCTGGCAGGAAATATAAATCTAATCTGATAGTTTAACAATAAAGATTTTAATGAAGAAACAGGGATCGGCTTATGGAACTGAGAGTTGATATTGAAGCACCTAGAAACTAGCAACGGTAGGAAGCTGTTATCAGCGTTGGGTCTTAAGAAGCACAAGGAAGAAATGATGTTACCAAACAAACCAGCAACAACAGTTGAAGCTAGTAGCAGGGTCCTCACTGTCCTTTCCCTGTCTCCACAGGAGCAACTGTCCTAGAAGCACATGGCCACTGCCTAAAGTGCAACTTAAAAAGGTAGAGATCAAGGGAACAAGTACCACAACTCTTCTCCTTCCACCTTCTAGTCTCCTGCCTGTGCACCCCATTTGTCAAACCCAACGGGAAGCCAAGTAGCCAGAGAATCTGGGTGAGCAGAGCAGAGAAGAGAGACTAAGGATCTGTGTGGGAGGAATGGAAGATAACCAATAAAGGGGATCCAGTAAGGTTTTTTTGTGGAGACAAACCATTGAATAATGTTTCATAAAGGAAGCAATATTGGTAAAGCATACTGAAATGTGAGTAGATATTTATAAGGTGGTAAAAGGGTCAAATCACAAGACAGACCAGACAATGGTCACAGCAGTTCAGAGTTCTATTAGGTGAACTATAAATATTTCAGGATGTCTCCAGTACATGGTGGAGGTTGGGGAGCAGGAGGGGAAAGGGTAATGGGAAAAGGGATGGGCAGAAAAGATAATCACAGAGAGATTAAGTGAACAGCTGGCCCATTGCCTTATATGCCCCATTGAAGAAATTGAACACTACCCTGAAGGCAGCACAAAGCCACAGAGGGATTTTAAGGCTGATAGGGGTGAAATAATACTTACAATTTAGAACAATCACCTGTGAGCCTGTGAATAATTGGTTAGAATGGAAAAATGATAGGAAATGAGAATAAATTATTAGGCGCTCAGCTCAAGAGGGCTTGCTGTGGGGCTTTCCCTAAGAACTCAGAAAAGAACAAAATAAGGTTCCCCATGGGAGATAAATCTTTAACAGCAGTATGACAATGATTCCAAGTGGAATTATTCAAATTTACCCTTAAAAACTTGTTACAGCTTAAAGCTTTTTGTGGATCCCAGAAAAGAACATGTTCTGGGAGCTAATCCATTCCTGTGGGTGTGGGACCCTTTGATTGGATTGGATTCAGACGGGGGGAGGGGGGTCTTTGATTGGATTGCTGCAGTGAGGCATGACCCAGGGTGGGTCCTGGTTTTCTTGCTTGAGTCTTTTTAAATTAGGAACTAAAAACAGAGACACACAGAGTAAAAGCGGCAAAGACAAAGAAACTGTGAGAGACTAATAAAGAGGTTCCAGAGGCCAGAGGCTGGAATCAGTGGAGCACAGAGGCTGAAAGAGAAGAGGCCCAGAGGAGATGGGAGAGATGACCCCACAGCTGAGCTCAGAGAGAAAGTGAGCTTGGAGTAGAAGTCTGGAATAGAGACCCAGACTGGAGAGCCGCCATGCCATTGTGTCTTGCCACATGGAAGGAGCCTAGAATGGCCTGCAGCCAACCTTCTGCGAGACAGCAAGTTTGATGATGCCTTGATTTGAACTAAGACAAGACTATTCTCCAGCCTTGCCCATGTTCATTTAAACAGGATTGAATCTACTAATACATCTAATGCACAAGGAAGGAGTGGCCAATTGACCATAGAGTTGTGAAAACAAGAGATAATGTTTGGCCTTGGCCTTGTCAGTTCAGAGACTGCCCAAGGAAGAGATGGACTTATGTAACCAATGGACTTGTGTAACCAATGGACCTGAGTTTAGGGCTGAAACAAATGCAGGGGAATGTGTGTAGACCAAATGGATATAGTAACTTTTAAACCTATGGATTCCAGGATTCATACCCACTGGAACACAATCCACAAGCCATTTAGCAGTTAATTCAACTAACTCCCCTTGTTCTTATTCCAAGTTCAACAAATAATCACCTGATCTTCATTTTTACTTAAGGACTCCAGTGCCTGTCAGAGTGGTTTCCTGTTCTATATTAATAAATTGTTGTTCTGATTTTAATAGCTAGTGAGGTCTAGCTTGGTTTGAGTGAGTTTGTTTCTAAAGCTAACTTCTGATGTGTTGTTAGTCTGGTTTCTGACCCTACACGTCCTAGAGCCCAACCAGGATCAGCCCACTCCACCCCATTCAAAGATGTTGCCATTGACATGTCCCTAGATTCTGCTTTATTACACATGATCCAAGTATTATGTCTAATTCAGTATATTTTTTTCTTCTTAAAATTTTATTAAATTTTAATTCCATATATCAATCATGAATACATTCTCACTTTAAATTATTCAAATAGTATAGAAAAAGCTAAAATACCATTGGCCAAATTCCTGATTCAAATCCCCCAGAAGTATTCTTATCAGTATGAGAATATACTGTTGAGCCTTGTTCTAGTTATCTAAATGAAGATATACATATTCAAAAGAAAACTATGTTTAGATTTATATATTTAACTAGCTACCCAGTCCTGAATTCTTTACTGACTTCAGACTTTTTTATCTCACTAACTACTAAATATCTTCACTTGAGTATCTAAAAGGTCGCAGACCTTCAGATGGTATGATTCCTTTCCTTCTTTTTATATGTCAATGAGAAAGTGAGTGAAAAGTTCAAATCTTTACAAGATCAACATTCATCAGAAGTTTTCATTAAAGTCACTTCATTTTCTACCAAGGATAACATTGCATATCAGTTATTACTGCACTGGTTTCTCAGCCCTCCCATGGGGAGGTCTCTGGCTTTCAATTGTTGAAGAGCTCCAAGCAGAGACTTGAGAGATTCCTCCACCATGAAAAGAGTTGCAAAGTGGCCTGTCCACAGAACTCTAACAGTAGCAAGCATAGAGAAATAAACTCTAAAAAACATCCATATTCTTCTTTTATTTCTTTATCATAACTTAAATAAATTTATGGAGATGAAGTGCTGTATGTCATGCTCTCCAAATATTCACAAGTATGAGGAAAATATTTAGAAAATATCCATAAAAACTATCTTCCTGCCTCCACAAGCTTGTCCAAGTATCCCCAGCACAGTAATACAAGAGCAGAAAATAGAGATTCAGGAACAAAACAGATAGACTCAAAACAAATCCAATGGTATGCAACAAATCAATACATGAAACAATGCAAACTGTTTGTATTCTTGGGAATCTAAGATAATGCATTGTATTTTGTATTACTTCAAAACATTTAATTATCTTATAAGGTTGTCGAGACAGTTTAATGAGATAATATAAATAAGCTACTTAGTATTCTGAGTGGCATTTTTAAAAGATCCTGGTTATTTCCATTATTAATAATTTGAGAAAATTAATTAGTTTTGATAATTACCTTACACCTCATACTTCAAGCCTAAAAATAAAATTCTGGGCATATAATTAATAATTATATTTGCCCTTTTAAAATATTAGATATCCTTTTCTGCATAATAATGAACAAGCTTTGCTTTTCTCAAAACCAATTAAGAGTCACATAACAAGGATTCAGATTACACTTGAGTTTTATCTGAGGTGACATTGTATGTCCTCAAAGTACATTTTAAAAAATGCAATATTATAATGCCAACAAATTAAGAGTAATGCCTAATTGCTATTGACTAACCTAGGAAATGTTCCCATTAAGAACACATTCAAATTCCATCCTGAAGATATAAAAAGGAAAAGGAAAAAAAAAAACAAGAAGTGCTTTAGCTATCCTAGAATACAAACAATTCTTATAGATAGACGGAGCACAAATTATATTTTTAAACTGAAGTCAAGGGATAAGTGTTAAGATTTTTTAAAAGAAACTGTGCAACAAGCCAAGCCATAAAAATGTGAGGACAGCAGTCTGCTGTAAATTTTTCTGGCAGTTATGTCTGTAATCCTAAATCCGAGTTACTGAAACTCTGTAATACAATAATAATAAAAGCAATGCAGCATGAGCACAAAGCCTGTCAGATTTATGATGAGCTGGTGTCTTCCATGAAAGGAACACACCAAATCAAATTAGTGGAGAAGAGATTAATAGAATTTCATCAGATTCTAGCATGGAGACTATAAGCTACCTCATAAATCCTGGGCCCTGAAAGGCAATGGCTTGAACCCTTTTGAAGTCGAGCACAAAAACGACCAAGAAATGACCATCAGATATGGCCTTAGCCATTGTGAGGCAGAGGTATTCTGTGGCCTTAAGTGAACAAGGGTAGGAGAGAAAGCTTCAAAAGCAACCTTAATACCCTATTTCATGGGGGCAGTATAACATGGTGGTAACAAACTTAGACTCCAGGGCCAGATTTCTAGGGTTCAAATCCTGTCTCCATCATCTACCACCTTGCCTGGCCATGAACCTACAAAGTAGGTTCCACCAAAGTTCAATGGGCACTTAAGACCAAAAAATGGAGCAAATGACTCCATATAACAAAATAAGAACATTTTATTGGGGAATTTACAAACTGGGAAGCTGGAACTAGATGGTGCAGCATGTTCAGAGTAGTCTTCCCTGACACCCAGGAGATTACAGGGGGTTATATGGGGTAAGAACAAGGAAGGCACAGAGCCAAGTCTGGATTTGTAAGATCATAAATATGTTTCTTTCAAGCTACTTTGTAGCAGGAGTTGTTCTAGTACAGATAACTACCATACTAAGGAATGTGCACGTGAGCTTTAAGATATACCTATAGGAGTGGAAGATGGGGAGGGTGGTTTGCCTTATCTAGGAATTTATGGCTTCTCTGGTTTATGGCCCTGTAGTCCACGCCTCAAAAAAAAAACCCATTCTTACGGTCTGCATGCCCCTCTTCCACGAAAATCCCTGAGTGGCAATTGAGGGGCACATCTGGAGGCAGACTCCACAACAATATAAAATACTTATACTAATACCTATGCCTGCTAATGTCAAAAGGAAAATTAGTAAAGCAGATCCCCAAACCCCACTCTGTTAGACTGTTAGATAAAAGGCAACATTACCCCAAGTGGAAGTTGGCAACAGTTCATACCCCAAAAGTCATTCTAGTTATGGGTTGTAGCTACTTTGGTTGCAGATTTCAGGAATTCATTTCCTTCTGCTGTGAAGATTAGAAACATTAGCCTTGTTCAAATGTTACTTCTAAACTTGTTGCTGGTGAAGTGGGCACTGGGGATCTGAAAGTCAGCATGATGAGGTCTGTGCAGTCCTTGGTGTACTAATTCTTAGCCATTGCTTACCCATGCAATGAGTGGTTAAACTACCAGTGGTAACTACTATAGCTGTTCTTTCAAAATATCATTCTTCCTTTCTATGGCTGATGAAAGTGCCAAGCAATTTCTCTTTCTTGGGCCAAGACCTGGGCTTGGTGACCTGTAAAACGGGTGCCTTGGTCGCTATCAACATGTTTGGGTACCCATACATACAGTAAAGTTTGAGTCCTCAGGTTGTGGCAGTGTAATTCGCTTGTCTTCATCCAAAAGTGTGGGGAACACCTCAAGCAGTATCTACCCAGGCTAGTGAGTACTTTTGTCCATCTGACAAACGAAATGGTCCTATATGTCTATTTCTCAGCATTGCCTTGTCTGTGTTCCCTGCAGTATCTGTCCCAAATTATGGGGTAAGGGGTGCCTCTGTTGAGTGCATATTGGACAGGACTCACAGGCCATAGGTATATTGCTTTATTTCAAAGGGAGATGTAACTTTTTACATAACTTCCATTCAATCTTAGGACCCTTATGTCCCAATTTACAGTGTGGCCAATCTGCTTGGTCATGGTTTTCATCAACCCATTTAATTTTAGCTAAGGTGTTGGCTTCCAAATTTCCTGGAGGCGTGTGTGAAGTATGGGCTGGAACATGCCAGGTTGTTTTGGCATCAGGGCTTTGTGCTCGAACCCAGGTATCTTCTCACAAAGCTTTACTCCGTATGTCCTTACAGCTATGGTCCATTTCTCCTTTTGCCACTGTCCCATCCAGAGAGTAAGCCCTGCTGTTGGCACATGTGGAGATTGGCATAGGTTCATGGACTATAACCATCAAAATGGCTCACAGTTCAACTCACTGACTGCTCTGACATTCTCCTTCATTGATCTATAAGATGTCCGTAGTCAATTAAACTGCTATTGAACACCATTGGGGTGGGGGGCCAGGGGTTTGTCCTCTGCAGGAACTGTCTGTATACCAGGCATCCTCCAATGGGGCTCCTACATCTGATATTATTGATGCTACATTCTCTATCTATGGTATAGGGAAGTTTGGCTCTCTACATGTAACTGGTCCCGATAATTTATATAACTCCTCAGAGAGTGGTCTAGTCCATCGTTGTAAATAACTATGCCTTTTTTGTAGTGTGCTAACTGGTGCACAAGCATTTTTGGGTTGAATACAAATGTCTTTGGCCAATCCCATTATTGGCAAAGATATTCCACAGTTATTGGCAAAATCATTGTTATAGGCTCAGTTTGCATAAGAGCAAGATTTAATGCTAACAGATGTTTTTCAATAGGATTATATCCTTGTTCTGTTTCTTCCCATAGTTGGGACCAGAAACCGAGGGGTACTCACTTTCCATTTTGTTTTGTTTTTTTACCACAAGCCCTGCCCTAACCCTTCTGGGTGGCTGGCAACAGCCGTTTCACAAGATCGCCCTGCTAATAAAGTACCTAGAGGCTGGATCTGTTATATAGCTATTTTTGCTTGTTGGATTACTTGTTCAGCCTCAGTGTCCTAATACCAGTGATCATCCTTTTTATCAATCTATATAATGATCTAAGTATTTGAGTTGGTGGGGTATAAAGTGTCTCCAGTAATTTAATAAGCCTACAAAGATTTGCAGTTCCTTTATGGTGTGGGTGGTTGGACACATTTGTACTTTTATCTATGACCACTGGCAGAATGACCTTTGCTTTACCCACCCAAACCTCTCCTAGGAATTTTATAGACTGTTCAGGTCCCTGGATTTTGGCATCATTAATGGCTCATTAAAAGATGCTGTAATGGCAGGGCCACCATTTCTAGAAGTAAGTATAATATCGTCAATATAGTGAAACACAGCAACATTTGGTGGCTTTTCCCATCTTGCTAGATCAGGTGGGACTATGTAAGTACCTTTATGGCAAAACCTGAAAAGTCCACTGCCTCCCCCCCACATAAATGCAAATTGATATTGGCTATTTTCAGCTGGTAGGATCCTGAAAAAGCATTAGCTAAGTCTAACACATGATGGAAATCTCCTCACTTGGCCGATAAGTTATTGAGAAGCATTGCAATATTAGTCACTGCTGTGTGAATAGGCAGATGACCTAATTTAATGCTCAGGAATCAACTGTCATTCTCCAACTACCATCAGGTTTTTCACTGGCAATACAGCACTATTAAATAGCTCTGTGAAGGTCATATAATCCCCACTCTGGCCAGTTCTTTTACTGTTTCACTAGTTACAGCGTGTCCACCTGGGAGGCTTTATTGTTTGGTATAGGTGACCTTCCTGGGTATGGGCAGGTGCACTGGGGACCAATGAGTAGCACCCCATATAATTGATTTTGCCATGTGGATTGAAGGCAATATTCAACCATGGTGGTGGTAAGGTCTAGGTCTTGTAACACATCCATCCCTAATATATATTTGGGAATGGGAGAAATACATGCAATATATGTTTGGGGGGAGAGTCACCCCATTTGCAATGTAAGGGTAGTTTGCACTACTAGTATGGCTTTCCTCTATACCCATCTATCACCTTTAGGGGTCCATTACAGAGATTCCTATAAATGAGTATGCTTTCTGCTCCAGCATCAATAATGGCTACAATGTGCAAACAGCTTTTTTGGAGACCAATGGATTACAACCTCTACACGAGGCCTCCTACCGCTTGCTGTCACCTGTATTTGCAGGTAACCATGTCCCCACCCTTAGTCTTCAGGGTTAAGGGATATCCACTCCCTTATACTAGACTTACTTTCCTCCAGGTATGCTGTGGGAGTGATAACCAACGGCACAGATTCAGACTTAGGCACAGACTGATAACTTTCTTCGTTAGGCAGCTTTAGCCAGAGTCCTATTAATATAGTATAGATTGTTGTTGTAGTTTTCTATTGGGGTGCTGTGGTGGTTTGAGGCATTTATGGACTCCAGAAAATCATGGCCTTAGAGCTAACCCATTCCTGTAGGTGCAAACCTATGTAGGTGGGATCTTTTGATTAGGTTACTTCAGTAGTGTATGAGGAGAATGGATCTTAATCCTCTTACTGGACTCCTTTATAAATGGGATGAATATAGAGGGAGACACAGAGGCAAAGCCACAGGAGCAGAAAGTAAGCCAGAAGAAGCCAGAAACTGAAAGCAACAAAACCTGGGAGTGAAGAGAGAGACCAGCAGATGCCTCATGTGCCTTCCATGTGAGAGACAAGTCCAGGATTACCTGCAGCCCATCTTAGGGGAAAAGGCATTGCCTGATGATGCCTTGATTTGTATATTATTCTCAGCCTTGAAACTGTAAGCTTACAACCTAATAAATCCCCATTGTATAAGCCAACCCATTTCTGGTATATTGCATTTTGGCAGCCTAGCAAATTAAAACAGGTGCCTGAGACAATTAAATCGGCTCATAATTCATTATGGGTTGCATATACAGGTTCCCTCTGCCCCTTGCCTCATGAGAACTCTTTGATTACTTTCCTTACCCCTTTCGAAAGTATTCTTTCCATCTCACCAGCTAAGTCTGCTATTGCCTTTGCCACCCAGTGAATGGCCTGGCCAACTAGTGGGCTGAGAATAGCTACTAATGTCCCATCCCAGGCTGGAGGTGTGGTTTGGAGGAGTTTATCCTTCATACCGGCCATGAACAGTATGAAGGTCCACAAAAGTGTTCAGCATATGCTGCATGCTTCATTCCCAATTCTCTGAGTCTATGCTGCAATTCTTCCATAGATGACCATTTGCCTTTTATAGATGGTATATCCCCCCCCCCTCATTAAGCCAGACCAATTTTGCAGCTAAAATGCACCAAACTAATAAATTTTGAGTATCATCTGGTCTTTGTCATGCCTGTTAAAGGTCCTGACAAAGAGAGGGATATGCAGTTCTGCTAGCCATTTTTGCCATTTCCACTCTTGAATGTATAATCCCTCTACATTTCATCATCTTGGTAACCAAGTGACTGCTCTCTGGGCTCTTTTGTTTAAACTTTTCTATTAATTCTACTTATTCTGTGGGAGTATACTTCCTCATTACTGTTTGCTTCTGAGAAGGGATCTCTTCCGGAGGGTCATCAAGACCCCTGATTTCTTTCATTTTTGTAGGTATTAACGGCCTTGCTTGTTTAGGCTGGTCTTCAATTTCAATTTCCTCCTCGTGTCTTCCCTCTTCAGCACTCTCCCAGGGATCCCACACCTTCAGATAGCAGCCTTCCCTCAGGATACTGGATGGGACCTGCTGTGGAGTGCATCCTCTTTCCATGCATATTCACAACTTTACATGCCATTCTTCTTGTTTTCCCTCTTTGGTTTGTGCCTTTTTTGCTAATACAGTAGTGTTGTTGGTACATGCTAATCTAACATCTGTTTCTAGAGTTAAAGCCTCTTCCAATCTCCTTACTTCAGTTTCTGCTTTTAATTGGACTTCCATAGCATATCTAACTGTCCATTACAACGGCTACGCTGTGGCTGTGATGGATTCTTTACCTTGTGATTTCCATTTGCTTCCCAGGTTCTCCTGCAGGACAAATAACACTCTGGCTGGTGTTTTTCTGGGCATCCCTGTACTCACACACTGGACCCAACTGTTCTAAAAAAAAAAAAAGGCATACCTCCCTCCATATACTGGAAGTTGGTCACCCCAGAATTTTCCCTTAGGATTCTCATTTCCCTCTGCTTGTTTTGTTTGCAGTTTCCTGCTATCCTGTTTAGGAAGATGCATGTGAACTTTAAATGCATGTGGAGGGGAGTGGATTTCCATGTTTCCCTCATCTAGGAATTTATGGCTTCCCTGGTTTATGGCCTTCCACACCTCAATTACCTTGGGCAAGTTTTTAGCATCTCTGTATCTTATTTCTTAATTTGTAGAATGGATATAATACTAGTATCTAGTTGATAGAGTCATTATGAGAATTAAGACAACAAATAACATGCAAAATGCTTAGAACAGGGTTATAGGAATGAACTAATATTGCCAGCTATTGTTCTCCCTTACGCTTTAATCACCATCTGAATGACTGTGCTGGAGAGGAAGTAGGGATGAGATTAAAGTTAAAAGCAGAATAGAGCTCTGCTGCAAAGACTCACTTAAAGGAAGGTTAGACAAGGAAAAGAGATACCAGTCTCTGCTGTGAGAAAGGATTTTCCACCACTCTGATATGGAAAGCATGGCTTTAGGAAGTGTCAAGTTTCCTACAATTTTCAAGTAAAGATTGGTTGACTCCTTGTGGGGATGGTGTGAGCATTGGATTTTGACCTAAGAACCTGTTAATTCTCTTTCAAACCCAACAGTTGTAAATCTACAGATATCAAACAAAAAGATGTCATGGGCCATTTAAGAGTTAATTCCTGCAACAGCAAATTCAACTCTTCTGGACTTTCAAATGCCTATGACTATTTGTTTTGATTTAGTAAACACTACCCTGTCTTCAAAGGCATGGAATCTGTTTGAATTTTGTTTATTTAGAATTACTTCAAATTCATTTTCTATGGGAATTATATAACTAACTTGAAGTAATTCTGAGAATCCATGGGATCTCACAGTGTTGTATCTTTGTATGTCTTTGGCCTAAATGACCAGTCATCAAAATTGATGCAATTTTTATGATATTTCTACATTTAGAGAAAAAACAAGATGCTGAGTTTACCTTTTCCTGTGGCAAAGAAATGGAGGGTAGAGATATAGAAATGGATAGACATAAGAAAAAACAGCCAAAGACAAATCAAATTAACAGCCCTACAACGATGTATCACTGAAGTCATGCCTTGAGAGCCCTACTGTCTTGACCTATTATTTTTCAAATAAGATGAAGATTGCTCAAGCCACAGATTGCATGCCATGCTTTCTCTGTGTCTCACATAGGTCTGCCCTTCTCTCCTTTACCTACATTCACTCCCTGGAGCTGTCTTTAATTGCCTTCTATTGATTCAAAAATGACTATACTTATCTCTGACCTCTCTCCAACATATATTTACTTCTCTCATTTGATTTGATTACCTAAGATGCTTCTGAGTGTATCCTAAAGTGAACTCTTGACTTTTATCTTCGTAGTGGAGACTACAGTGCACTTTGGTCCATGCTCCACACAGAACCCCTGAAAACCCCTGTTACCTGGTCTCTGCACCCATCCCCAGGTACGGCATGGTTTGATTCTAATGGTTTGTACCTGAAAACATAAGAGCCCTTCCCTTGGACTACTGTAGGCTTAGAAGTCACAGGGAACCTGAAGGACCTGGAGGTTTGTTCCTCTCCCTTGCCCCCAAAACCCATGCCCAAATTTCCTTAAGGCAGGAACAACTCTGAGATACAATGTGCTCAGCTCCCTGGTGCTGGGACTGTCTGATATCACATCCTTGCTCAGCTCTCTCTTTTTCTTACTCCCTTATCAGTCTCTCCTGGATATATTTCCTTAGTAAATTGCTCACAAATCCTAGTCTCAGGGTGTTCTGATCTAAGACACCCCCCCCAAATCTTTTCTCTCCTAAGGGTCCCTCTTCTAACATTTCTCCCTCAATAGAACTGCCATTAAGTCACGTTTCTCAGGCTCCAAACCTTATCATCACCTTTGATTCCAATTTTTCTCCCCACTTTATATCCAATCTATCAAAAAATTTTCTGACTCTTCCTTCAAAATTTACCCATACACTTCACATGGCCTTCACTGTCACTTAATTAGGAAACTATATGATTTATATTGTTTGAGAGTGAAAGGAGGTGCTGTTAATAATTATGGGGTAACAACGGGTGGAAACCATGGCTCTCCCCCAACAACTTGTGATATACAGTTCCCCAAATCTTAGTCCCATCCACTGTCTCTCTCATTTGGACGTCTGCAAGAATTATTTGCCTTCAATCTTGACTCACATCTATTCTCTGCAGATTAGTTAATGTTATCCTTTAAAAATGCCAATTGTGTCATGACACACCCTTGCTTGAAAAACTTCCAATGGCTTCACATCATACCAAGAATAAACTACAAACTATTTACTGATGCAGAAAAGGCCTTGTGTGATCTGGTCTCTAACTCCCCCTCTGACCTGAATTCCTAAGACTCTCCCACTCACTCACTGAATTCCAAACATGGGAAGCTCTTTGATGTTCTTTCAATACTCCGGATTCAGTCTCATCTCAGGACTTTTGTACTTGCTCTCCCCTCTAGCCTGAAGTATTCTGTCCCAAACACTCACATGCCTCCCTCACATTCATTCTGGTCTCTACTAACCTGTGTCACTTAAATCCACCTCCTCATCCATTTCATCCACTGACCCTCTTTTCTGCTCTATTTACTTTGTAGCAGCTCTGCCTACATGACATATTACCCTTTTCATGTTTATTCTTATTAATGTTATTCCCCCTCACTAATCAGCACAAGAAAATATTTGTCAACTTCTAATAAATTCCCAACAAATTCTAAATTCCCCTATAAAATTCATTCTTTGTGCATTGCTTTAGTCAAGGCATTTTGTGGTTTTCTAAGAAATGAAATAATAGATTACAAAATGTACTTCCACCCACTAATCCCTTTTCATTTTAGACTTAATTGTTGAATTTAATTTGTTAGGTATTTGATGCTTAATTTTAGAAACATAACGAAGTATTCACATTTAAATGAATAATAAGAATTAATATCTGAGAATGAGGGTATAAATATGCATGCTATTTAATGACAATACATTATCCTTAATTTCTCATGAACAAAATAGAAACATTCTCTTTACCTTTGAAAACCTCCATATCACCCACATCTTTTACAAAATCATAATCTGAACTCATGATTACTTTGTTTGTAATAAACATGCCTATACTGGCTAATATCTGTTAAATACTAGGTTCTGGAGTATAATCTGGGCATGTGTAATTCTGGGAAATGAATTCTAGAAGGGTAGTCCAAAGCTTTCCCTTCCCCAAATCCTCAACATTTATAAAAAATATTGGGAATATATTTCATGAAATCCCTCTCCCATTTATTCAACCTTTCTTACCTCCTCAGGATCTCTCTCACAATTGTCTTTCATCTATTTCACTCTAATTTCTGCTATGTGTTCATTGAGGTGATATCATCATATTAAAAAATGTTTTCTCTGACCAAAATATTGACTTTAGCCACTAACCTATGCATCTTTCTTTATATTTTATAGGATGGGGAATCCCTAATATTTACTTTGGTTGGCACACCCGTCTCAAATATTTAATGTCAAATGAACTTCTTGCTAAATATCAGCCTCATCGTGTTTTATTTTTCTTCTATTTTAAGCAATACAGAAATATAAATATATAAGGATGTAAATATAGCCTCACTGTAGTAATAATGATCAAGATACATATGGAATAAAACATGAACATCTTTATGTCCAAATTCCACAAACAGCCTCCCTAAAGAAGAAGCCTCTGTTTAATAGTTTGATGTATATGTAAGGACGACTTGTAGGAAATAAACCCACCCAACTTCTGTCTTCCTCTGTTAGGCCCCATTAAGCTAATCTTAGCCTTGCAGCAATAGCTAACCAACCAAAAATAGAATACAGTTAGTACCTGCAGTCAGAAGCTAACTGCAAACTCTAGGACTTTCCAGTTTTTAGCAGACTCAATAGGGTAGTAGAATGAACTTAGCAGAACTTTAGCCCATTATAATAAACTCTCCACTTCCAGGTGGTTTTTAGATGCCCTTTTCTGTACATGCGAATGTACGGAAGCATGGAGTGCTTTAGAGTAAGCACAAAATGTAGCCCTTCCCCATCGGTCTGTCTTATAACCCAACCCTTTGAACTCCTTCCCTACATAAGTCAATATAATACTGCTACTTCTACTGTTCAGGGAGACTGATTTCAGACTTTGTCTGTCTTCAGAGGCCCTGTCCACTTAATAAACTCTTTCCCTTGCATGATTAAACCTTGGTGTGGACCCCAATTCTCTGCTACAGGCAAAAAGAACCCAGGAACCTTGCATAGATTCCCTTCATATATTCTTGTTTACTTTTTCCTATGCATTTAGATGTGTGCTTGTGTGTGCATGTTTGCATATACATACATACTGGTTTACATAAAATAGCATCACACCATATGTGTTTGTCTATGACTTTCTATGCCAGTGTGTAGATAGACTGATAGACAGATGATAGATGATAGATAGATAGATAGATAGATGATAGATAGATAGATAGATAGATAAATTAATAGATAGATTTCCTCTTTCATTGTAATGTTTGAATATATTCCATAGCAGATATGTATTACAATTTACTATGCCCGTTTTGATTGGCATTGAGTAATTTACACTTTAGAGCTATTATAAAAATTTGCAACAGCCATACAGATAAATCTTTGTGCATGTATTTGCATTCTTGTATATCAGATTCATGAAAGCGATATTCTCAGTGAAAAGCTATGCGCAGTTATTTTTTTCTTTTTTTACTTTTCCTTTTTTGTTTTTATCTTTTTGGTTTTTTTAATTTGTTTTATGTGCAGCTATTTTGATATATCATGTCAAATTGCTTTCTAAAAAGCTTGTTCCAATTTAATCTCCTGCTAAGAAAACATGAGTAGAATACCTATTTCTCCATATAAACATTGATAGTTTATACTATCAATCTTTTACATTTTTGTCCATGTAGTTGTTAAAAACCAATTTTTATAGCAATTTTAATTTATACTATTCAAGCAAAGAATCATTACTCTATATCCTTAAGTAGAAAGTATAAGCCATTGATATTATTGCAATACTAATATATTTGGGATTACTCTTTTTATTTTAGTTTTTATTAGCCATGCTTTGTTTCTCTCTTTATATCTCTGATCCTTTGTTGCCTTTAGCAGATTTGAAAATATTTTCTTGCTTTTCTTTCTGAGTTTTAGTGTGTCTACTATATATATATATAATATCTATGGTATCCAATCTAAGGGCTTACCTCGCGGTTTTTAATATGCATATGTACACCTAAATTTTTTACAATGTCTAGAATTAATCAGTTCTAATCATTTTTCCTTATCAAAATAAAACAATTTCTTTTCTATTTCTTCTTCCCATCCCCTCCATGGTGAAAGCATCTAATTTTGAAATTGTTTTATTTCAGGAGGTTTGAGAATGTATTTTTCAAGTTGAAGAAAATTTGCACACAATTAAATGAAGAAATCTTAAATGTACAATACAATGAGTTCTGCTAGTACACATCTGTGTAACTACCATCTCAAACAAAGCATAGAGTATTTCTATCATTCCAGAAACTGCCAAATAGTTTTTCAAAAAAGTTGTACAATTTTACACTCTTATAGCAATGCCTGAGAATACCAGTTGCTGCATGTCCTCACTCTCATTTTCTCTTCTCAGTATTTGTAATTGTAAACATGAATGTGCATGTGAATGGCTATGACATTGTCAGTTTGATTTGCATTTCTGCTTTCAATAATGATGTTGAGAAACCTGAAGGTGCTTACTGACCATTCATATATATTCTATTGTGAACTGTCTAGTCAAGTCTTTTGGCCACTTTTAATTAGGCTATTTGTCTTTTTCTTATTGATTTTTTAAAGTTCTTTATGTATTCTAAAAAACAAAGCCTTTGTCAATTACATGCATGCAGAAGTTTTCTCCCAGTCTATAACTTGCCTTTTCATTGTCTTAATGGTGACTTTAGAAGAGAAATTTTAATTTTAATGAAACCCAGTCTAGCTTTTTTTTTCCTTTCTAGCCTAGCCCTTGTGTCCTCTATGAAAGAATCTTCTCTTTCCAAGGTTAAAAAAAATAGTCTCCAATGCTTTCTTCTAGAAGTTTTTATTGTTTTAGCTTTTATATTTAGGTTTGAATGCAGATCAAATCAATGTTTGGGTATACTGTGAAATGGGGGTCGAAGTTTATTTTTACTCACTTGGGTATTCAGTTGTACTAGCATTATTGGGATTTGTTTTTAAATTACAAGAGTTTGGCATAGTTATTAATTGTGCAGGTTCTGGTCCAAAGTGACTTAATTTAAAACCTGTATCCACCACTGTTTATCTGCACAACAATGAACAATATACCTAACTTCTGTGTGCCTCTTAACACCTCACATTTAAAGTGTGAATAGTAATAGTATATACCTCTGAGATTTTTCAGTATTAAATATTACACTATATAAAAAGTTCCTGAAACAATATTTTGTATATTATTTCCAGAAATATTAATTTTTTTAAAATTAATTATTTTCCAATTATTATGAAAGTGTTTAACATCCTGAATTCTTGCCTATAAAATCTATTTGAACATTTGGGATATTAATGTGGCTAGCCATGTTTCAAAACAACTTTGTTACAGAATTTTGAATATATGATTACATTTTCTTCTGGTTTTGCTGATAAGAATTATGAAACTAATCCAATTCAAGTACTTCCATAAGTCAACCTTTTTTTTTCTGTCCAGGAATTTTTAGGACATTCTCTCTTTTTGGTGCTCTAAACTTTCACCACCGTGTAGGTCTTTTTTCTTTGATCTTCTCTCATGTTCTATGGGCATTTTCAATTTAATTACACATATACGTTTCTTCTCTGATGTTTTCATTGCTTTCCCCCTCCATTCTCTATATATTCCACATTATTACTCTTGTTGATTTGTGTTAACACATTTTGGTATAACTTCCAAGTCTTTGTTTCCCTTCCAAGTCTTGATACAGTGATTTCATACATTATAGGTGCTTAGGAAACGCTTGCTGGTAAAGGAAAAGAAGTTTGTACCTTCTTTCTCCTTAAGGTCAGGGATTACATCAATCTCATTTGTACAACCACAGCACATACCAAGAATATGGGCACACTGATTGTTTATTTAAAGAGGTCAGTTACTTGTATTTTTCAGAAAGGAAAAACAATTTTAATAGGAAGCCAATATGGAAATGACTTTAATTACCTGCCTTTACAGTTTAATACAGTTCTAAAAATCTGAAATAGGGAAAGCCCTGTCTAATTGCCAGATCTTGAAAATGACTGTGATTGCTTACATATTAATACATTTAATACATAAAAGCCTAAATAGTTGAGAAAATAGCGTGGAATTTTTAATAATAAGATTAATGATATATCTTCATACCATTTTGTAATTTAATAAATAAAAAATTACTTTTTGTTTTTATCTCATTCAAGGTTCAAAACAGTCCTGCAGGATGGTGTCTTATCATGGATTTCCCTGGACTGTCACTTCCATAGGGATGGGACCACTGGAGCAAAAGACACTTTTAAATAAGACTTTCTCTCTTTAGACACCAGACTGTTTCAGAAATTAGTTGAAGCCTGAACATCTAATGTAAAACAATAGAGGAAGCTCGAATTATAATACAACAGGTTAAGTGAGGAGCCAGTCTTATGGTACAAATGCAAGAGTGTAAACAGACTTAGCTCCATCAGTTTAGAAGATTTGGTTAGTTCTTCAGCCCTAGGACTCTTGGCCAGTTTCCATAGAAGGTACTATTAAATTAAGCTGATAACTTCAAAACAAAGGCCTGGAGTTCAACTCCAGGGACCAGCCACGGGCAGCACCATCTGTTTGTGACTCTCCTTTCCACATCCTCTTTGTCTGGATAATGAAGAACACAGCTCACATGGGGGTCTGATAGCTCCTCCACTCTGCCATCAAAGTGTATGTGATCCTGCTTGGATTAGTGAGAAACAATAACTTCCCTCTTTGACTAGTTTCTCAGTTTGCCAATGGGCTGCTGATGCAAAGTACCAGAAATGGGTTGGCTTAAATAGTGGTGATTTTATTTACTGTAAAAGTTTTCAGTTCTGAGGCCATAAAATGTCCAAATCAAGGCATCAACAGAGATGCTTTCTAGGGTCCTGCCACGTGGTAAAGCAAAATGGCCACTAATCTCTGCTAAGACCTCCACCTTCCCCTCCAGAATCTACCATCTCCCAGAGCTCAGCTGTAGGCAACCAGGCATAGGGCTTGTCTCCTACCTGGCCTCCTCTCTGTGTCGACTGCTCCACTCTCTTCCCGAGTTGAGCTGTGAGCTATCAAGCAGATGGCTCCTCTCTTCTGAAGTTGCTCCCTGGGCCCAGTCCCTTGGACTCTTTTCGTGCCTCTGTGCTCAGCTGGTTCCAGGCTCCCGGGCCTCTCTCAGCCCTTGGGGCTTCTTTGTTTTCTTGCAATCCTCTCTCACACATGGCAAGATCAATATGGTGGCTTCCTTTCTTTCTCTGTGTGTGTGTCTCCATTTATGTCAGACCCAGTAAGAGGGAGGATATGCAACCTGAGTCACGCTTCATTGCTGACTAGTCCAATCAAAAAAGTCTCACACCCACAGGAATGGATTAGTTCAAAAACATAATCTTTCTCTTTTGGGATTCATAAAAGTATTTCAAACTATCACAACCAGGAACGTTTTCCTTTCTTCCAGGTTTTTGGATGACGGGGCATAGCAATTAAGTTTATTGTTAGTTCGCTTTTACCTTATGATGCTCTCTTCTCTGTGTAAAGATCCCCTTATTTTTGGAGCAGGAAAAGCTGCCTCTAGCTCCACTGCATGGAACTGGAATATTAGTCATTAAGCAGCCTAAGTCCAGGAGATTGCATAGACAGTTTTTCAAAGTAAAGTTTACTATAAAACCAGCCTTTTCTTCTCTTATATGCAGATTCACATGTACACTTGCACACAACCTTTGCTATGTAAGATTATTCTAGTATCACAGGAAAGGGAATTTTAAAGTGGATTTCTCAGTATGAGTCAGGTAATACATACTTACCTAGAAATATTTTTCTTCTTTGTTTTATCTTAAGTGCTTTCCTCCTATCATCACAACACTGTGGTTTAAGAAACACCTTTGTTCCAAATCACCTTCCTTTCCTGTAAATTTGGTGTAACCGATGTGGAATCAGGAGACCAGTAAACAAAGTTCACATAAAGCTCATCTTTTTGGTCATCTTCATGATTTTGCTCTTTTCTAAAAACCATAAGAAGACATTACAATTGTATGAAATGGACATTTTGCTCACACATTATCACTTAGTGTTCAATATTAATGACCATCTGTGCCTGACATTTCTCCTGAGTGAATTACTATAATAATGAATTTCTAAGTATGCTCTTTCTTCAGGTCTTAAAAATGAAGTCATATTTTCTATTACTTTTAAATATGCATATTTAAATGCACTTCTAAGTTAAACACTATATACCTTTTTAAAATATTAATTTCCCAAAAGATCAAAACTAAGCTGCACAAGTATAGAAACATAATAATAATAACTAACATTGATTGAATACTTGCTGTATGCAGTCAGTGTTCTACTCAATTTCATCTACCTCTTTGAGGTAGGTTCTATGCTACCCATTTTTCTAACAGTGGGGAGTTAAGTAAGATAAGTGATTTAAGTATCTTATTCAATATCACACAACTGTTGAGAATATACACATATATTTGCATAATTAAGCTTTAATATAGGGAATAACACATTTTAATGAACTCATATATTCTTTCAAACCACAGCCTTAAAATAGTCTAACTGTACCCTTAAAAATAATCTATGAAACATAATCTTGATTTTAACGCAGTTTCAAAGATTACTTAAAATGCAATCACAACATGATCATCAGGGGACTTTCAGTATATATTTTTTTCTTCATACAGAAATAAGCCTTAATATTTATGTATTTCTCTTATAAAGAACACTGTCGAATATAAATTCAGGTGGGCTTCTAATTAAATTCTAGATAAATCATTTGAAGAAAGAAACACACTGCTTAATGATGTTTTAACCCAATCTGATAGTCAGGTACTATCAGGGATCCTGAAGGACAAGGATAATTACCAGAGAAGATGGGATTCATCAGTTTTGCTTGAACTACGTGCCCTCACACTTTATTGTGGGTAAAAACAAAATCTGACCTAGCTATCAGTTGCACAGAATTAAAAAAATAAGACTTTATGTTCACTGAATACTTAATTTATACAGCAGACTTTGGGTTTTCATGGATTGAAGTGATATCTGACTGATCTAAAGTGTCTCGTGCAAGGATCAGGTTGATGTTTTGACTCTCTGAGGGGTCACCCAGCCCCAGAGGAAACTGCTGTTTTCTCTGTGGCACAGATGGCAGCCTAAAAGGAGCCAGCAGCATCTGCTGAGGACTCAGGATGTTAAAAACTGGCAGTGCCTGATGGAGAACATTATACAACAGCTATCTACACCACACCTGGCACAAGCTGAGTTCTCAACAATATGAAATTACACTGGAATTCCTGGGGAATTATGTATAATAATAACCCCATAAAACTAAATGAATTTAATGTGATCAACGTGATGACAATGAAAAGACAGGCAAACCATGCAGACGTCAGCCATTTCAGTTCTCCCCCAAACATAGAGCAAGATGTTCTAGCACTCTTTCTTTTCTATTTTGATCCACTCCACTGTTCTTTGAATTGTGTTTTAGAAAGGAAACTATCTGACTTTTCAGAGGCTGAGATTGCATTCATGCAACAATCAAGTAACCATAATTTTGGAAATGGATGAAAAGAAATGGATGAAATATTTCATGTCCTTGGCAAGGAGTTTAGGAGATGGACTTTTGAACTAAGTTAATTAAATGAAAGGCGTTAGAAGCATAGAGGTGTGTGTGAGGGTAGAATGTGAAGTCAAGTTTGTGTGAGTCTTTATTCTCCACTCACAAGGCAGGAACAAAGTTGCACCCTATTCTATGACTACAGAGAACTCTTTATTTAACACTGATCTCATATTTTTATGCTATATCCAAAAGCATTGTGCTCTAGAAATAGTGAGTTATTCCCATCACATGTCCTCATTGTGCATAGAGAAGAGGAGAGGGCTCTAAGCAGAGGCCACCTAGGGAGGGGAGATACTAGCCTTGTGTCCATCGCTCCAATAGCCCTCGGGTGACAACAGGTCTCTCGTGTAACTTTAAAGGAAACAAGGTCTTTTACAATACATTATCAGTTACTACATTCTTAAGAGGCATGACCTTGACCTTCCTCTTCTTTATAATCACACAATGAAACACAGACCATGAGTCGCATAGACTTTGTACCTTTACTCAGAATATTTCCACTGACTTATTAAGTCATAATCATATGTACATACCTACATGCACATGCACACACACACACAAATATATACTCACACATTTTTGGATGCCATTAATTTCTAAGAAGATTGCAACCTCAGGTGTGACATTGTTTTCCTGCTTGTATTAGTTAGGATAACTAGGCAGATTCTTCTGAAGTTTTAAAATTTTCATAAAATTGCCGTTTCTTGGTATACCATATTTCCCCCACTCTCTCACAATTTCATAGCCGATTGTCTTTTTTAATTCATCACATTTGTCTCTCCTCTTCTTTCACTTCTGTGTCTTGTTATTTTTAATAATTATGATATGAAAGAGTCCAGATTGGAAATTAAGGGGAAAAAATTCCAGGGTTCTAGTCTGGGCTTCGCCTCTATTACTTGAATTATTTTGGGTAAAACAAATATCGTCTGTGGGTCTCAGGATCCTCATGTGTAAAATCAGGAAGTTGGACTAAACTTCTATGGTCTTTTTCAGCACAAATTCTATGAATCTTATAATTAGTTCCATTTTATGATGGTTTGCAAAGTGCCCTTGTTCAGGCCTACATACATCTGGATTATTTTTTAATAGCTCTGGTGTTCACAAAGGAAGGAGAAACAACAACAAATGAAAAAACTATTTGCACCCCACAATACAATACCTTTGAAAATGTCAAATGCTGTGACAATATGCTTACATATCCAGCTTTCATTTTAACTAGTGGTTTTACATGACACATTCTTCCTTTTCTTTATCCTTTAGCTTAATTGTTTTCTGATGATAAAATCAATACATTGCCCTTGTAAGTAATAGCTTATAGAGCATACACTGAAAAGCATGAGAAAGAAAAAGAAAATTACCTTTAATCTCTCTGTCCAAGACACCCATTATCAAAATGATTCCTTGAGGCTCATCTATATGTGTATCTATGTATATGTATGTGCACGTGTGTAAGACATTTTCACAATTTTAGATGGATTGGGCTGCCAATTCTATTTCTGATCTGCCTTTATCACATATAAATATTGTGAACATATTTCCATCTTAATACAGTGAAGTAGAAGAAGGGTTAGGAAGGGACTTGAAGAAATCTTCTAGAGTGATGGAAATGTTTTATATCTTGATAAGATCATGATTATGCAGGTGTATGCATTTGTCAGAAGTCATCCAACTGTACATTTAGGATTTCATCAGCTTCATTGCCATTCCTCTCTTTTTTGCTCTTTTGCATCCAACCACTTTCCCTTTTTCTGAATTTGAAAATAAAAGTGCTCATACACTTTAGAGATATAAGGCAGTGGTGTTAGATGTGTTTGTATGTGTGTACATTCTGAAGCCAGAATGTCTATGCTAGCAGAATCTTGGCACCTCAGCACAACCATTTGAACTTGCTATTCACAGCTTAACCATCATCCTGGGGATTTCTGAGTAGCAGTATTGTCTACTAAATCCTGGCTGTAAACCAAAAGTAAAAATTATGGTTCAAAACTGTTTCTTGGCTTTCTTTTTCTTGCTCTGTTTCTTTTTTCTTATCTTGCCTGATTCTTTATTTATTCCTATCTCTCTGCTCCCAACTAACAGGTATTAGTAAATTCTCCCTCTCCTCTTTCCTTTGACCTGTCCTTATTTGCAGTTACTGGTATCCCTCACTATTATTTTCTCTGTCCCCTTCTCCAGAGTTTTCTGGATGGCCCAGGGTGGGTCATTCTCTTTGATACATGGTTATTTGTTTGCCTTCTCTCTTTAGACTTCCCGAGATTTCTGAACTGGCTAGTAATCATGTTCCCCTTAGTATGGTCCAGAATGGCTGGCATATGGCCTACATAAGGCACTTCTATAGAAAGTTGACTCTGTTTTTCATTTTTTAATATGTTTTAGCTCTAACGAGGGTACATGTTACTCTCCTGAGCTCTCATGAGTCATTGTCTGGGCAGGGTCAGGACACTGGCCCTGACTTAAATTCTACCCTAGCATTAGGAATAGACTATTTCCAGAAACTCTTAGAAATATATTTATAAAAGACCACAATATTCTGGGAGGAAATCAGGTACTGAAGGGGCTTTTTCATGAGGGTCTTTTTGAGTCATCACACCACATGTGACAAGATAGGACATTCTCTCTCCATTGTACAGATCTTGGCACTGAAGGTTAGCAGGAGATAGCATCTCATGGCATAAACAAAGCTGTGCTCGTAGTGGGTGTATTAGTCAGCCAAAGGGGTGCTGATGCAAATACTAGAAATCTGTTGGCTTTTATAAAGGGTATTTATTTGGGGCAAAAGCTTACAGTTACATGGCCGTAAAGAGTCCAGCTCAAGGTTGCTTTCTCACCAAAGTCAATTGCCACATATTGAAGCAATATAGTCGCTGATCTCTGCCTGGCCTCTCCTTTCCCTCTGGGCTTCCAGTTCTCTCTCTCTCCCCTGGTTAGTCTCATCTCTCAGGGCTTCCTATATCAGTCTCCGCTGTCTTTCCAAAGTCAGCTGTAGGCTATCAGGCAAATGGTCCATCCTCCCTGGGGTCCTAGGATCAAACATGACAGAGCTCTCTCTCTTCTGGTGTGTCTTCTTGAGTGAGTGTTTGTATATTTACCCACCAAGGGGGTGGGGACTTAACCTGAGTCATGCCTTATTGACATGGTCAAATCAAAGCCCTAATCTTAACAGGTAATTTAATCAAAGCCATCTCAGCTGAATCTAATATAATCAAAAGGTATTACACCCAGAATAGATTAGTTTACAAACATAATCTTTCTCTTTTGGGGATTCATAAATAATCTCAAACTGCCACAGTGGGCTACCCTCAGCAGGGAATACAGTAAGGTTCCTACTAACAGCTTTGCAGGTTGCTGAACTTGCTTAGTAGGAGGAGCCAGATTAGGAAAAATAGCCTTGATAGATATTTCTGTGTGATAATTACATCTATCATAAAGAATCAGGAGTACATGGGACACATCCCTTCAGAGACATCCTGAGATAATTGGGGTATATCCTGAAGGGGCAAAATTCCTCCTTGTGGAATGGTAGAGTCCAGAGCCATTGTAATGTAGTGGTAAACTTACATGAGACCAGCTTGTAGCTACAGGCATATTCACGGTTGAGTATGTTGGAGTAACATAGAGAAGTAAACCAAGGGAATCCAGAGGTGCCTCAAATAATGTGTGAAAATAATTTCTGGCTCTAGAGAGTTTTCCACTTTGGGACTTTCTTGATGGAAATCCCTTGAAAGCCCTCCAAATAACTTTATATGTATTATGCCAAGGCCTCCAAGTCAGCCAAAATCTCCTGGTTACAGGCACCACACTGGAGTTGTGGAATGAGCCTATACATTTTCATAAATTCCTGAGGAAGCCTCAGACAGAGAGCAGAGTCCATAAAAGTCAACCAAAATATTTCCAGGTCTTATAAATCCAGACCCTGGGGCCCTTGAAAAAGGCTTGCTGTCTCTCTGATGTTAAGGGGTATCATGAGCTTTCTGGAATAAACAATTTTTGCTCCAAATCAGCGTACACTATATACCTGGAAGGTCTCCACATAAAATTTATGGTAAAATAAGGAATGCCGCTAACAAAATTTTAAACAAAAATTAATTTTGTTTGTTCTAAAACTAATTTGCCTGTGCCATATATTAAATTAGGCCCCACAGACAGAATCTGGAAACTAAGAAAGAAGCAAAACAGTACAAAATGACATTGCATAATAATACAAAAGTCCATCTTCTTACATGCAGTATCATTTCCACAACTTCCTCCTGACCAAAATGAAGATAATGATTTATCTTAAAATGATTTGTACAATTTTATCTTTGAGTTGTTTTCCCTTGGAATGTATGTGTCTGTGTGTGTGGGAGTATGTTTGTTCAAGAGTTATACACCAGCAAAAAAAAAGTCTGTCAGACCACAAGTAAAATTAGAAGGCTTGGATGGTAAGATCTCTGAAACCTGGTCTAAAAACATGAGTTCTGTAAAACTATTCTTCAAACTCCCTCTCTTTTCCTCAAACCCCTAAACCAAACCTATGTGGCTTAATATGGTGTTATTCCAGTTTGTACAACTCAGATATTACAAAGAGACTTTCAGAGAATATGATACTGGTGGAAATGGGCGTGGTGAAATTCCTAGGAGAAGAAGATAGTTAATGAGTAGGATTTTCCTAAAGAATTACACATTTGCACTGTGAAGGAAGGTTGTAGAAAATGAATCACTCCAGCTTTGTCATTTGGATGATTTATTCTTCATATTGGTAGTTGTTTTATGATAGACCCATGAAAAGTTCATAATATGGGACCTGACTCAAAATACTCTCAGTTTACATAGCCTGGTTAAAATACCCTCCATGAATTTTCCTTCTCTGTGATATTAAAGCACTAATTCAGTGATCTACCCCTAAAGCTAGATGTCACCGGCACACAGCAGTCATAGCATTCATCTATATCTTCCCTTTTCCTCACCTGAGGATCTTAAAATGGTTATTACTTATTACCCCTCTTCCTACCAGTGCAGAAAATTTGGATTTTGTGGGAGAAAAGGCAAATAAGCATTTGGGTATTTGAGACTGAGGAATGTCAGACTTTGAGTTCTTTGAGGTTTTAGATACATCCTCCTAAAAATGAGTTTCTGATTTTTACTTTTGTTATTTCTAGTCCATCAAAGAAGGGCTATTGTTGTATATTTCTTTGTATCTCCCATTGCATTGATAACTGTGTTAGGCTAATAGCAGTCCTCAGTACATTTAAATTTTACTGACAAATCTTTGTATATACGATTAAATCTGGAGATATCAGTTTGAAATTCTTTTGAACACTTCTGTACAAAATAGAAAGTTCAATAACCCTAGTAACCAAGGAAACAACATGAGACTGTGAGACCACTGACTATGGGGTCATCTTCATAAAGTCTGGCCACCCTCTCCATGTAGCATATAAGCATAAAAGGGTGTATAATTTAATATCATATAGTTCCCTGATAGTTTTCTGTGTTTTCCCTCTCTGAAAAACTATGTGGCTGGGTTTTTCTGCTGCTTCATTTTTAAATGACTTCCCACAGACAAACATCAACAAGGAATGTGGTCATTTGAAGCTGTATGTACCCCCAGAAAAAACATGTTCTTAAAGTTAATCCATTCCTGTGGGTATAAGCCCACTGTAAGTAAGGCCTTTTGACAAAGCTACTTCAATTAAGGTGTGGCCCACCACATTCAGGATGGTTCTTAATCCTATTACTGGAGTCCTTTATAAATGGTATGAATGAAAAAGAGAGAAAGCTATGGAAACAAGAAGCTGAAAGCAATGAAACCTGGAAAAGAAGGGAAAGATCAGTAGAAGCTGCCATGTGCCTTGCCATGTGGCAGTGGAGCCAAGGAGTACCTGTTGCTGGTCTTCAGGAAGAAAGCATTGTTTTGATGATGCCTTGATGGAAATTTTCACAGCCTCAAAAGTTTAAGCTAATAAATTCCCATTGTTTAAGTTAACTTATTTCATGGTATGTGCTTTAAACAGCCTAGGAAACTAAAACAAATTTTGGTAACAGGAGTGGGGTGCTGCTATTGCAAATACCAAAAATGTGGTTTTGTAAATGGGTGAAGGGCAGAGTCTGGAAGAATTGTGTGCTGTTTAACATAAAAGGTTTAGATGGCTGTGAAGAGGCTGTTGGTGGAAATATGTATGCTGAAGTTACTTCCTTTGCAGCTTTAGACAGAAATGATGGCTGTGTCATTGTCATTGTCATTGCAACCTAGAAGAAAGATGACCCTTATATTAAAGTGGTAGAGAACTTGACAAAATTCAGGCCTGATGTCAGAAGGAAGGCAGAATTTGAAAGTGGTGAGCTTGGATATTTAGCTGAGGATATTTCCAAAATAAATGTGAAAAGTGCAGCCCAGTATCTCCTTGCAGCTTATAGTGAAATGCAAAAGGATAAGGATAAGCTAAGAACTGAACTCCTGGATAGGGAGAAACCAGAAATTGATAGTTTGGAAAATTCTGCTCTTTGGGAAAGCAAGTCCCCAGAGAACAGTGCTCCATGTGAGGGTTTCACTGAACATGGGACCAGCTAGCCATTTCAGTGTAAGTAAGGCTTGGAAATGTAGCTATCCAGAAAGGATTTGTGGAAAGTTCTTTCGTCTGATGGTTTGGACGTTTGTATACCACATGCAAAAGCAAGTAAGTATTTTTGTGAGATCTGTATAAATGGAACCACTGCCAGCCTGCACTTAAAGGAACAAAGAAGGCACAGATTGAAGGGGAAATGACTTTAAAGGCAGAATTGAAGAAGCCAAGGTCTGGGTCTAAGATATCTTATTGGTCCAAGAGTCCAAGTCCCGCCTTACGTGTGGAAAGGATGAGTCTGCCCTGGCACTTGGAGGGGGTGGGCCTTCTACCCTGTTGTTAAGGAAGAGTGTTACTGTAAGTATTAAGACTTGGGCAGTGGTTGTTTAAGGTTTAAGTCTGTGAGGGTTAAGATTTGGGCAGTGGCCCAACTGCTGGACAGCTATTAGCTCACAGAGCCCTTTGTCTCCCGGGTCAGTATGCCTTGTTTCTAATCGTGTTCCTTCTGTGGAACATTTGAGTGATAACAGTAGTGTATGAATAACCCAGCAAATAAAGAATGACCATGCTTGCTTGCCTGTTTGTCTGGAGCGGACTGCGGCTATGCCAGTATGAGCAAACTTCCCTCTCCACCTAAGTTTTTCTTCCACTTACCTCCCTCGTAGGCTCCCAAGGTGGATGCAGTGAACAAATGGCTTAGTTGGCAGGATTTGACGTGTTCTCCCACTGCTCCCCCAGATGAGGAGGTAGGGATTATGGACCCTGGGTGGTCTCCGCTGTGTGCGTAGGCTGGTGTAGCCAAGTGGTTATCTCAGTGGTGTGTGTGTCTAGATGTGACACCCACAAATGACCCTGCAGTGTTGCTAGGTGTCCTGCAGCAGGCCGAATTGGCTATAGGGGAAATGAAGCTGCACACTGCCGCTGGGTGGGATGGGTGTTCCTGTTTTTATTAAGAGATACCACCCAAGAAACGTTGAAATAGGGGAGGGAAATTCACCAGTTGCATGAGCAACTACAGCAGACACATGTGCGGCTGGAGTGCCAAGCCGTGTCGGTTGATAGCACTTCGGATGAGGAAGAAGTGAGACCCATCTGACAAGCTCTTCTGGTCATGACACAAAAGTTGAAACACGATCAGGACATGGGGCAACGGGGACAACCCATTGGGCAACTGCATGTGGTGCAGCACACCATGTACCGTCCCTATATACAGTCAGAACTGGTGGAATTGGGATGGCAATTTCAGCAGAAGCCAGGAAAGCCCATAGGTGCATGGCTGCTGCACCTGTGGGATCTGGGCACGGATGGCATTGTGTGCTCTGGGACTGAGATAGAGAAGTTAGTGTCACTTACTGGCTATCCCCTGCTGCGCCAATGTCTCTTTAATGCGTGGCGGGATGCTGGGGAAAACCCCGGTCACACATTGATGGAGTGGCTCCAAAGAGCCATTCGCATGGTCTGGAATGATGCAGGAGAGTTGCCAGATTCAGTGAGTCGATGGACTACATATGCTGATCTTGTACAGGTGGTCTGGGAAATGGGCATGCACAGTGCTGTCTTTGACCCTAATAACCAGGGACCCGATGCCGAGAGGTTTATGAGTAGAGTAAGGGACCTGCTCATGCAACATGCTACTGCTCCCTCGTTTGGGTCCCTGGTGGCTATCTCGACCCCCTATGTGGGACACCCGATACATGAAGTGACAGCCATGATGGCTTGTCTCAGCGAGACCTAGAGCCAACAGGCCAAAGTTCGAAACATCCCCATTTTGTAAAATAGCTAAGCCCGCAGGTGGGGACTATAAGAGAGGTCCTGTGAAAGTCACGCAGATGCAAAGTGGAATGATTTTGTAGCCACCGGGGTAGACCGAGTTAAAATAGATGGAAAACCGAACATGGTAATGTTAGACCTTTGGAGACAGCTAAAGCCTGCTCAGCGGCGAGCAGGAAAAGCCCAGAAGCAAAAGCAGGTTAGGGAAACTGTACAACTTAATGACTATCTGCTAGAGGACCCCGGGCACTCCGGTGTTTACCTTCATATAGGATAAAGGCCAAGGCATTTGAGATGAAGACCCTCGGAAAGACAGGAGGCCCTATGCGGAGCTAGCAATCCATTGGTCCCCACAGAATGTACAGAGTATTTTGGCCCTTGTGGACACGGGTGCAGAATGCACCCTTCTTTATGAGCAACTGGATAAATTCACAGGCATTTATGCCTTGTGGACGGTTATGGTAACACCGAACAAGGCACCTTGAGAGTGGTCCAGACAAAGGTGATGTTGGGAATTGGACGGTTGACCCCACAAATGTACACTATGTGCATTTCTACTGTCTCAGAGTAAATACTGGGTATAGATGTGTTGAATTCCATCTACTAGTATGGACAGTGAAACCCGTGCTGTGGGGACGTGCTAAACATGCCCCCGTTGTGTTGCCTGACCCCTGCAGGACAGTGACCATAAAGCAGTACTGTTTGCCAGGAGGGCATAAAGAAATATGGGCAACTATGAAAGACCTGGTCAAGTACATATCCTCTGTGAGGCCCGGAGCCCGTTTAATGCTCCGGTGTGGCCTGTACGTAGGTCCAATGGAACGTGGCATATGACTGTTGACTATTGAGAGTTCAACAAGGTAGTCCTCCTTTACATGCAACTGTGTCTTCTATTCTTGACCTGATGGATACTTTTAATTTGACACTGGGAGCTTATCATTTTGTTTTAGACTTGGCAAGTGCCTCTTTCTCCATCATCATTGCTGCTGAAGCGCAGGATCAGTTCACCTTGAAGCACAGGATCAGTCCACCGACAGTGGACTTTTACTGTATTGTCCATGGGCTATGTTCACAGCCTCACCATTTGTCATGGTTAGGGGCTAAAGACTAGGAAAGTGGCAACATGCCGATACTGTTCAGGTGTTTCATTACATTAATGATGTAATGCTAACTTCTGATTCTCTTGCAGATTTGGAAGCTGCTGTTCCCACTCTGGTTGCTCACCTCGAAAGTCAACAATGGGCGATAAATTGGGGCAAGTTGCAAGGGCCTGGGTTGTCTGTCAAATTCTTGGGTAGTGTATGGTCAGGTAAGACAAAAGTAATTCCTGAAGCAGTAGTTGATAAGATTCTAGCTTTCCTACGCCCCACAGCAATGAAACAGCTGCAGACATTTCTGGGTCTTCTAGGCTACTGGCGAGTGTTTATTCCCCAATTGGCGCAGGTCTTAAAGCCTTTATACAAGTTAACAAAGAAAGGAGGTAGATGGGATTAGACTGATGAGGCCGAGCAGGCTTAGTACAAGCTTAAAGTACCTTTCTCATGGGCTCCCGAGGTGGACACAGTGCACAGTTACCACCCCAGGTTTCTCAGATGCCTGGAGGATTTCAGAGTCTGGGCATCACCCCAATGTTTGCTGAAGGTGAAGCCTAGAGCCTGGCTGCCACTCTGATGCTTGAGGAGGGTACAGTCTTCACTCCAGTATTTGGGGAGAGCAGCATCCCAGTATTCAGGGAGAGGATGGTTGCTGCACAGCCCTTGGAAAGGTGGGGCTGCCATTCCATCAGGTCCAGAAGACAAAACATTATTCCATAGATGACTCTCAGACCTTGAAATGTAATTGAGCATGCCCTTAAGGGTTTTGAAATTGTTTGGGGCTTATGACCCCTGCTTTTCTTCCAATTTCTTCCTTCTGCAATGGAAATGCTTATCCCATGACTGTCACTCCTTTCTACATTGGAAGCAGATACCTTGTTCTCTAAGGTTCACAGGTCCACAGCTAGAGGGGAATTGTGTCCCAGGACAGACCACACCTATAACTGATTTTGATGAGACTTTTTACCAAGCATTATTTCTGATATGATATAAGGCTTTGGGGATAATGTGATGGAATGAATGTATTTTTCATTTGGAAAGAACATGTCTTTTGGGAGTCCAGAGGGTGGAGTCTGGTAGTTTGAACTATGCTATACCAGATAAGCATGTTCTTAAAGTTAATCCATTCCTGTGTAGGATCTTTTGATGAGGCTACTTCATTCAAAGTGTGACTCACCTCATTTAGGACGACTCTTAATTTTCTTACCAGAGTCCTTTTTAAATGAGATGTATACAGAGAGAAGAAAACCATGGAACCAAGAAGTTATAAACAGTGAAACTCAGAAGAGAAGGGAGAGACTAGCAGATGCCACCATGTGCACCATGTGGCAGAAGACCCAAATATCACTGACAGCTAGTCTTCAGCAAGAAAGCATTGCTTTAATGATATTGATTTAGACGTTTTCACAGCCTCAAAACTGTAAGCTTGTAAACTAGTAAATTCCTATTTTTTAAGCCAACCCATTTCATGGTATCTGCTTTAAGCAGCCTACACAAGTAAAACAGACCCAGTCTTCAGGTAACCTATCAGAAATGTACTTTCACAGATACAGTTGAATTTGCTGTTTTAGACAATATAGGTTTTTTTAAAAATAAAATTAAATAAAAGTTAGAGTAATTAGAATAAAGATTAATATTATCATCATTAGCCTTCCAGATATTAACAGTATAAAGATTTTTACTCAGAAAAGTAAATTTTACCTGATGATGTAACTGAGTAGGAATAAAATATGATGACACAACTACCCATTGTTTTCCAAACTTTGAGGCCTGAGAGCACAATCCTCCAGACTGCCCAATCTGTCCAGCACTTCAGATACCAACTACAAGTTTGGAGGTTTCCTCAGACTTGATAATTCTCAGAAGGAGTCTCAGAATTCACTGAAAGCTATAATACTCATGTATGCAGTTAATTGCAAAGAAAGGATATAGACTAAAATCAGGCAAGGAAGAAACACACAGGTCTGAGTCTGGGAGGGTTCCAAACATGAAACTTCTGTTGTCCTCAGAACACATTACCTTCCCAGAATCTATGGCAATACTCACTCAGCATTGCCAACCAGGGAAGCTCACTCAAGCTTCATTGTGCAGAGATTTACTGTGGTTTCATTACATAAGTATGATTGATTGATTCTTTTCCAGGTCAACCAGTACCACATAACCCAAAGCCAAAACAAGGTTGGTTGTTCTGGCAAGGTCAGCCCTGCCTTAAGTAAAACACCTCAACCAGGTATGATATAGATTACCTCCCAGAAGCCAAGGGCAAAACCCAGATCTCTCTTTGGGCAAAACCAAATTCTTTATTACACAGCTGCTGTTTGCTCATGATGGGAAATTTACAGTAAATTATAATTAGTTCATTAACTAAATTCTTCTGATATAAACCTCTTCATTTCTGTTCTCAATTTTGTCTGGGGATGGCCACAAAATAAGGCATATTTTGGCATCTCATTTTTGTTTGTCTGTTTGTTTTATTTATGTCTCTCTTTTTTGAATCTCTAAATAAAATATACTATTTCTCATATTGTATGGAAAGAGGAAGATAGTTTCTTTTCCCTCACGGTAACTAAGCACCACGGTCATGGAGTGGGCAATTATCTCTATTGCAAACACATTTTTAAAAGAGAAGGCAGACTTGTTTCCCTGGCAATATTTCCAGTGAAAAGTTCTCATATGATTTACCTATTCAGTAGACAGTTAATAGGCAAATTCCAGATTTGAAGGTAGTCATCTGATTGAGAAGTCAACTCACTTAGTCTCATCTGACACCAAGACTATCTAAACTCTACCTAGACAAATTTCAAATGATATTTGGGTTAGTGAAGGGTATAAAAGAACATTAGATGCAATATTCTGCATTTTATTCAGTCATGGCAGATATTAGACCACATGGACTTAAATATTTATGTTTCCAGCTGTTTCCATTTAAAATTAAAATATTCTTTTAATGTTTCTTTTTGTGTGGCTAATTCCTCTTTTCAAGACAACTATTACCCTCTCACAAGGCCTTCTCTGAAGTATCTCTTCACCTCTTCTTTCCCCAACCAACACATTTTTTTTTGTAATGCACTTCACTCGTATATGTACCATATTTGTCATTATATATGTCTTTGTTTACCATTTACTGCCTTACTTTACCACTAGATTGCACTTTGAACCCTCAAAAATGTGTTGAATGAAAGAGATATTTACTACAATATTCATTTAAGCCTAATAAAATATTAAGATTATGCATTCATTTTAAATCTCCAAATCTTTTGTAGAATGATAATATAAATAGCCATAAAATTCAACTAATATTTGAACATAATCACAAGGAAAACTTGAAAATAATATCATAAATAAAGACATGAATGTATGCTCTGTACATTTACTTTACAGTAAGATGACTTTATACTTTCTATACAGTTTCTAGATGAAGTGTCATGTACATTTGCTGTATTCTTCAAGAATATTCAATTCTGCCATAGATGACAAACAAATGGAATGGATGAAACTCAAGTGTGCTAAGCAAAGAAGAGTAAGTTAGTAGAACATGTGAGACATAGATAAAGTAGAACCTGTGAATGCTAATGCAATGGGTACAAAATATACAAGAGACTCTTTTTGTTTGTTCTTTAATATTTTTTTAAAGTTACTTAGATTACATGAATGTTACACAAAAAATATAAGGTTTCCCATATGCCACACTCCCCACACCTCCCACACCCTCCCACATAAACATCCTTCATTAGTGTGGCACATTCATTGCAATTGATAAATGCATTTTGAGGCTTTGCCACTGAGCATGGACCATAGTTCACATTGTAATTTACACTCTTTCCCACACAGTTCTGCAGGTTATGGGAAGATATAAAGTGGCCTATATCTGTCGTTGCATATTCCTGAAGTCTTAAATCAGCCACTCATCTGTGAAATTCATTCTGTTCTCAAATGTTCAAGATAAATACACAAAATCTAGAGCTGCCCCTTAGGGTCTCTGACAAGTGTCATCTATGATCAGGTGGGTTTGCCACTCCATCTCTCTTAAAATGTAGCCTGACGCAATGGTCCCAGTCTTACCTGGCAGTGTTTATCCATGCTTTTTTGATATGGCAAGTTTCACCCAAATTATAAAGTCCATTTTCCCACCTATTATCACCCTAAGCAGGAGACATTAGAAAAGGAAGGACAAGTTTTTTTTTCTTTTTTTAAATCCACAAGAAATGAACGAATGAAGAATAGCTAGTGGAAAAATCACATTTTCCAAACTCTCCCCACTATAGAATAGAGAGAAGGACCTATAAAGCTAATGTAGCTCAAGTGGTTGAATGCCTGCTTTCCACATATGAGATCCCGGGTTCAATCCCTGGTACCTCCTAAAAACAAAGACAAAAAAACAAACAAATGAAAAAAACCAACTCAGGGGAGCCAGTGTACCTCAGTGGTTGAGTGCCAGCTTCCCATATATAAGGTCCTGAGTTCAATCTCTGGCCCCAGTACCTTAAAAAAAAAAAAAAAAAAAAAAAAAAAAAAAAATCAAGCAATAGGTTCTTTTTGAATCTGCTCATTTTCACTTTTCCTTATTCTCCTATTGGTATTGTGTGAGAAAGGGGTAACAAAACATACACAGTGTACAAACTTCAGATTTTTAGTCCAAACTCCCTACCACTCTCCATAGGGTAGGGTCAGAGATTCCATCATACAAGCAACAGAGTAGGACAGTGGAAGCAGGACAAATGCTGACTCTGTGAATTGAGTGCATCCTGTCAGTTTTCTTCTTGGATCCCTGGCTAGAGACATTCAAATTAGGTGATAATAGGGGGTTCACAAAGAGAGAAGACATCTGTGTCACTTCAGGGCACTGTGCTGGAGGCCTAGGTTGGGGGCAGAAGGAAGGCACAGTATCTGCAGTGTATTCAGCTGGTTGGAGTTAAACAAGTAATATGGGAAAGGGTTATTCTTCCAAACCACAAGCAGCCATAAAGTTTTATTCCATTCCTCTAACTTGCTTCCCTGAAGGTTGTGCACTCCTAAATGAGTAGGGCTCCCCTTAACAGAATTCAAACATTTTCTCTTTCTCACCTACAACCCAAATCCAATATATCCTAACTTTACACTGCACAGAGTTTCATGATCAATTATGTTTTACAAACCCCATATTTATCCATGTACAGTTAAAGAATCCCATTGCATCATCTTTTTGCTGTATTTTGAGATCTGCTTTATATTTTATTAAATCAGCAGTTCATATTTCCATATGTGGTCGAACAAAATGAAAAGTATTTGTGAAACAACCATGTTGCCTCGAATGCACATACAAACATGTCATAATTATTTACAGAACTTTGGAACATTTTGGAAGCCTTGTCTTGAATCATGAAAGAAACTTGAGCTTAATTATATGCTTGCTCACTCTGTTTAAAAGCTTTAAATGCCCCTAACTTCAAATATTTGCTTGGATCTGGGAAGGCTCCAAAAAGAGTCAGAGTACTTTCTATGTAAATAGCCAAAACCAGTGAGACCTTTAAACCACTACTCTGTGCATGGCTACTCAGAAATCTGGTAACAGAAAGACAATGGTCCTAGCACTGAACTTTGTCTTCAGTAAGCTTTATCAATGATTTAGTAATAATTTCACCAAAAATAAACAAAAATATCATTGCCTTTTAGAATTGAAAGAAAACTTTGTGATAAGCTGGTCCAAACACTGTATTCTAAAGTTGAAGAAATTTAGCAAGAGAAAGGGTAGTTGATATGCTCACAGGCCCAGAGATAATTAAGCCTCAGAGCAATGGCTTTTTGATTCCTTGCCCAGGATTCTGACCACCATGGTAAAACTACCTCTAATTCCAGTGGCTGCTGGGAGCTCCTTAGTGGATGAACAAGAGGATGAAAAAGAAGCATTGGCATCCCAGTTTGTTCAGGACTGTCCTGGTTTTAGTGCTGAACGTCCTGGGTATTGTGAAACCCCTCAGTCCCAGGCAAATGAGAATGATCACCCAAGTTTTGAGTGAATAAAACCAATGGATATGGAGGTTCAGTTGTTATCTGCAGTCCTTTGATCCCGTGAAATATCAAGGAAAGGATTGAATAAAACCATAAGCTTTCTGCTTTCTGTGTGAAGGCTTTGGGAAGGAGATTCCTAAGATCAGCACTGCTCATGGTAGTAGTTCAATGTGAAATAAATGAACAATTTTTAACTGAATGAGCCCGGTAGTCAAGTGGACAACTACTTTGATTCAGTGGCAGCCTCCAGTACACTACCAGGAGAGCTGAATGTGCAAGGCAGAATAACGGCCTCCCCAAAATGTCCACTTTCCCAGAACCTATGAATAGCTTACATTGCATTGCAAGGGGAATTAAGGTGGAATTAAGTTTGCTAATCAGCCTACTTTTAGATAAAAAGATTATCCAAGTGGGCACCATGTAATCACAAAGAAACTGGGGACAAAAGAGGTGGGAGAGTCAGAACCAGAGAGGTGTCATTGTGAGAAAGACTCCATCTATTATTGAAGGTTTGTAGATGGAACAAGGCTATGAGCCAAGGAATTCAGGTGGGCTGTCTAGAAGCTGGATAAGACAAGTAAACAGAATCTCCCCTCAAGCCTCGAGAAAGGAGTACAGTCCTGCCGACATCTTGATTTTAGCCTACTGAGACCATTTTGGGCTATTGACCTCCAGAATTTTAAGATAAAGAATTTGTGTTGTTTCAAGCCACTAAGTTTATGGTAGCTTGTTATAGCAGTAATAGGGAGCAGATACAGAGATGAAAGAACACAATTGTTCATAGACCAAATTAAACTGCTTGGATTACGTAGTTTACTAAATGTATTTAAAACACAATAAGAAGCAAGGGGAAAGAGATGAGGTAAGTTAACACAGTTAGGATAGGTGAGGTATACTATTTGAATCTGGGGTACACAATGTTTATATGTCCTGTCCCTCTCTCTGCCACATCTCTTTCCCTAATGGTGTGGTTACAAGGACTAGAGTTGAGATTCAAGCAAAGGTGCCCACAGTTGGGAGTTGTCTAGGGCCAATGACACACACTTGCTCTATTGGAGAGAATCAGGAACAAGCACTCATGACCCATGCTGTAGTTTGCCAATTAATGTGCTGAACAGTCATGAGTTTTATTTGTCCCTTGGGCAGAAGAACATGAGACCAGAACAGCATCACCAATGGTTGGCCAAATTAATGTCTCTTGCGTAGTGAGTACTCAAGTATATTTAGTATATCTTGAATATTTAGTACCTTCTGTATATTTAGTGTATTATGAATATTTAGTGCCCAGGTGCCTCATGTATAATTAGTGACTCATGAATATTAATTACCTACTGGTCCATCTACTCTTTTCTGTTTAACACATGCTCTTATTTATGCTCAACACATCTTATGAGTTTCATTCAGTCCACTCATTTTAGTGTCTTTTATAGTAGAACTGAATATTCTCAAACAATAAAATAAATTCGCATTACACTTGTGAAGAGGATGAATGGCAATTGCAAGGCATTTTATGGTAATTCTGATATGGTGACATTCTGAGGATTTGCCTCAGGTGTTGTAAATGTGCCTAGCACTGCCACTCTTCTGCATGCAGGGCAAGATCAGAGGAACACTTTTTAAAAAGAAAAACAAATATTTTTCTTCTCCATATCTAAAAATTCACCTGTTCTCTCCTCCATGAAGACCGTTACTTAAGGATAACCCTTGTCCCTTTAATCATAGGAAGCACCTGTGAATGATGTTATTCAACATAAACACATACCTCTGATCATCATGCATGCCCATAGAGAAGAATTGTGGGACAGTACAAAAGGTCAGGGCTTTGGGATTTGGGATATGGAATGTTTGTCACCCTTATGCCTCTAAATAGCACTGTGACAATAGAGCATTCACGTCAACATCTCCAGCTCCTGTTTCCCTCACCTATAAGATTAAGAAATCAGGCTTGAGTACTGATATAAGCAGGTTGCCATTGCAAGGGACCCACATGAGTTCCCTGGGTTCTTTTACCTGCTGCAGAGAATTGGAATCCACACCAAGGTTTTGATCAAAAAGAGTTTATTAAGTTTGAGGAGATTAGGAGACAAAGTCTCAAATCTGCCTCCTTGAACAAAGAAACTGAAGATTTTTATTAGAATTAGGCAGAAAAAGGTGAAGACAGGGATGTTATTGGCTAAGTCCACCTGCAAGGGTGGGTTTGCAAAGTGGGCATCAGAGGAGGTTTAAGGGATGAGCTCAGGGCTGCTCATTGGAGTGGGCTCAGTCTTTAGATAATGGGGAGAAGAAAAACAGCAACTTGTTAGGGAGCAAAAAACAAGAATTTGCTAGGGAGTGGAAAAACAGGAACTTGCATATGATCTGGCAATCCCGCTACTAGGAATATATTCAGAAGAACTGAAAGCTAGGATGCAAGCAAATATTTGCACACCAATGTTCATAGTGGCATTATTCACAATTGCTAAAAGATGGAAACAACCTAAGTATCTGTCAACTAATGAATGGATACAAAAGATGTGATGTATACATGTGATGGAATACTATTCAGCTATAAGAAGAAATCAGTTGGGGAAGCACATGACAACATGGAGGAACCTTGAGGATATTATGTTGCGTGAAATAAGCAAGACCAAAAGGGTGGGCATTGTACGGTCTCACTGATATGAACTAAATACAATGAGTAGACTTACAGAGTTGGACTATGAAGTATAGGTTTGTGGGATATGGAATGTGGGTTGAGAAGAGGATGCTGATGCTAGATATATATAGAATGTTTAATAAGGTCAGTTGCAAATATGTGGTAATGGATGGACTTGAAGGTAATACATTATAATGAATGTAACAAACACTGTTGACTTATGGATGTGATAGTGGATGAAATGGGTAGCCTGTGGAGGTTAATGTTAGTTGAACGACAGCTGGAGGATAAAATAGGGAATGTATAACAGTGATTTTGGCAATAGTTGAGGATTGTGATTAATAACATAAATACAGGAATGTTTTTCTGCAAGGTGTTAATAAAGCAGTGATACGTGGGAAAAGATAACTAATTTATAAACTACAGTTAACAGCACTATTGTAATGTTTTTGTAACAAAAGCAAAGAAGATACTATATTAATGCCAAAGGTAAAAAAAAGAATATGGGGTTTGGTTTTATGAGATAAGAATATGATTAAGCATTTTTTTCTCTTTTTCCTTTTTTTCTCTTAATAAGGGGGCCTTGACTATGTCATTTAACTAATCTGTATTCATCTGTATATCTCTCTGAACACTGGAGGAATAACAGTTTGTTTTTAGAGTGAAATGAGATAAAAGTACCTGGACAGAACTTTTCAGGAGTAGTTTTTCCATATCTGTTGAACTGCCTTTTGTCTATTATTTTATTTTTGAATTTTAAATAAAGTTTTAATAAAAAAGAAACATATTTTTTTTATTATTTTTGGTCTCTTCCACCATCACCCACTCTCAATCCTGGATTTGCCTAAGTGTCTGCAGCTTTGGTCTCTGACAATGCTTTTCCTGCAAGTCTCAAAACTACTAAAATAAAATTCTGACCAAATGCAGGTCTTACAATTCACATACAACAACAATTTTCACACACAAGAAAGAAAGAAAAAAAAGCAAAAATGCAGTTTTTTGCATTTCCACCACTGAAAAATAGCTACTTTTGTTTTGGGGTTTTAAAATCATAATGTGGATTATTAAACAGGTGGCAAGCAGATCTTCTTAACTCTAAGGAAGAAAATCAACAAACAAAAATTTTCCAAAAAATTGTACCCAGCTGTACTATCAAAACAGTTGCATGAAGCCTTAATGGGTCAGCAACTAACCTATTCAAATAAATGGTTATCATATTATATCCTCTTCAAGGGCGGTTATTCCAAAGTTTTGTTTGTGTCTGTGTTCACCTTGTGGTTAGATCATTCTCCTTCCTAGTACTTTTATGCTGTGGTTTACAGCCATTTTGTTTTGTCGTGTGCCTGAAGATAGCTACCCACCAGTCTCTGTAGAAATAACTCAATGAGGTTTCAATTCATATTACTCTTCTGGAAACCAAAATATCCTCTTACTTTTCTTCTTACTTAAGAGAGAGTATTTTATCCACCATCATGCTCTCTGAATAAGATCTCTAAAGACATGAGGGGCAGGATTGAACTAATGGCCCAGTGAGGATTTAATGCATGGGAAGCCAAGGAGAATTCACTCAGGTTCCTCTAGACCATGTGTTCCCCTCTGTGGAACAGCAGCAGATGGCCTCCTGCTCCCTGGCTGGGCAAATCATAGGGAAACCTGTGAGATAAGATGCCATACCTTAGCAGGGCACCCACCCCCCGTCTTGTTCCTTGCCAAACAAAGCATTACACAAAATGGTTGGGGGCACTAAATCTATTTAAGTCTTTGCAAATTTTCTTATATAGAAAATCTAGTGCTACCTCTGATTATCTCATTTTCAGTGACATTTCAATGGTTAAATGGGATATGTTACATCCAACTAGTTACCCCTTTGTTATTCTTCTGACACCTTCAGTGATCATTTTAAAACATCGCGGAAAAGAAGTTGCAGGGGGTTTTCTTTATGTAGTATACATTTTATCTGTTTCTATAGTAAACTTAGACCTTTGACAAAAAGGGCAACATTTGCCTCCTTCAAACATGAACACAAGCTAAAACTCTGAAATCTTGCCTTTTAAAAATATTTTTTAACTTGTATAATATATCTTTCCCCCCTCCAGATTATCTTCCAGCTTTAAGTTTTCCCTAGTGAAACGTAACATGACGTCAGATATCCATGCGCAGTCACAGGGAGATGTGTCTGAAGAAGCCCGTGCCGTGTGCGCCTCAGCAGTCACTGAATGTCATTTGTGCCAGGGTAAAGGTTCTGATGCTTCTGATATATCTGCATAGAACTGCAAAGTTAAAAAATGAGCAAACACCACAAATTCGCTTTGCCTTTTAACATTTTTCTGGCATAACATCAAAGAAAAGAGGAAGAAAAGCCCAAGATAAGGCTTAAAACTATGAAGCTTGCACAAAAGCAGGACAATTGAAAAGTCTGTTTGTAATCGAAATAACTTTGACAACAAGTGTTGCATCCATAGAGACAAGGTCTCGGATCCAGCTTGAATTTCAGGAATGAAAGGGAAGAACAGACGTTTCAGGTACTTAAAATGTATTTGGAATCTCAACTCTCCTTATCTTCCTGAGAACTGAGCTTTTAAAAAATCCACATTGCTACACACTTTTCTGAAGTAAGTAAACAGAGCTCCAGAAAGGGGCGGGGGGTGGGGGTGAGTGCATAGAATGTGTCTATCAGAATAATTTTTTCAATAAAGAGAAAAGAGGAAAATCACTTAGGTTAATATAAAAATCACATACTACTTAAGGAGAAGTGTGCTTTTAGGCTCTGCTAAGACAAGTATAAAAAGAAAATTTCTTTTTTCAGAGAGGCTGCTTCATAAACAAAACATGAGCTTACCCAGCACTGCCCAGGCGCCAGACATCTGTCACTTCACAGATGTCTCCTCAATAACTCACCCAAACAACGCTGCCCTCTCTAGTCCACAAAGACAATGAATCCACATCGATGAATCTGCCGCCATGTCTGGGAAAAGATTTTACTGCCCTAAAATCAGAATAGTACTTAAAATTTACCTAACAGTAATTTTTTTTTCCTAAATGGCCTTTTCTACAGCTTCAGATGTGCCTTTATGATTTTGCAGTATAAGTTGACAAATAATGGTTGACTCTTTGAAACTTTAAGCACAAATCGTGGCAACAAAGCAGTGGATTTCTCTATGTGCGTAATATATTTGACATTTTGTGTAACCTTTCCTTTGTTACCTTTTGATGTCACAGGGTCATAACTTTAATATCCAAACCACTAATTAGCTTACCTTTTAAAACATAAGAAGCCAGGCTAGTTAATCATTTATAAAAGAAACAATGACCCACATTGTTGTAAGTTTTGAAAGCAATAAGCTTCACTCACTAAAGCAACTTTAAAGCAATGAGTATAGAAAAAGCAATCCAGCTTGAGAAATGCTTTTCTCAGCTCATTTGTAGTTATGTCAGATACTTTTATCTCTTAAAAGAGAAAATTTTTTTCTGAGGGTTGAGCCCAAGGCGATATTAATTCTCTGAATACTACTTGTCTCTAAGTTTCTGGAAGCATGAAGATGCGGTTATGAGTGTAAAAGTACATACTTCACATATTTTTGTACCATAAATATTAATCCAAAATCAGATTAAAAGAAAATTAAATATGAATGTGTGTATTGACCCAAGTGCTTAAAGAAAATGTGTGTGTAAAAGGTACCCATAAGTAAAAAGACATATGTATCTGCACATAGATTGATCAATATATTTATACACGCATGTTCTCGTCAATTTGTGACTGTAAACAGACTGTGAGTCCCCTTCCTTTAGGATAAACATTTGGAGCTTCCATCATACCACAGTTCTAAGCTAGAATGGGTAGTCCTGAAGCTTATTGTTGAAGAAACTAGGACGGATGTGTGAGCATCCTTTAGACAGTGTTTGTTGCCTTCATTTTTACAAAAGAAACTTGATGGCTTATGTGAGCTTGGGTTGCTTACTTTTGATGAAAGAAGGAGATTCCTACAGATCGTGAGGATGAGTCTGGAAGCTTGACTCATGGGCAGACAAGCAGCTGAACAAAAAGTGTGTTTCTCGCAGAATTCCAGTTCATGGATGCTTTGTCTTGAAATGGCTTGGTCAAAGATTTTACCAGGACTCTCAGGACCAGCTGTCAAACTCTCCAACCCAGGTAGAGATTGCGTTCTTCTAATTTGCTCATGCAGAAGACTTCCGCCTAGTCAGTATTCTGGACCTCTTGCCATGAAAATGATTTTGCAAGGCATCGTAGATAATTAACCTTTGGACATTATCTTGGCTCCATCTTATGCAAAACATTGTTAGTTTCCTTCTCTGATATCATCTTAAGCATTTGAAGAGTTATTATAGACTTAAATCAGATATAGACACAGACACAAACATATATATGTGTCTTTGTCTATATATATAGATACACTATATATATATATATATATATACTGTGTAATTATACTGGACCAACAATCAGTGTTTGAATAATCATCATAGTATGCAATTCTCACTCAAATGATACATTTACATTTCGTGTTGTGTAATCACAGAATTTTGCAATAGGAAATGGATGTGAGAGCGGGTACTAACAAGTATTATCCATGTAAAAACTCCTTTTAATCATGGCCTATTACCTACACAGATATCTGGATAAGAAATCACTATGTGGAAATCAGAGAAACCATATTGAGAATTATCCATCTATTTCATTATTTTCCAATCCAATAATGTTAAGTTTATATGACATGCACACTATTGGTGATGTGGATTACTAACAGATAAAGTCTAAAACTTGGAAAATGTTCTAGATTTAGAATACTTAGAAAAGTAGTTAATAGGAAATCAATCCAATTCTACCTCAAACTATTTTTGGAACCACTCTGAATATAAATCAATAATTTCAAAATTATATTATTAATATCTCCTATCAACATAGCAAGGTTTGAGGGAATATGTGTGTGGAAGCAATTTATATAAAGGATCAAACCATTAATAGGGTCATTAGTACTTACAAACAAAGTAAATATTAATCATTCCTGGAGAGTCTGAGGTTTACATATACTTCATTTCATCTGAGGAGCCTAAGTGAAATCAAGACTTGTTTGTAATGAATTACATAATCAGGGCACATGGTTTTATTTAAAATTCTCAACAACAGGAATTAGTTGCTCTTTTTTCTTTCTCTATTACTTATACACAACCTACCTGGTTACTTTTTACAAATTCAACCCCCTAAAAATAGCTTCAAGATAATGTCTCATTCATCTCTGCCTTTCCTGCAATACCTAACAAAATTTTTCACATATTTTGCAGTCTTTAAAAATGAGCTAAATTGTGTAGAATATATTTCTGCATTATTCTAATCAATAGTCATTCAAGGGGAAAAAGCACTCAAATCATGTTGTCTAATGAACATGTCTAATGAATTATGGCTGATTTTTCCTTCTAAAGAGAAGTTGTAGAACATCTGGGAACTGCCAGATGCTTTGGTTATAGATAGTGTTAAAAGTTTCCTGCATCTGAGCATTATGTGATTATCTCCTTGGGGAGCCTAATTTTATTGTAATCACTATGCCATTCATTTTAGTGTGTATTCATATTTACAATCCAGACTTGCTCTTTATCATCAAATAACTGTTATCTTAAATGCCCAGGCAATGGAGGATCCCAGAAATATACCATGTTCCCAAGCCCCTGATTCCTTCCCTTTCCTAAATAGACTGGAAGGATATATTTGAGCGTTTGTACATTTAAAGTCTTTTACTAAAGGCAAAATATATTGCAGCTTTCTTCTAATGCTACAGTTTTTAAAATAAATGGAAAGAATATCTTGGTAAGTTGTGGTTTTAGATAGGCATGTTACAACAAGTGTCTATTAGCCTAATCTATCATATTACTCCATTTACAACTGGCTGGTTTTTTTTAGTTTTGTGTTTTGTTTTTTTTTTTTGACTGACAAAATCTAATTTCATTAAGTAAAATGACAAATTCTTACTGATATAATTTAAGATGATTTTAATGAAAAAAAAAATCAACAGAAAGAAAACTTATTCAACGAATGCCTTTCTGATATTGTGTTGTTTTTATAAGACATGTAAATGAAAAGCCAAGAGTTTTGTTAAACATAATTTTTAAAAGCTGTGGGTATAGAATAAAATGCAGGTGAAAGGAGGGTTACTAAATCATGATTAGTTTGCATAAGTCTTTCCTATTTTTGCTAAATATCTTGGTACTTTATGAATGATCTACTGAATATTCACCATGGTATTTTCCATGTGTGGTGTGGGGTGTGTGTGTGTGTGTGTGTGTGTGTGCGTGCGCACAAGCACGTTATTTTTTTCCTTGGATTAAATTAGATTTTTTGTACTTTCATTATGCCTTTTAATTATATTTCAAGAAAATCAAGATTGTGTTGTGACAGAATTAGTGACTCCTCCCTGAATTCAGGAAAATATTGGATCAATTTTATAAGACTTTTTTTCTCCAGGGAAGTGGGAAATGCAATAGCAAAACAGAATTGTAGGTAAATACTTCTTGAAATTATATGAGTACATTTTATCACTAGCCATTTGAATCTGTGTGCTTAATACATTGAAAATTATTCACGTTCTCAACATATCGCTGTACAAAGAATAAATGTAATTGGCAAGCCTGCCTACAGGATCAAGGTTCATTTGCGTCTCCACATTTTAGAACACAGAGCCCAGAACCAGCAGAAGGGATGTTAGAAGTTCCAAATGGCAACAGCAATGCTCAAATGGGAGGGTGTATAAAATCTTGTGTATAACGTTGATTCCCTACCCAGCCGCCTGGAATTCTCATGTTCTTCTCTTGGTTTGGTTAGGATAAAAAGTGGGGAGAGGATGTTCTGGGAGTCTCATTTCTGCTTAGAATCATTCACGTCCCAGAAAGAGCCTCCTGGCTATGTAACCTATCTTCCCAAGTCTCAGGGTCCTCTTCTGCAATGACGTTCATAAGATTAGTGTAAAGCCCCAATAATAGCTGGAGCACTCATTATGTGCCAGACATAGTTTTAAGAGCTTAGGTGCAGTAGCTCAGGGCATCCTAAATTTCACAAGTTTCCAAAGATGATAATCTCTGTGGTCCTCAGTGCAGCCAAGTGGGTCCTGAAGAAATCAAACCCCAGGCTCCATGCCCTACACTGGTCTTGCCATAAGCTACGTCATCCTTGGTATGCTTTAGAAATAATGAAGTTTCTTATTGCTCAATAAAAGGAAATGAGTAAGGGTAAGAAGCACCTTTTAATTCAATTCATTCTTATAACAACCCTAAAATTCACAGACTGTCATTATCCCCATTACATAACAGACATAGCTTGAAGCTCAAGAGTATATAAAGTTGAGAAAAACAATGAGTTTGGGTAAGATAATTTGTATGAAAACATTTTGGAGGAATGCAAGAAAAAAATTATTGCTGTGCACTGACTTTAATAGCTATATTATGCCAAAATCAAACGTTTTTAAAGCACGAAGCAAACAGAACAGTTAGACATATACCAGCAACTGTTAAAACTGTATAATATGGTTGTTACATGCCTATCCTTCCTGAGGGGCTAAGGACTTTAATGTCCTTAAATTTTCTGCATTATTGCATGTGACTGACCATGATCCAGTATAAGATGGAGAGCCCTCCAAGGGGATGTAATTATGTATTCCAAGATCTTACAGTTGACTGTCAACAATAATAGACTCTGCAGAAGAAAGAAAATAATAAGCAATTCGATTCTGGAAGATTGGGAATGATGTTGGCCTAGTATTTTGCCAAAACAATCAAGTTTAATTATTTGAATTGTTCTCTTTTCAAGTCAATATGTTACAGTTCTAATTGTACCTGAAGAACAAATACTGTGCTGCTTTAAACTCAACCTCTTTGGCTTGACTTCAAGGAACTAAATAATCTGATTTTAACCTCCTTCCCTTGCTTAATTCACATGCCCCTTTCTTGAACTTTCATTAAATTTAAAGATCAAACAACACCAGTAGGCACTGTTTTGTTTTTTCTTCTTCTCCTTCTTCTTCTTCTTCTTCTTCTTCTTCTTCTTCTTCTTCTTCTT
>JAKSZT010053887.1:89221551-89270149 GCA_026826555.1 Tolypeutes matacus
TTCCTTCCTTCCTTCCTTCCTTCCTTCCTTCCTTCCTTCCTTCCTTCTTTCTTTCGCATTCACTTATTAGTTACTGTTTTCTCCTTCTACTGGCAAAGTCATGCTGCACTTTATTCCTCTTCTGAATAAACGTGTTAATTTTTTTTTTTTAAGATTTTATTTATTTATTCATTTAGCCCCCCCTTGCTGCTTGTGCTCGCTGGGTCAGCTAACCACGCCGTGCGGGCGGGCTTGCCTTCACCAGGAGGCCCCGGGAACCGAACCCGAGGCCTCCCATATGGTAAACGGGAGCCCTACTGATTGAGCCACAGCCGCTTCCCTAAACGTGTTAATTGTATCTGGCATCAGTTGTTTATATTTGAGTTAATAGGTAAACTTTCCCTAGACTTTGACGATTTAGGTGCAACTTCCAATGATGAATGTGTCCAGTAAGACTCAGGCTCAGTGCTGTCCAGATTCCCCTTCTTGGCTCAAGACCTAGAGTCCCAGATGGTTCAGCTTCTAACCCTTTTCTTGAATTGCCTTAACTGAAGAGAGGCATCTTGTCCAAGATCTTGCCCCCTTCCCAGAATAGTCTGTGTGCAAAGACAGGTCAACATCCAGCCTCTTTGCCCCAAATATGGACAAATATCCTGGGTTATTCCAGCTTAAGAGCTGCATGTAGGACTGTGTGAGGCCTTTGTTAAGGTTGCATTATATCCCACTCTTTCCATCTGCCCATTCTTGGTTCTTTTCCTTCCCTTACATAGGTGGTGATTTCAAGTATATTCTCTAATAAATTTCTTATACACTAATCACCACAGATTAAACAAAAAGACTCAGTTTTATCATTGATTCGTCATATGATGACTACAAAACTTAAATGAAAAATAAAAGTAACCTGTCACTTAGTAGATTGTCAATAACTATGTATTAAAATAAGGGAAGACTGCATGCCATGCTATGAGAGTCAAGTATCAGTGAATAGGCAACTAATTTTTCACAATCAGGGAAAATTCCCAGTGCTCCTGAAATCACATGATTTGGAGAGCCATTTGTTCTGATAAGACTTCGGTTCTGGCCTCTGAAACAGGCCCAACTATCAAAGATAAATGCTGGAACTTTGACTTTTGATTACTAAAGTTGGGGGAAGGGACCAAAAGTCACCATAAATATAGGAGTCCTAAACTGGAATGGCCTTATGTGTCTGATTGATAAGGTGAGAGTCACTGGGGTTCCATAAGCCACAGTCAGAGTTTCTGCCCTACCCTAAGAACCCATGCCCTATATAAAGGCATAGAAAGTAAACTTCATTAAATAAACCACAAGAACAAGAACAGCATCAATGTCACTGGGTAGCCACCAGCTGGGATTTTGGGGTTTTTTTACTAATTGTTTCAGTTCTGAGCCTCACACTGCTGGTAAATCCTGAGATTTCATTGACCCACCTCTTGTCTATGTTTTCTCACAATTATGGCCTATTTCATTTTTACTGGAATAGTGGTCTGAGCCAGAAACATGGCTAAGGCTCTTCCCTTCATGCCCCAGCTAACCAGCATTGAACTACTAAAATGCCACTGATGTAAACAAAATTACACTTTTTTAATGTTCTGTTTCTGTCTTTCTGGATTAGTCCTCCTTTTGCCTCTATGGCATGAGGACAGTAAGCTTTTATGGCCTTTGTGAGGACTGAACCAGGCACTGCTATAGATTTGGTGTGGACCCTCTCCTACTTAATAGGTCATTTACAGTTTCTAACTATCACTCCATGCTCATATTCTTATTGTGGTCAGAAATTTACAGTCAGTGCCATTTTTACCTCATTTTGTGAACACTTTAAATATAATCTTAATAGAACAAACTCATGCAATAGTGAACATTAATTCTGACTTCCCATATATTGGTTCCCAAATAATATCTTAGAATGTCACATATCAGTCAGTTACATAAGTAGCAGAGAAGTAATTAGTGGATGATTCTGTCCATTGCACTCACTTGTCATTGAGGCAAGGCAGGTAGGAGGGAATCAATGACTGTATTTTATATGGTTTTGCAATGGGATGATGCAATAAATAGTATCATTAGAATCATCATTAGTATTAACATTTTTCAAAAGAAAATAGATATTCCAAAATGATATACCATGCTGACTTCTCTTAACCCTTTTTATCCTTCTCCGTCATACCTTACGTCCTCAGGCATATGAATACCTGAGTTTTGAGAGGAAGGTACTAAGATAACGTTAAACTTCTTTTAATTTTTTTCTTTTTCTTTTTTCTTTTTCTTTGATAACATTAAATTCGTGAAAGTATATGTCCTGCTATGGTGCCATGCTTAGTAAATGTTTTTTGATTATTTATTTGTTCCATCAGAAAAGAAATGGTAATGCTTTCTATTTTATTTTTTTAATTTGATAACTTATATGTATACATAATTTTCACTAAACTTCATTACTGTTTTTTATTTCTCTAGTAAATTTCAATTCTAATTTAAAAATGTGGATGCCAGAGGTAATCTAAAGATTCAAATTACTCGTCTAAATTTTAATGTTGTTTTTTTAAAGTTGACTTAAGTTTTTAAACCCTAGGGGAAATATATTATAAAATATTAAAGCAGTATTTGACAGACTCCCAATAATCTAAGAATAACAGGATCCAAAACAGAAAGAAGAAAATATGAATCAAAATACAACCCAGGAAGCAGATATGGCTCAAGTGATTGGGCTCCCATCTACCATATAGGAGGTCCAGGGTTTGATTCCTGGGGCCTCCTGGTGAAAAGGAAGCTGGGCCACACGGAGTGCTGGCCCACGTGGAGAGCTGGCACAGCAAGATGAAGAGAGACAATGAGAGACACAGCAGAGCAGGGAGCTGAGGTGGCGCAAGAGATTGAGCACCTCTCTCCCACTCCAGAAGGTCCCAGGATTGGTTCCTGGTGTCGCTTTAAGAGAAGACAAGCAGACACAGAATAACACACAGAGAGTAGACAGCAAGCACAGAACAACTGGGGTTGGGGGGAATAAATAAATAAGTCTTTTTTAAAAAAATGCAACCCAAATCTTAGAAAATAGAGAATGTGTTTCCACTAAGTTCAAAAAATATGAAATAGAGAAAAACCATTATCTCAACTTGATCATTCCCAACAGTTTTACATCATTCAAGCAATGGGGCTTCCATCAATTTCCTCCCGAGTATTACTCAATACTAAGTATAAAAGTCTTTTGGAACATTTGCCAGAGAGTCTACTAAAAATGCAATTTTCTCAGTCTCATTTATTCACTTGGAATCTTTTGGACAACTCAGGTTTTTTTTCATGATGTTTTCTGCCTTTAAAAATCGATGAAGAATTATATCATCTCAACTTAGAATTATGTGTTTCTATCTGGCACAATCCTATTTGCATGTAAAATAGTGTTTCTATAAGATAACTATTTAATCCATTTCTTAGACCTCTGACAAAACTGCACAAGAAACATGTAAGGCAAGCAGCCCTTGATAGTCCTCTGACCTTCTTAATTATACAAATGAGCAGCTGCAACTGCCAAGTCACCTGTATAACTTCGGTCAATTCATTTAATCTCTCTGCTCCTCTGTTTCCTCATCCACTAACTAAAGGTAAAAATAAATACCTGAACAACAGGGTCATTATGAGGTTTTAAGCAGTAATACATATAAAGGGCTTTGAACAATGCCTGGTAAAATAGTACACACTAAAAATCACTATCCTTCTATATTCTTCCTCTAATTTCTTCCTTTTCAAAGCTTGGGGAAGACTGTGAAGGTGCTAACATTAGGGCCTTAGAGAGGAGGAGACAAGTGAGGGCTGCAGGGGCCTCACACTTACTCAGGCAGTGGGAACTGGGCTCCTCCCTTGTTTCTTCTCTCCAGCAGCATCCTCAGTCTCTTGACTTTTCTAACTTTCTAGCCTTTGGTTAAGATATTTTTAAATCCCAAACTGGCAGCTGCAGTCACCAGAAGCAAATGAGAGAAGGAAAAACCTGTTCACTTATTTCCCCCACACTACCCCTGCTCTCAACCCTGGTGTTGGTCTCCTCACCTTCATGAGGGGAGAGGAGAGGGAAGAGCAGGGGAAACCTGTCCCGGTGTATCAGAGGCTGCTCTGACGGCCGCCTCCCCCTCTACCCACTCCTAAAGTGGTGAAGACAGAGGGTCAGGAAAGGTGAACTCCACCCAGCAAATGCTTCATGTTAAGTATGCCAGCTTCCAACATGCCCAACCAAGCCCCGCTCCTGCTTCTAGTTCTTCTCTCTCTTAACTCCCAGGACCAAGCCCTGCCTCTCAGCCTTCTCACTCCATCCCAGATCTTCTGCCCCCACTCCAGAACTCTGACCTGCTTCATGATGCTGGAATGACCTGGGTATGCTGGAACTCTTAGTAGCCTTTGTACTTTTTCAACAGTAAAAGCCAGAGGAAAGGCTTGCCCCCTCCAATCTGTTATGGGAACAGACAGGTGTTGTCTTATCATTCCACACTGAAAATATGAAGTGTTTCTTTCCATTGAAACATGACTAATATGTCCTTAGAACTTTTAGAGTTATTAACATTTTTATTCATAGATATGTGAGTCTGCTTGTGTTTGTTTTTGAGTTATATAGAGAATCTTCCTGGAGTTAGACCATTTTTACAAAATTAATTCTACAGGGGAAAAACTGTATTTCCTGTTCCAAACTGAAGTATAAAACAAACTTTGGGGCAAACCACATTTTCTAAGTGAGTACTGTTTCTATATACATTAAACAGAATTTGTTATGACATTCCCTTTAGGGTCCAGGACATAAAACTGTATCATACAAAGTCTTTTGATCATATATTGTTTTGTTTTCTGACCATTTTACTAATTTTTTTTTGCATGGATTGCCAGATGCAAACACCAGATACTAAGTTCACTCTAAAATATGGTAACTTTTCTTAAGTATTCCGATCACCTTGAAAAAATTCACACAGTATAAATAATTATGTAATGAAGTCTCCTCCTACTCCCATACTCCATATTTCCAGGAGTAACTACTATTAACAGTTCCTTAACCAATAGGATTCTTTAATGATTTTCAGAATGAACCCCTTTAATATTTTCAGTAGGATCTTTTAGAGAGGGCCAAATATAATTTCCATTAATGGCTCTTAGAAGCGTCTCCAGAAAATACAAGCTTTTCAACTTAGATTTCTTATTATCTTTGAACTGGTACCTCCCTGGGCAAAATACTGCCCACCATAGTGGTTTCTGTGAATGTGTGGGACTCCATTATGTCAATGACAGTCTTGTAGATTTAGCTCTAAGTCCCTGGTGCAGGCCTGTCCATGAGCCAAATTATTGTCAGGCCTAGCAGCAGTCAATAGCATTGTGCTGATACAGCAAAGCCACCCATAATCTCTCAGCAGTTGTCTTATGGATGTACTTTGAGAGAAAGGTCACCAGCATACACAGTAACTAAAGGACATTTGAGTATTTAACTAGACTGTGGAGTCTGTGGACAAGTATATTTAACACTGATTTACTTATACCTGGCTGTATCCCAAGCACGACTTTATATGGAAGTTTGCATGAGGCTAAGCCTGCTACAGTCCATTTCCTCTCCAGATAATGGGGGAGTTGGTACAATGATTGTGCTAATGATCATCTCATAACTTGAGGGTCTAGTTAATTTCTAGCCAGATTGGCAAAAGGGTGCTGACAAGGCCAGTTTCTTCATCTTCTATGTATGTTTGCTAGGCACCCAGGGTATCTGTGCTTTACCAGTAATTTCCTGTTCTTAGTAGATGACATCTTATACATTCATTCATTCTAAAACTATGATTTGAGTATCTGCTAGGAGCCAGTTACTGCTCTAAGTACTTAAGGTACTTTAGCACCCCAAACTAACAAAAATCCCTCCCCTCAGGGAATTCACTTCCTGGTAAGGGGAGGCAGACCATAAACAATAAACCTATTAAAAAAGTAAAGCATCTATTATGTTAGAAGGTGGCCAGTTCTATGGAAAAGATAAAAATGGAGAGCAGATAAGGGGCCTCAGAGTAGCAGATGGGGGAGTGCAATTTAAAATAGTATGGTGTAGGTAGGACTCAGTGAGAAAGCAACAACATGTAAAGAAAATCTTGAAAGAGGCAAGATCTTAACCATGCAGATATCTAGATAAAGAAGAGAGAAGAAACAGATACACAAACACCCTAAGCTATTCTTTTTTTTTATTTTTTATTATTTATTTATTTATTTATTTATTTTATTGTGGGTAAAAATCAAAATTTTCACAATACATACCAACATTTGCAAAATGATATATAAATATATATACATATATGTGCATTTGCTTACAAAAATGTTATTTATGTATATAAATAAATATATTTTAAGAGGTGCTTAGATACCCAAAATATTACACAGAACCCACTGGGATTCCCATGTTGCCCACCTCCCACACTTCCCACCACATCCCACACAAACATCTCCCACAAGTGTGGCCCACCACCCTCAATGGACTTACACATCCTGGGGCCTTGCCACCAACCATAGACCACAGTTCACACCGTAGACAACACTCTTTCCCACACAGGCCATTTAAACCTAAGCTATTCTTAAAGGACAGCCAGGTGGCTGCTGTGAGCTGGAGGAAGAGCAGTGGGAAATGAAGTCAGAGAGGTAGCAGGTGTTTGGGTCATGCAGTGCCTTGTAGGCCATGATGAAGACTCAGGCTTTTAAAATGAGGGACACTAGGAGTTGTTGGAGATTCCGAATACAGGAGACCTGTGATCTGCCCTCTTTTTGAATGGATTATTCTGAAAGTATGCTGAAGAAACTTGAGAGGGGTAAGGGGAGAAGTGGGGAGCCCAGCTGAAATGATATTCCAATAATGCAGGGAAGAGATGCCTGTGGTTGGGATGGTGGAGGTTGCATGGAGGTGACAGGCAGTCTTCTCATCAGGATATTATTAATGGAATGTGTTGCCCTTGCCAAACATATTTGGATTTTAGAAGTTCATGCCTCCCTCCACCCACACCCACAGACCCCAACAAAAGAGTGTTCGCTTAAAGAAAAGTAAGGAGAACGAGGACAAGAAGAAGAAAGAAAAGAAGACCACTGATGGTTTAATTTTAGGCATTGTTGAAGACGAAATTCTAGGGGAGTTTTCCATGGGCCTTTCAAGTTATTCTACAAACACAGTTTAACTTAAGCATAAAGCACCATTTGTCTCAAATGATTCTAGAAATTGTGAGGACAAGAAATATTGAACAGGGATTTATATAATGCTCTCCATTTGTTCGTTTGTTCATTCATTCACTCATTCAGGCAGTAATTCTTAGCATTTGCTATGAGGCAGGCACTGTTCTGGGGGGTTGAGACAGTAAACAAAACAAACAAATATCTGTTACTGTTTACATTCCAGACAAAAATAATAATAAAAAATAATAGTAGAGAAAATATTTAAGATTTTATAAAATGGCAAATGCTATGGGACACAAGTAAAGCTGAGTAAGGAGCTGAGCATGCTCAGTGGATGGGGAGGTTTCAGTTTTATTTAGAGTGTTTAGGACAGGTCACGTTGATGAGGAGAAAGGATCAAAGGAGTGAGCACTGCTTTTAGATTCTGAAAACTGATAGTAGAGTTCCTACAGCTTCTAAAGGAATGTGATAATTGATACTTTAATATACTTCTGACTCAAAAGAATTTTAAATGGGAATTTATTAATGATTGAACTGTAAGATAAAACTATATTACTGATAGACTTTTATCATCATTATTTTTCTTACAAATATCATATTTGTACCATATTTGAAACCTCTTATATAACTTGTTATCAAATTAAAGAGCATATGTAGCATAGTTCTTGATATTCAGTTGATACTGATATATTTTCTTTCATTTTCCATCACCATACACATTTAAGAAATAATTGAAGAGGAATGTAAATGATAATAAATGTTCTAAATCCCAAATAACTTTCTGTTTGTTTTATATCAGATTCATTGTGAAATACAGTGGAAATATAATTAAATTGTCTTAAAATATAGGAATTGTTCCAATAGAAATAAAAGAACTTATGCTTCTCTGCAAAATGTGTCTTAGCACTAAAGTTAAGCCAAAGTCTGATTGGAATCTTTCAGACAATTTTGTGATGAACTTCACCTTTTCAGCTGAATTTATGTAGCACAGTGTTCATTATCCAGAATAATAGTTATCTTTAATATGTCACAAATCTGAACAGCTATGACATTCATTCCCAAAGTTCAGCAAAATATATTAACAAGGCATAGGCTTCATGAAGAAAGAGGTTGTCTAGGTGGTTAGGAGGGATTTTTTCCCCATATATCCCAATCTAGAAACCAAACTCCAAGGTCAAAAAAAGGGGCTAAATATTAGCCCTGACCTGTGACCTAGATTCTTCCTCCAGGTGAAATTGTAGATCAGAATTTTTGTCATAACTTACAAAATTGTGGGGGACAAAGTGTAAACCATAGTGTAAACTGTAGTCCACGGTTAGTAGCAATGCTTCAATATGGGTTCACCAATTGTAACAAATGTACCATACTAATGAAGGATGTTGTTAAAGCAGGAAAGTGTGGGAGGGAGAGGGGGTGGGACATATGGGAATCCCATATATTTTTTATGTAACTTTTATGTAATCTAAGTATCTTTAAAAATTAAAAAAAAAACTCTATTTTTCAAAATAGAAATTTATAGGAGGAAATGGTGTCCATTGACAAATAAAGATAGAAACAGTGGTTTTAAACAGTGACCAGGTTCCTTACTGCAAGATTTCTCAGAGATTTTAACAAAATACAGCCCCAAGAGGTTGATATAATTAGCAATGCTGTTAAAGCAGTCGCTTCCCATGGAATCATTTATTTTTTTCTCTGATCATTAGTTGTGGGAAAAACCTACTTATAAGGAATACTTCTTGGTAAATCTTTATGTAAAGTACCAGAGAAGAAACAGTTATAGACTCCTAAATACTACTACAGCTGCTAGCCACTTCATTCCCTGTATCCTTCTCATCTCCATGTATTTGTCAGGGTTCTTTTTAATGCAAAAGGCTAAAGGCTAAAGGCTACCAAGGCAATATAACAGAAATGGGTTGGCTTTTACAATATGGACTTATTACTTTATAAGCTTACAATTCCAAGGCTGAGAAAAATGTCCAAATCAAGGTTATCAGGCAAAGCTCTCTCTCCAAAGACATGGATGCTGTAGACCCTGGACTCTTGTCACATGGCAGGGCACAATGGTAGCATCTGCTGTCTCTTCTTTCTCCTCCAGGTCTCACTGCTTTCAGCTTCTGGCTGCCTCCAGCTTCCTCTCTGCTCCTGTGGTTTTCTGTCTCAGCTTCCGGCTTCTGGGACTTTCATTCTCTGCTTCTGGGGATTTCTCTCTGTCTCTCTCTCTGTATTCATCCTGTTTATAAAGGATTCCAGTAAGAGAATTAAGACCCACCCTTACTGAAGTAATCTAATCAAATGTCCCTTAACTGAATCTAACCAAAGGCCCCACCTACAATAGGTTCACCCTCACAGGAATGCATTAATTTAAGAACATAATTTTCTGGGTTCCACAAAAGTCTCAAACTACCACACTCTTTTACAATGGTTTGAGGCCTCAAAATAGTTTCCTTTCTAAAGAAAATAAAAATCCAAGTCTAAAACTGGCTTTGGGTATGATTGCCGCAGGGACTCAATCATGTATCTGGAAACCATCTCTGCCTCTCCTAGCCCATTGTCCTGGTTCACTTTCCTTTTAGGCAGCTTCTCTTCATATGGTGATTATCCAGAAAATTCAGAGTTATATTCTCTCGGCCTGAAGTTAAGAAGAAAAATGTTTCTCCTTCTGCCTTGTTCAGTAAAAGTCCTTTAACTAAGTCTCATTGGCTTCTCTTGAGAGAGGCACTTATTCCCATACCAGTCTCAGAGTCAGGGGGATGGACTGCACTAGTCAAAGTCCATGCCACATGCCCAACCAAGAATTGGCATGGGAGTTCCATCTCCTTTCCATCATCTGAAAGTAGGAGGACAGTTCCTCAAAATGTACTGAAGCACTGGTACCTGTGGATGAAGAGATAAAAGATCAGCAAGGAAAAATATATTTTAAAATATGACCACAATTCTAGCTGAGGAAGTAGTAAAACCTACCTCTATGTTTCCTTAAAAAAAAAAAGACCATGATTTCAAAATACTAGATACCCATCTCACAGATAACTTTATTAAAACCTTTAATACATTGCAATGTTCTGTGTATCAAGTTTTCTTCCATTGAGAATAATCCAACTCCCTGTGAATATTCCTTTGCACCCAAGATTACTGTGTAGAATTCTAATCAGGATAGGGACTTTGTGCTACTCACCTCTGAACACAGTTCTTAGCACAATGTCTGGCACATTGTAGTCATCCCATGCCCATTGAACTGAACAGAATTCCTGAGACAGGGAGTATGTCTTACTCCCCTTTTTCTTGCCTGGGACACAGATGCAGATGTTCACTGAGTGAACAAACAAATACGTAAAAACGTAAAAGACTGTGATCTAGAAATACACTCTGTCCTTGATTGGTAAATTCATTTCATTTCAAATGCTCATCTGAAAACATAACTTGAACATCATCACAATGACAAACCACCACTGAAAGAGTGGGAAATCCATGGCTTTCAGACTCAGAAAAGACTGTATTGCAAATAACATATATGAAAATGCAATATTAATTTGGTTTCCTGCCCTGCTCAATAAGAGTGCTGTAAAGGATTAAAAATAAAATTTAATATTAGCCTAAATTTAAAGAATTGCAATGCAAATAGATTATTCAAAAGTATCAAATGACTTGAGAAACCAAAGGTCAGTGGCTTAGATGATCCAGACAGAGGCTGTTAGCTGTCTCCAAAAAAGTCTGTTTTCCTTCTTCCTCAGTAATGGAATTCCCAAATTTCACCTGGACACATGACAATCTCAAATAAAAGTTACAATTTCTGGCTGACTTTTCAGCTAGATGTGTCCAGATGGCTAAGATTTGGAAAATGGTATGTAAACATATATAGTGTACATCTTGGGAGTGTCTTTAGGGATAGGGGCATGGCTGTCCCTTTCCTTCTCTCCTTCCGGTAGTCTGGAACAATGTTTCTGGCTGCAGTTGGAAAAACAATGTTGGAGCTTGTGGTCCTTGGGTATAGGCAAAGAAGAAAGAGAAAAGAAGCCCAGCTTCCAACATCATGGACCTGGACCGCAATGCCCTTATCATCCCAGGATCCTCATCTCTGTACTTTTTATGTGAGAGAAAAATAAACCCTGCTTTTTTGCTGAGGCCACTTTTATTTTGGATTTCTTGCATTTGTGGCCAAACTTAGTCCTCACTAAAGTAATGACTATTCATTGTTATCTATATCATAGTCCCAGTGCATTAACAAGAATAAACAGAAACTCGATGGCCTGCAAATCTCTTGGTTAGTCTTTCATTTTTTTCTGGTCTGCTTTTTTTATTCTTCTCAGCCTTTGAATGGTACAAGCAGTAAGGTCAACAATAGCACTTTCCCAAGAGCCAAAATACTCTCAAGGGAGCCTAGAGCAGCACTGACAGGATATTAGCCTTTAGCATCCAAACCACATGAGCCAAATTAATTGATTTCTCCTTCCCCTTACTGAAACAGTCTTAAATAGTTCTGTCACACTGTTATCAACCTGCCACCTTATCTGACATGTGTCCTTTCCTCAAGGCCCTGTTCAAGCTTTAGTCTTCTTTCTCCTCAGCCCAACACGGGGTGACCCCAACCATTTTTCTTATTCTCGTTACTACTCATTTGGCACCTACCATCTTTTATAAAGAGTAGTGGGGCTGCCTCCTTCTCCTTTCTCCTTTCAACCTTTTTAAAGTCAGTTGGTTTCTATTTATTTATAGTCTTCACAATAGGTTGGAAAGTGAATAAAGATGCAGAGAGGTGAGCTTTTCAAGCTATATATTTCAACCAATTACAAACAGAGAATTTAAAAAGCCCTTTACCTTTATTTGATGACAAAATTGAAGTTGATTTAGTAAACAGGAAAGTGTGGTCTCACTGACCGTGCTACAGAATTGTTCCTTGGCCACTCATGCCATATGATAGTCATCAAACTCCATGACAATGCAGGAAAGATATTTCACTTTTAGAATCTAGAATCTGCATCATATTTACCCTATGGATATGATCCAAAGTATTTATTACTACTAGAAGATAAGGTGAATCTATAACTCAGAGAAATTAGATTTAGAAGGATGCTTGAAGCTCGAGTCATAGATAACAAGCATGGTATTGAAAATTATTTCCAATACTTTTTATTTACTCCATAATATTTTTCTTGAAATAGATGAAGCACTGGAGACTTGAGCACTTTCCCCATGATCTCCCTAATAGCAGAGTAAGAATAAGAAATCATAAACTTCTGTCCTGATTTCTGGCCAGAGCAGTCCCAAGAACAAGTCGCACAGTCCCCACAATTGTACAGCACTGAACACCACTTCTGCCATCTTGTCTTCCTCAACCATTGCTTTTCTAAGCCTCCTCTGAAATAAGAGCCATGCATTGGCACAGCCTCTATCACATCCACTGGGGCAAGAGCCCCAGCAGCTTCTTTACACATGTATGACTAGAGCCAAAACGAAGAGGTTCTGCGCCTTCAGTGCCTGCCCAGTGGGGCCAGGTAAGAACCCAGAAGTATGGCACAATGAGAAACTCATGTTGAGAAGTTTGGCCGGTGGCTCCTGTTCTGCCCCTTACAATTTTGCCATGACTCTGGAACCAACTGTGTTTTCTTGTGAAGCTCTGGGTGATTCAGAAACATACCACTTTACATTTTCTTTCCCTCTTTCCTTGCCTCGCTTCCCCTTTTACTCATTTCCCCCAATAATGAATTAACATTTAAGTTTGTCTTGGCTTTGTTTTCTTAGAAACCTGGACCTATCAGATCATGATCCAATTAGGCTCCTCAGCTTTCAACCACCACATCTGTAATCCAAGCAGCAGAAAGCAGCAAGAGAGAAAACAATGCAGTCCCTCCCTACAACACTTCTGCCTAATTCTCATTTTCTAAAACTTCGTCAAAGAGCCACACTCAGCTCCAAAGAAGGTCAGGATGTTCCAGAAGATAAACTGTCCAGCTAAAAATTGGAGAACTGTGACAAAGAAGAAAAGAGAAACTATTTCAGGGGATGGGCAATCAGTGACCTCTTCCATATTACTCATAGCTTGGTGATGGAACAGCTCTACTGCTGTGTGACTGTTTCATTCATTTCTTTCTATCTGCAAATCTTTGACACCTTTCCCTATTATTATTCTCAAAGACAGCACTCCAGCTATTCTCTTCCTCTCTTTTCTGGATCATCAGCTTTATCCTCTCTTGTGGTTTATTCTCCTAAGCACATAAGCCTGTTGTAATTTATCCTATCCAAAACAAACAAACAAGAAACACCTGCACCCCTCTTCCTCTTCCAGCTACTGCCCCATTTCTCTCCTATTATTTGAATCAAAACTCCATGAAATAATCATTATAATTTCTGCCTCCAATTACTGTCATCAAATTCTTGCTTAAATTCACTCTACTAATATATTTGTTCCCCACATCACCAAAATTACTATTATCAAAGTCCATCGATAAACTCCACATTTTTAAAGACAATGGCTGACTCTCATTGCACATCTTAATTGACTTTTCAGCAGCATTTGCCACAATGAATCACTCTCTCCTCTTTGATGCTCTTGCTCACTTAGCTTCCAGCATAATATATTTGCCTGGTTTTCCTCTTACTGTTCTTTCACTGTTTCTCAGTCTTCTTGCTGAATTATCCTTTTCCTCCTGACCTCTAACTGTTGGAACACTTCAAGGTTCAGTCCTTGATTCTTTTCTCTATATTATTGACTCTAACTCCTTAGGTGATCTTCCAATTTCATGGTTTTAAATATGATCTATATTCTGATGACTCCCACATTTATATCACCTTTCACTATTGCTTGTCCATACTTGACAACCATCAGCTCAACATCTCCACTTTATTTCAAATTAACATGTCCAAATGTGAGCTCCTGATCTCCCTTATCCTCCAAAATCTGCTCATCCATAATATTCATCATCTAAATTAATGGCAACTCTATCTTTCCAGAAGTTCAGACAAAAACATTGAGGGTATCGTTGCCCCTTCTCTTTCTTTGGTACCTCACATCCATTCAGTCTTTCTTGCTCTACCTTCAAAATATTTCCAGAATTCATCCCCTCTCACCACCTGAACTGCCATCTTTTGCCTAATTCCCTGCTACTGCTCTTTAGTCTATTCTTAACCCAGAGCCAAAAGAAACCAATTAAACCAAAGTCACATCATTGTCACTACTCTGCTAGCAGTTCTCCTGTGGCTTTCCATCTCACTTGGAATAAAATTGAATTACTAAGATTTAAGGATCCCTATATCACCTGATTCTCCATCTATTACCTTTCCACCTCTTCTCCTCTTTGAGACTGAATCATACCTAAAATCTAAGCCTATTTCAACCCTTCTTATCCCCTTTCTGTGCTTTATTTTTCTCCTTCATTTTTAGCACTACATAACAGAGTAGATAATTTAGTTATCTATTATTTATCTCCTTCACTAAAATATAAGCTAAATAAAGTCAGGGATTTTTGTCCTTTTTTCTTTCTTTCTAATTTTTTTTTTTACTACAGTATCTCAGTCTACAGAAAAATGCTTGGCACATAATATGCATTCCATAAATATTTCTGGAAGGAATAAATGAGATGTGGTCCTGTGATCTCACAGTGGCTCACCATTTGCCACATTAGGATTGCTCAAAAAAGGTCCACACCTATTTTTGGCCATGTCCCAAGAATTTTTGGACCTAAGTCTCCCTAGAGCCTTCCCAAAGATTGCCTCCCATGGAGTCTGCATTATCAAATTGCTACATATGGAAAATCTTATTGCAAGAAGAATAGCTATGCAAAATTTAATAATAACAATAATAAATCAAGGCAACCTTGTGGAAACAAAACTATGAAGTATATAAAACATGAATTAAATAAATAGATAGAGAACCTGTGCTCTTAGAAGGAAAGACTACATAATAATAAAAATATATCAAAAAGCTAATACATAAATATAATGACTCTTCAATCAGAAATCCAATGAGATCTCTTTGGAACATACTACTATTATTTCAAATTTCATGTGGAAGAAGTCATCTGCCAGGATTTCTAAAGAAACATGGAAAAATAATAAAGAGTTGATTAGCTAAACAAATGTAAAATTTATGTGGTACAAAAGCAGAAATAGATGGGAATAAAGAATCTAGAAACAAAGCCAAGCATACACAGAAATATATGAAAAAAGTAGGAGTACACATCTTTAAGCAAATAACACATTTCAAAATAAATGGGATTGTAACCAATAACAATCTATTTAAATGTAAAAAATAATGAAACATCCTAGTTTAAATTATATGCAGCTTTTCCCAGATATATCAATAAATATTAGAAACAAAAGTATAAGATCATTTGATAATGACCTAGGAAACTGTTGGCACAACATTAGTGTGGGAAAAGTTGTCCAAAACAAGGAGGGAAAAAACAGAAGCTATAAAGATAAACAATAGACATATAGGATTATGTTAAAATTTTACATAACAATGTTAAAAGAGAGATGGTTAGAAACTTCTAATTTACCACTGAAGTAAAAATAAAATTTTTCTAAAAATTGATATCAATTTCAGTAGCATGTACAACGGTGCTGCTATTGAAATTGATAAAATGTGCCATTAAAAATTTTGAAATGTTGTCTGAAAAATTGTGAGAATTGTCATAATAGCAATTTTACCCACATGAAGAAACTTAGCTCTTTCATATTTTATAAGCTTCTCTATTAAAGAACATAAATCCCATTCCTCTGGCTACGAGTATGAAAGGATCTTTGAGTGATGCCATGCAAATTGCATTCAAAAATTTTCTTCTTCACCAAGCACAATCCAGGCTCTAGAACAGAGCCTTGGCACTTTTTCCTCCTTTCCCCAAGATGAGCTTTCTGACTTCTTTAGACAGACCCACCCTCCCAATAATATCTTTTCTTCGAATCTCTGCTTGGTTTTGCTTATCCCAGAATTCTAGAATCCACTTGCTAAAAATAAAGCAATATTTTTTCTCTTGGAAATAAGGCTTATTGACTTTCATCCTGATATGGGATTACTGAAGTGAAGTAATAGACTAGATTTTTCACACTTCTTCCAAAACCTACAGCCTTGCTTAATTTTTAGGTAAACAACACACAAACCAACAATTACACATAAAAATAGACACATACACACATACACACACACATCTCATCTAAGATTTAGGTCATCAAACACCTATTTGAGACAGGTTATTTGACTGTGCTACAAGTTTTTAAGGGAGCATGACCCTTATAGTTATTTAAGGAATAGGTACAATGTTAGTGATTGATATCATGAGGTAATTAACATTAATAGTCGTGAAGCAACCTAAATCAATGTTTAAGAGCAGTAGAAATATGGAACCAAAGTCTTCCCATTGTTCAACTTGGCTAATATTAACCAACAGGAATGTTTATGCATACACTTTAGTGACTTTGTTACTGAAATAATGAGTAAAGAACACAAAAATATTCATATAGTAATAGTTCATAGAAATTTTCAAAAATCAAGTTAATTATAAGAAGCAAAGTCTAATCCAAAGCACAAATGGGAACCTTAACTTCAAATGCACCCTAAACTTTCATAGTATAAACATCAAACACTCTGTTGTGTTAAACTCTTCACCTGAATATCTTCAATTTACTTCTTCCTATTAATGTGATTGCAAATAATTTTCAGTTTGTGCAAATCCTTTTTAAAAATGTAATTCTTTAAATTTGTGGCCATGGAAATACACGAAACCAATTTAATAAATGACTCTGAATCCATTAAATTGCTATCATAGCCCAAGTCTATATTCATAGATAATGATAAATATGTATATAAATGTGGGCATCATTTACTGTTCTGATTGTAATCTCCAGTTCATAGACATGCAGGGTAGTGCATCACAATGTAGCCGCTTCAAATAATTATCTGACTCTCTTCATTTCTGTTGCACTGATGCTGAAAAATTAAGAAAATCATTCTTAGGGCATATGCATGGAGAGCACTGATTCAAGGAAGAGGGCATTACAATTGAGTGCTGGAGGTAATAGCCAAAAGGCCAGAGGTAATAAGTGGCAGAGACCAAATTAGTATTCAGCGGACCAGTTCTCATCTCTTTTTCCCCAATATATTTCGGGTATGTCTCATTCAAGGTCAACAGGGGATTCCTGTGCAGAAAAATAAATGGGAAAGCCAAAGAGTAATAGCCCAGGCCCTGAGGGCCCTGGGCTTCAAAACTTGGCCCAGCCTCTCAAAAGTCACCTTTGTCAAACACTGACACTATTAAAAGGCCATAAAAACACTCAATAGTTAATTTTTAAATCTCGTTATTGAGAGTATTTTGCACTTTAGGAATGCCAATCAATTGTCTAATCACTAGGTAAAAATGGGGAGGAAATGGTAAATATACCAAACCAGATATCCTCTTTAAGTTACTTCTCATTCATTTTTGACACCTCAAAATCCCTACATTGCTATTTTTCAAAGCAATGTGGTCCTCTGAGACTGAATTATTTGGCAATTTAAAGATTTAGCCAATTTTTTGTGACTGGAACATAAGCCCTTGCCATCATTGGTATGATACAGCAGCCCTGCTAAGTAACTTAAATTAAAAAGTACTTGTCATAACTCTGGCTCAAATTAGTAAAGCTGTCCTAATTAAATCCACTAGCAGTTCTGATTTTCAAATTAGAGAGAGCTGAGTACATCTGCTCTAATGCTAGTTTCCTATGACAGTGCAAAAACCTCATATGGCACCTCACTATTATTTCAATGAGAAATAAAATTTCTTTATTTTTTGAGTGACTATGAGACCAAGTAAATCATACTCTCAAATATTTGCCTTCCTCTCCTAAAATGGCAAGTAAACATTCTTGTTATTCTTTTCTATTCAAGTTTAAAGAAACAGATTTTCTGTCTCTAGGTGATGTAAAAACATTTCACTATAAAAAGTTCTGGTTTAATCAAAATGAATCACAAAGAGGGTTTAGCCAGGAATTTTCAATCCTTCATCAAAAGCAGCACTGTCAAGGTTGAAAGAAAGCACTAATAATCCAATTTTCTGTTCTCAGTTCTCAAGCTTTTCTCCCTGAAGTCCGGATGTTTTTGTCCGTTTGAGGACTCTTGCAATCAAATGCCTGTGAGAAAGCATTTGATGCATCCAAGACAAGTGATGGAATGCCAGCCATGACTTTGATTAAAATGGAGAGCCTGGAAGAAACAACATCTGTTTAGCTCTTGATACATTAAAAAAGAAGACAAAAATTATGTGTAACAAAATTTTAAAAAGATATGCTGATATGTATATCAGATGGAAAAATGAGAAAGATTTGTTCATGTTAGTGTATGGTGTCTTTGATATCGATAGCTTTTGAAATTATTTTTAATTTTATTATGTTTCAGATAGCAAAGTCAGTCATTTAAAACCAAAGTATTCTTGTGACTTCTGACAGTGCTGCTTTGTCAGAAGCAGCAGAACCCAGCAGGCAGTGTCCAGTTTTTCAATAACAGTTTTTTATTATTAAGTAACAAGAAGCCTGGCAAATTTGGTTGGCAAAGTCTCTCAGAGTAGCCTGAGGCTGAACAAGGTTTCCAGCCTGGTCATTTACCTGACGTTAAAAGATGTATTGGTGACTGTCTAAATAAGACTTCTGCCTCTAATTTCCTTATCTTCAACAAAGGTAGACAGGCCCATTGTTAGAAATAAGCCATGTGCTGGAAGTAATTAGAAAAGTGTTAGAATTAAGCACAACATATACATGTTGAGGAGGAACTAGAAAATTTTGCAGGCATTTTCTGGGACTGTATATATCAATATCAAAAGATGTCCCCTGGAGAATAGGCATTTTGCAACATTGAAATACAGGGCATGACAAGATCATTTCATAGAAAAGGAATTACAATCCTTAGCAAATTTCTGTAGGACAAAATGTCAATGAATAAACAGTTTAACCATAACAAATAAACATATTTACTATGCTACTAATATGGTGACTCTTTTCTTACTAAAGATTTAAAGGCTGTGGAATTCAAAGTGTCACCCATAAGAACCAGAGAAAGATCTTATATTTCCAAATTAGTAAACCATGCAAGTTGGAAAGTATGGTGAAATGCACTGAATGACCAGTCGGAAATAAAATAAATCACACTGATTATGATTTGAGGAAAGCCAATTGAATATTCAATTTTTATTTTATGCCTGAATTAATTCTAAATCCAAATAAATAAATAAATAAATAAATAAATAAAGTTTGATAAATATGAAGTACCTACTAATTACGAAGTCACCTAGTTACAAAACAGAAATTCAGAAGCTCAAACATGTTTTTTTTTTTCTTCAAATTTATGAGTATAAAATCAGAAACATTTGATATAGAATAAATCAGAGAGTGGAAACATTACAGGGCCTAAACCTGTTGGTCATCATACTAAAGAAGACAAAACTATGAAACAATGTTTATTATGAAAGAGGTTAGTGGAAGAACTCGACTGTGTTAGAGATTCTGATGGAAGACAGGGCTCTGCTGTGGACCTTACTGCAGGGTGTTACAGAGACGGGATTCTGGTGGATTCCCAGAGGCTCATTTCTATAGAGGGTCTACATTGTGGCTGCAAGCCCTGAAGCTGGGAGAGAGGAAGTGACAGGAATCCAGCGGGTGTTGGTGCACCACGTGGGCACAAACCTCTTTTAGCGCAGGCGCCTTGGGAGTTGTTGCTGAGGTTAGAGTCTCCTCACCTGACCCGCATAGAAGCGCTGTATCTTGGGCGCTGGTGCTGCATGGATCGGTGGAGCAAGGAAGGACTCCAGGCTTTGGGCTCCTGTCGCCATAAGTCGCGCTGGGTCCCCAGGTATCTTCGTGCCTGGGAGAGATGTGGAGGCTCCAAAGCAAGGTCCAGCGCCGACATCAGACCTCTGGTTAGTGGAGCCTCACTTCACTAAGAAGGGTCCCTTACGTCCCAGACCCACCGCTGACCCGCCAGGGTGCGACTCGCGAACCATGGTTCATGCTCATTGGTGATACTGTCTTGCTATTAGGAGGCTTGGAACGATGACTCCATTCTCCATACGAATCTCTCTGCGTTTATCAGGAATTATCCCGGCATGTGCATGAAGGTGTTTACATTAGTGCCTTCTTTGAAAATTAACAAGTGGAAATATTCTAAACATCCAGCAATGAAGGTTGGCCAAATAATTTGTGGTGGGAATGAAATGAAGCCATTGATCGAGATGTCATAATGTATAATTGATGACTCATGGAGTTTATGACCTATATTAAATAAGAAAGCAGGTTACACCAGGGGAAAAAATAAGTTCTTCTCCATATGGTCGGGGGAAAAAGGCTACAGAGAGTCTTGACCAACACATTTGTATTTCTTCCCTCAAAAACATAAGTGCCTTTCACAACTTATGGTGAGAATCCAGGCATGTGCTAAATTCCTTTTACAGATATGCCAATATTCAATTCATGTGCAGGCAAGTAGACATGATTTCCAGGTTTCACCCCATGCAACAATTACAGAATGTGCTATTCTGACTGTGTCCAACCCAAAATGAAGACAATGCTGAGAAATTGATATGTGATATTTTTTTTCCCCACAAAAGAAAGCCTTTACTGGAAGAAAATTCCATCTGGCTATTGCTGAATAGATTAAATTCTCTCTCCCCATACGCGATTTAGAATGAAATCCAATATAAAGTCCTTTCTCTTTACTCTCTCCTCCTTTCCCTTCTTCCACCCCCCCCCCATATTTCCCACCATTCCTTTCCTTTTTCCTTCCGTCTTCCATAAATGTTTATTAAGCACTGCTGTGCCCCAAGTACTATTCTATATCCTGGAGATACGATAGTGAATAACACATAAGAAAATCCCTACCTTGATGGAGCTTGCATCTTTGTAGGGAAAAGAAACAAAAGCAAGGTAAGTAGATGTGTAATAATTTAGATAGCAGTAGGAGACTGTTTTCATTCACCTTTCTTCATAAGTGGGCTAAATCACTTTTTCAATAATTTTTGTCAAGGTGGCAATAATCATCCTTCAGTTAAGTTCTACCCAGGTCAAAAATATGAGTATCGGAGCAGATGTAGCTGAAGTGGTTGAGTGCCTGCTTCCCATGTACGAGGTCCTGGCTTCAATCCCTGGTACCTCCTAAAAAATAAATAAATACATAAATATCTACCTTCCTTATAAACCATAGGAATACTGAACTATAGGAAATAAAGGAGTAAAAATACTAAGAACTCCATAGCCTCCAGGTTAACATAAGAGCCTCAGATCATACAATAAAAATTGGTATTGTTGGCAGGCATAGTTTCTAGATACTGTGATATTGATCTTCTCTTTGGTTCCAAATGTGTGAAAGTTCAGAAAAGAGTTGAACAAATAAAATTAAATTCAAAAGAAAACCTGCTCTGTGACTTCTGGATCAAGATGGCAGACTGAACACATGTCCTTCTCTTATTCTTCCCTAAACTTGCTGAAAGGAAGTAAGGAAGTGTATATGGAAATAAATCTATGATTTAGATGCAAACAGAGGAAGCAACATCACTGATGACTAATGTTGCCATTGGCCAATTTAATGTAATTATGAATTCCAAAAATATAATTGGATCATGCTTGTAAACTGATCTGTTAATCTGGGCATGATTAAGTTATGATTAGGGCGTTGACTGGGCCATGTCAATAGGGCGTTGAGCCCCACCCCTTGGTGGGTGGGGAATCAAATATAAAAGGCAAGGCAAAGGACAGAGGAAGCAGTTTTTGAGAAGCAGTTTTGATATTTGAGAGAAGGCCCCAGGAGAAGAGAAGCAAGCCGTTTGCCTGATCATCTACAGCTGACCTTGTGGAGGAAACAGGAGCTAAGCCTGGAGAAAACTGCAGCCCTGGGAAGAGAGGAACCCAAGAAGCCTGAACCCTGGCAAACGCTGGCAGCTGTCTTGCTCCAACACGTGGCAATGGACTTTGGTGAGAGAAGAAACGTATGCTTTCTGGCCTGGTAACTGTGGACTTCTACCCCAAATAAATACCCTTTATAAAGACCAACCCGTTTTTGGTATTCCACATTAGCACCCCTTTGGCTGACTAATACAAGTAATTTTTAAAAAAAGATTTATTTTATTTCTTTATTTATTTCTCTCCACCCTCTCATGGTTTGCACTTGCTGTGTCTGTTTATCTTCCTTGTTTTTTTAGGAGGCACCAGGAACTGAACCCAGGACCTCTGATATGGGAGGGAGGCACCTAATCACTTGAGCCACCTCCATTCCCTGCTTTGTTGTATCTCTTGTGTTTTCCTTCTTGTGCCTTTTGTTGTGTCATCTTGTTGCAACAGCTTGCTGCCCCTGCCTGTTGCATCAGCTCGTTGTCTTGCTCATCTTCTTTAGGAGGCACTGGGAACCTCTGCTCCTTGATTTGTTGTGTCTCTCATTATACTTTTCTTCTTGTGTCTCTTTTTGCATCAGCTTGCTGTGCCTGCTCCTCATGCCAGCTTGCTGATTTTTAGGAGGCACCAGGAACCAAACCAGGGACCTTCCATGTGGTAGGCGGGAGCTCAATCACCGAGCCACATCTGCTTCCTTGATGAGTGATTTTAACAAATGTCTGAAGATGAAAATTAAATGACTTCATATTGATGCATCTATTAAAAAGGGGGAAATTGCAACTCAGAATCTAGCCAGCCAATGAAGAATGCTTTAGGGAACATTTTCTTGGTGGCAGGATTCCAGACACACTTGAGATTTGATATGGTTATGTATGAAAACAGGATCAATGTGTGGACTGTCACTCAAGGTGCCATGAAAGATGAGTGAATACTGAACTCATTCTTGTGAATTTTCACAAGGGACAATATCCAAAGATCTTTCAAAATTTACTTCCAAAGGGTGTGTGTGTGTTTGTGTATCTATTGTCCATCCTTTCAACCTTCTGGGCCAGCTTCCTATGCTGACCCAGAAGGTTAAAGCTATTTGTTTGTTTTCTCTTTTAAGCCACTTTTGAGGACTCCCAAGAGATACCTGTTGAATTCTTTCCTGCTACTTCATGGTTTCAGATTGATGTAGTTCCATTGCTACTGGTCCCGTGGCCCTGGGCTTCCTGCAGTATACCTTCTGATGGTTTCTGCTAAAATCTCCTAGCTTCACCAGACAGTTCTGTTGAGCAGGATGCAAGAAAACCCATCAGATCAGTTCTTTTCCCTCATTTGTCCATTTTGCCCCACATCTGGTTTACAGGAAATACTGTGTAACCGTTGGGGAATTTGATGTAATTATGAATTCCAAAAATATAATTGGATCATGCTTGTAAACTGATCTGTTAATCTGGACATGATTAGGTTAGGATTAGGACGTCGAGCCCCACCCCTTGGTGAGTGGGGAATTGAATATTAAAGGCAAGGCAAAGGACAGTTGAGGTAGTCTTTTGAGAAGCAATTTTGATGTTGGAGAGAAGGCCCCAGGAGGAGAGAAGTGAGCCGTTCGCCTGATCATCTACAGCTGACCTTGTGGAGGAAACAGGAGCTGAGCCAGGAGAGAAACGCAGCCCCGGGAAGAGAGGAACCCCAGAAGCCTGAACCCTGGCAAACGCTGGCAGCTGTCTTGCTCCAACATGTGGCAATGGACTGTGGTGAGAGAAGAAACTTAACGCTTTGTGGCCTGGTATCTGTATTTATAAATACCCTATAAATACCCTTTATAAAGACCAACCCATTTTTGGTATTTTACATTAGCACCCCTTTGGCTGACTAATACATACTGTATCACTTGTTCCAAAAAGTTTTCAAATGCATGAGAGATGCATTTAAATGCATGTCAAATATTAGAGAGCTCTCCTTTCACCTTCACTAAAATCAGTGACTTAGTCCTGCTTGTCTTACACCTCCAATACTTAACACGTTATTGGACACGAAGACTTCATTCACTCAAAAAATCGACTATAGGAAACACTATTCATCTTTTAAAATCAAATGTTGCTGTATTTCTACAAAATAGATTAGGCCACTGACCCATCATTAATGAATTTTTAGTAATTTTCCAGTTGTCATTTTTTGTTTCTGCCAATTGATTAGCACTCACTTTGTTTTGTGGGTTGGCCATTGTAGCTGGCACTAGTTTGTGACATGGTTCGAGGCATGTAAGTATAATTTGAGGCCCTAAGGCAATGGGAAGGTCATTTTGCTAAGTTGGAGAAAAAATCCATTAACTTGACCTAATTTGAACCAAGCTTTCTAATGAAATAGTCAAAGAAATGGAGAAAGGTTTATATACTAATCTATGTCTTTTTCTCCCATAATTAACTCTATATTATATCTTAGTTAGCTACCACTAACTTAGAATAAAAGGATTGTAGAATCAGTTCTAGAAGATACTTCAGAATATAGTCACGCCAAAAGAAATCCCAAAAAAATATTATGTCAGACAGTAATTAGTAGAAGAACTGGAAAAACTTAACTATCTTAACTTGTAGCCCAGTTTGCTCATAGTTTCCTGATTAATATGTAAAATATACACATACCAATGTTTACTTTTGAAATCTCTCAGAACATAATGTGGAATTTTGCAGCATTGATTAAGCTAGAAATCTTTAGCAGTATTAGAAATACCCAATCCTGGAAACCAAAAGGAAGCAATAATCCAAACGTCAAAAACAAACAAATGGTGAACTCATGACTGAGGTGGAGATGCAGGAAATAGTTGTAGATCATGAAAGAGAAATAACTTTCAATGGAATTCATCAGAGAAAAGCTCCATTTGCAGAAATTTAGAAAAATGAAGTTAGGAAGAAAAAAATCTGACAAAAGATTTAAGAAGGTAGAATTTAGATAGTTAAAACTCCATTTTATGTACCACCAATAGTATATGAATAACTATTATAAGAATTAAGATTTTTCTTAACCTTTGTAATTTCTCCTACATTTTATTAGTTTTCTTGGTCCCTATTCCTCTATAATAAAAGTATTAGAAAAAATAGGTCCTACGTGTTGATGTTGACATTTTTCTTTCTTTCTTTTTTTTTTTTTGTTGTTGTTAAGATACCAGGGCCAGGGATTGAACCCTGAACCTTGTATGTGGGAAGCCAGTGCTCAACCCCTGAGCCACATCGGCTCCCCTGCATTGGTTTTTTCATTTATTTTCTTGTAGTTCATTTTTGTTGTTTGTTTTTAGGAGGCATAGGACTGGGAGGGCACTGGTGACCAAACTCAGGACCTCCCATTTGGGAAGCAGGCACTCAACCACTTGAGCCACATCCGCATCCCTGAGGTTGGCATTTTATTCCACAGATAATCTTGGGAACAAGAAGGGGTAGAGATGTTTAACACGTGGTGGTGGCTGTGAAGAGCATAAGAAACAAGACTGAGCTGTAAAAAGTTTTAGCTGGAAACCAGAGACCTACTCTCTCATGCCAGCTGTGCTGCTAGCCAGCTTTCTACTTTTATAGCCTATCTATTCCTAAGTTTATTCACCAACAGACAGTGGGGCTGCCATAGATGAAACTTAAGGCCCTCTACAATTTTAACCTTCAATGATTTTACTGATTGCATTGTATGTAGCTGGTGTAACATATGCTATATTAGCCAGTGTTAGAATTTATTGACAAAACACTAATATCAACCTTTCCCAATATGATAGTTTTAAGTGTACATAGTTGAAATATTTAATACTTTTTTCCCAATATATGTCCTATATTTGCAAAAATTTAATATGTTAGACCCTTGCATGTTGAAAACTGCTTATTGTGACTTTTGGTACTTATATTTGATAAATCCAATGGAAGTCACGTTTTCATTTCCATTTCTTCTTTTTTGTCCACACTGCTCTCTGCTCATCTACATTATCTGCCTTGTTGTAGAGATTACCTTCTGTGTTATGTATGTAATCTATTTGCTCTCTCCTCCAAGATTTCCTTAATATATTTTTAATTTAATATTTAAATAATTCAATCATTTTTTTCAGTTCTTTCATTTTCTACTTAAATTTTTAAAAGTTGGAAAAAACCATGATGTATAAATATCAAGAATTCATTAAACTTATTTTCCAAACTTATTTTAAACTGGCACTGGAGAGTACTTACTTCATCAGGAAGTTATCAAGATTAAATATCTTTGCATGGAAAGAATATAGCACTCAGTAGACATTTTTTTCCATTCCTTAAATAGTCAGATAGTAATCCAGTTCTAAAATAAGAGATTAATGCCATATCACAGGTGTCTTAGTTCCTCAGCTGCTAAAACAAATACCTTGCAAGGGCTTGGCTTAAATAATGGGAATTTATTGACTTATAGTTTGAGGCTAGGAGTAGTCTAAACTGAGGCTTCAGTAAGGGACTGCTTTCTTCTCGAAGACTGTGGTGCACTGAGGCTGGCTGCCTGTGATCCTCAGGTCCTTTGCTTGTCCATCACGTGGCAATGGACATGGCAGCACACAGGATAGCATTCTCTCCTTTCTCTTCCAGGTCGTTGACTTCCAGCTTCATCTCTTCCACTTGATTCTCTGCTTCTCTCATTCTGAATTTCATTCTGCCTATAAAAGACTACAGTAATCCAGAATAAAGTCTAACCTGATTCAGTTGGCCTCCCCTTAACTAAATTGTCCTATTTACAATAGTTCTCATCCAAGAAATGAATTAAAATTCAGAACATGTTTTTCTGGGATACATAATTCCATCTGCCACAACAGGATTCCCAGAAATCTGGAAAATAAAGTGGCTGTGTTCTGAAAGATGTCCCTGCCCCACCCCACCCCAGACCTGTTAAGGTATAATAATTCTCTAAACTTTTCTTATTATTGTCTTTTCCATGACAAGATTCTATATGACCTTACACTGTCCTATAAAGAAGGACTTGTAAAGAGAAACATCTTACCTGTCTCTGTGCTAATTATTAGAGCTTCTTTCATTATCAACCTGGTCCATACTGAAAAAGGAAGACAAGTTTTGTGTCTGTTTGGCATGAGCTAATTACTGAGAATTCTGTCATTCAGTTCTTGCTCAGAGGGCGATAATGAGAAGTTAGGGCATGAGCTATTCCTTGGCAGCCAGTGTCAGTCATGCCAGCTACTAATTGACACACCAGCGTCTGGTAGGGAAAGGATTTTACCTTGACTAGTTGAGTTGAGGCTCAGGGACTTCTTAAAAGCAAGCTTTAGTTGCGATTTCTTAGAGCAAGTCTGGGATTTATCCAATTCTAGATGCTGTCACTCATGGGGTCTGTAAAAAGGTTCAGGACCCTGGACATTTTCTATTGTGTGGCCTGTGCACGTGACAGTGTTCTGAGTTGCCCACAGTTTACCAATGTTTATAATTAACATTTCAACTATGGTTAATTAAAAAAAAATTGACCAGAAAATGAAAAAGCAAATTAGCATGACACAAGTGGACACAACCTGCTCATGAGGAAAGAAAATTTGGTTGAATCATTTTGAATGAATTGATGAAATCATTCCCAGCTTCCATAATTGCACTAGAAATAGCACATGCAAATGAAGGTTTAAGAGTCCACAACGATAATTTGCGTTTTACGTACTTTCACACCAAGTCCCAAAGGCCTCCAAACACATAAATTAGATTTCACAGATCTCCTCCAAGGACACATTTATTATTGTTTATGAATACAGAGTAGGAAATTGAGACATATCTTGAGAGTAAGCCAAAAATTAGTTGGGTTGACATGGAGCATGAAAGATAGAACTCAGTTTCATGTTCTAAGCACTAAACCATATAAATAATCTTACCAAAGGTAAAGATAAAAAGGAAAAACTGTATCATTCTATTTGTATGTTTTTATTATAAGAGACAAGCTTACATGTCAAAATTTGTCATCCTGAAAATTCATAATTTGCAAAAAGAAATTCAAGCAAATAATACTTCCTTCTCATCATAGTGTAACAATCTTTATTTTCTCTTTCTCCTGCATTTTCTTTCCACAAAATATCAATTAAGCTATCACCATACATAAGGTGTTTCACCATGATAATCCAAAGTATAACATGCAATACCTTCTCCTAAAAACTTTGCCATCTATTTGTTAAGAATAGCCCTGAAGCCTGGAAAGTGAAAAACATCTCCATATGAGAGAGTAATTAAGTGTGCAGTATGAAGCATGATTAGTACTATGGCTGTTCAGAAGTATGAGAGATCCCTGTGACTGGAGGTGTTTCAGGGAGAGCTTTTAGAAGAAAGGGGTCATTGAACAGGCCCTTGAAGAACATGAAAAAGAGATTAAAAATTAGGAGAAAGCTCCAGTTAAAGAAAAAAGCCTAGGGGCAGATGAAAATGAGTAATGCATGTTCATGGTACAGTAAACAGACCAGCTTGGAGGATTTGTGAAACTGGCTGAGGAGTTTGGAGTCTGATTATGAGAAAGCAATGCCAGAAACTCAACTTTCATACTATAAAATCGTATTTTCTCAAACAATTACCTAATTACCAAACAAGGGCTGCGGTAACAAAAGGCTTAAAGTAACAGAAGTGTATTCTCTCACAGTTCTGGAGGCCAGGAGTCTGGAATCAAGATGCTGGCCCGGTTGCTTCCTTCAGAGGCCCTCAAGGAGACTTGGTTCCATGCTTGTCTCCTAGCTTCTGGTGGTGGCCAACAAACCTTGGCCTTCTGTCGTTTGTGGCTGCATCTTTCCCATCTCTGCTTCAATCTTTACATGACCTTTTCCCTGTGTTTCTGTGTGTCTTCTCCTTTACTGCCTCTTATAAGGACATCCATCATTGGATTTAAGGCCCACCATAATCCAGAATGATCTCATCTTGAGATCATTATCTTAAATATATTTGCAAAAACCCTTATTCCAAATAATGTCTATTCTGAGCTTCTCACTGGGACTACCTTTTGGGGGTCACTGTTCAACCCACTGCCAGGCATGAAACAAATCATTGCTTTTATAATGTTTTCAAATATCAAGTAGTCTCAAGGGCTGAACACTTCCCTTGAATATTTTCATGCAGAATAGAATATTTCAAATTAATTGTTTGAACCATCTGTTTGTGGGTTTTTGTAATGAGGTCATTTCATTTCTCACATCAAACTTCACTTAAGAAAGTCAAGAGAACTCACTTAAATCCTAGGTTTCCTAAGAAATTAAATCTAATTTCCGTAATGTATACTTTCCTTATATTCTAGTCCCAATGAGGCCACAAATCCAGAGGCAGCACTTCAAAGTAGTTCAAAACTAGGATTCTGGAGCCACTCACCCCTGAAATGAGTCCACGCTGCCAATCATTAGCTGTATGACCTCATGCAAATCATTAAAGCCTACATGTCCTCATCTGTGTAATGGGGATCTGATAGTTCCTCATTCTTTAGATTGTTCATTCATTCATTATTTTCAACTAATATTTATTAAGAACCTGCACTGTTCTAGGGCCTCTCCTATTGCGGGGGTATAGTGATTAGCAAGAAAGACAAGCACGTTGGGAAGATTTAAATGATAATGCATGTAATGCATTTGGCAACCTATCTAGAGAAGAATGAATATTCAATAAATGTTAGTTATTATAATACTTTGCCACACACTGCATAACTTTCAGCAAGTCTCCTTACACCCTCTGAACCTCAGGTTTCTTATTTTAAAATGAAGAAATTAGAACATAGGACTTACTAAAACTCTTTCCAGCTTCCACAGGCTATGATTCTATGACTGATAAGCTCTCTTCTTGGAGATGCCAGAAAAGGAAAAAGAAAAGGTAATAATTCTTCTGACTCACAGAAGCAGAAAGGTATAAAAAAGTTAATGCTATAATTTTCTGTACTTATTTCCTTTTAAATAAAAAAAAAAAAAGATCATACTACTATTAAACCAGAATATCCACAGATATTAGAGTGATATACAGTACAGGCAATAAAATCACATTTGATAAAGATTTTTTATTTTTTTTTTATTTTAAAAATTGGGTGGATATAAAATAATTTATTTGATGGTATCTATATAAGGGAGATAACCATACCATGGGAAAGTTGGTTCAATTACAGGGTCTAGAATAGCAGCCAACTCATATCTAATCAACTTATAAATTGGTAAACATAACCAGGTGAATTATAATGTCAGTTTGGTGGTCTTGAATGGTGACTGTCTTCGTTTGAAGTCTCAGTCACAAGACAACTTGGTGAAGAGTGTTCTTTTCTTCTGCAGGTATAGGTTTTGTGAGATTTTCAGAAAACCAGTTTCAAACCAACTGTTAATTGGTTTGTAAGTTGGTGAAGTGTTGTTTATTCATTCAGCACTAGATCTTGAATCAATGTCATGGACATTAATTTATAATCCCTAAAAATAGAGAATCAAGAGTACTTCATTTAGCATTCACCTGGCTTTTAGAATATGAAGTATGATATAATAGTAGTAGTAATAATAGTAGAAACTACCATTTCCTGAGGGAGTGATAAGCCAGGAAATTTACTTATATGATTTAATTTAATCCTTATAATAAACTGTGAGCTAAGTGTTATTCTTTCTATATTTCAGGTGAGAAAATGACTCAGAGAGTTTCAGTAATTTTCCCAAGGTCACACAGCTAGTAAAAGCAGCATATGGAGCCTGAAAATTGTCACTCCTCTTTGTTAGTAACAGGTATACAGATAACTATACCAGAAACTCTTTAGGTATAAAAGTGATTCAAAAGAATATAAATGAGTCATCCCTGGGCTTCTTAGCACAAAGACCTTCATTTTCCACATTTACATTTCAAAAGACTATATGATAAAAAAATCATTTGCTATTGCTAGATAAGTGCTTCCTCAAGCAAGAAATTCAGAGTCCATTTAAAAAAAAAAAAGAAGGAGCTGAGGAAGGCAGGAAGAGAGGAAAAGAGGGAGGGAGGGAGGGAAGAAGGAAGGAAGAACCAGCTCTGATTTCCTATCTGTATTGGATAGCCACAAAAGACACAAATTTCTGTTATTAAAAGCAGGCTGCCCAGCATTACTGCAATCCCCCAAGATGTTGCACTTTTAAATGGAACAGTTGCCTGCTCAATCTTTGACATAGATCAAGTATTCCATAAATTTATTAAAAGGCAAGGCCCTGCTTTATTTGTATCCATTTTGTTGATCATTTCCCTATATATTCTAGGATGTATGTAAATTGTTTTGTTTTGTTTTGTTGTGTGTGGGGGTGGGTGAGAGGGGTCTGTTTCCTACACTAGAATTTACCTCTCTTAGAGGAAAGAATTTTGTCTTTCATCATTATTATAGTAGGTATTCACTATTTGTTAATTAATGAATGAATCAATTATTATTACTGAAATGAGTTGAAGAAAATAGCTATCCAATTTTTTTTTTTTTAGTGCATCTTGAAATTGTCACACAATTCAGGCATAGAAAACAAATTCCTCTGGTCATTTCTCCTTTGGTATCTGAACAGTACACATCTTCATTGTATCCAGGTCAAATATAATACTATTTCAAGTATTTCATTCCTTGTATAAATTAGGGGAACTAGTAGTGTAAAAGGATAATTAATATCTAGTAAACATCAGGAAAAATACTTCTCCAATCACAACTATTTTCCACTACAAAGCCTACCCTTTATGGCTTTCCATATAATATATGTTCCACCTGCTTTCAAAATCTAATAACAGCTTAGTACCAAAATACCTTAATCAGTCCCTGGAAATATTTCTTCTTTATCTACTCATCCTGTTGCTTTATCCTGAGAGAACTGCAGAACAGTCTTAGGGCTGCTAAAGCTCTCCTTAAACAAATCCCCCAAAACAGCTATAAGAATGATGTGTGTGGGCCATCTGCTTACTTCTCTCACTCTCTGGCAATGGGCTAACCTTTGACTGCTAAAGTAACTTAGTACCTTTCTGCATTTAAGGAGTTACTATAAAGGAGGCTATATTTTCCTTCTTCTTTATTTATGCTTAGCCTATTCAAAGAGCATTTTTCAGTCTCTGAGAAGTCTTAGGAAGAAATCCTTAGCTTTATTGTACCCCCTTCTTTTGCTCCTCCCTTAAAGAAAAGTAGTGACTGTCTAACTCAAGGTAATGTCAACTGCTATAACAAATAATTCTCCAACTTGCAAAGGCTTAGCACTGTAGTGCACATAACAATCTGATGTTATTGTTCCTATATAGCAGGATGTTCTCTTCCATGTGTTGATTTAAGGACTTAGGATCCTTAAATATGTAACTCTACCATTTTGCAGGATCTTGGAGTCCTCTGCATCTAATTAGCTAAGGAGAAAAGGAGAGAAATGGTGAAAAAGGCACCTCATGGTTCAGAATTGGCACACATCCTTTCCAGTTATATCCCATTGGCAAAAAAATAGTCACTTGACAACCCCTTGGGCAAAAGATGGATGGAACATGTAGCTTTTGGCTGAATACCTGCCTTTCAAGTAAAAATTCCACAATTAGGGAGAAGTGCATGATTTTTTTTTCAAGTTTTGGAGATAGCTGCTGTCTGACACAGTGAGGCTGTGAGAGACCCTCCACTGGTAAGGCTGGGTAGGTTGTTGGACTATAGATTGCTGTTTAAAGTGCCTTGTCCTTCTTTCTTTCCTGATTTGCTGATGGAACTGCCTGCCTCTAGATCTCTTCTCTGTCCTGCAGTAAGCCCTCCAGGGCAGAGTCTGCCCCTGCAAAGGAGGCCTAGAGTTGTCTAGTTACTCCATCTGTGACTAAGTTCAATTCACAGGGAAGGTGGAAAAGGAAGTCCATTTTGGCTTCAACTTGAAGCTCATACAGCTGTTTAGCTTTACTAATGATATATCTGATAATTTTTGGAGTTTCTCTTTGACTTCTACGTATATATAAAATGCAAATTGGCTCAAAACTAGAAGGGGAAAAGGGGTAATAGCCCCACAAAGCCTCATAATTTCCTTTTGGTACCTGGGAGACCCCAAATTTATCTTAATTTAATTTTTCTTAGAATAATGGTTCTTCTGTGTGGGAAAGAGTGTAGACTACAATGTGACTCTAGGTCCATGCTCAGTGGCAATGCCCCAGGATGCATCTATCAATTGCAATGAATGTGCCACACTAAGGAAGGATGTTGTTTATGTGGGAGGGTGTGGGAGGTGTGGGGAGTGGGGCATATGGGAATCCCTATATTTTTTGTGTAACATTTATGTAATCTAAGTATCTTTTTAATTTTTTTTTAATTATAAAAATAAATTTAAAAAGAGAATAATGGTTCTTGCTTGAGCTAGCTGAAATGTCTTAAAGGAATTAACCATAATTAACGCTGTAAACATTTTAGAAAACAAGAGTATTAAATCTTTAAACTACCAAATAATCTGAATTCTTAAATTTAAATATGTTTCCCAAAATAAACTAAATGACTGAAATAGAAAATAAATGTGTAATGGATAAATATTTTCCCTCCTTTGAATGTGGTGCCAACCTATGTTCAGTCTCCCTGGTGGGTTTCCTAACAGCCTCAACCCTGCTCTTCAAATTTCAAGGACATGCCTCTCCAGACTGCATTAGCTCCTACCTATGTGTAGATCAGGCAGTCAACTCTTTTTCAGTGATGCTTCAATATCAAAATTAGTATTTTGTGGTCTTTCATAGTATCCTGGGTAGAATTTCAGGCAAAGAGGCAAAGGTCTCCAAGGAAGCATTTGGGTAGCCTGGCATCGAACACAAAGACAGATTGCAGAGAGAACTGAGCAACCAATATTTCCTCATGATCCATTTAAATAATGCCACAGCTTTAGTACAATAAGCTTTAGCCACAGTGCTCCAGGGAGTCAAGCTCAGTTTTCCAGCGGGCTGGCACACAAGCTGCTTTTAATTGGCTGAGGAGGAGCTGGCTTGCACACTCAATTTTGAATGAAATATTATGTGTGAATTAGAAAAAACAAAATTAAGGCATGTGTGGCCTCTTCTTTATGTTGGCTGTTACAGAGTCAAAGTTCCATTCATGGAAATAGTCCAGTTGTGGACAGATTATCCAAACTGAGTAAATTTGAATGGTTTTTCTGTACTTTCTGTATTTAAATTCCACTCATGGCCAAGATGGAGAAACAGGAATGAGATTTATCCATCACCTGAAACAATTAAAAATATTGGAAAATCTATAAAAACAACAGTTTTTAAGACATTGGACATCAGGCAATGAAAGACAATGATCCCTGAAAAAAGGGAAACAAATGAGGTGAGCCATAGGATTGCCCTTTTTACTGCCTGGAGAGAGTTTCCAGGCTGCAGGAGAGGGTGGAGGAACCCAGGCAGAGCTCTAAGAGTGAAGACACAAGCTGGGAGTTCAGGAAGGCCAAGACAGCTACAGTTTCCAGGGCAGCACACTGGAGAAGAGGAAACTGCACAGAGTGAACTCCAGAGTCTACAGAAGGGCCCTTTCAAATCTGCAGCTATTTATCAACACATATGTTGTAGGAAACTCTCAAAGCTGGAGGAAGAATCACCTGAAAGAATTAGAAGGAAAAAGACTGATAGTGCAAATCCTGGAATAGTTCCGTTTCCTTTCAGCCCAAGTAGAAAACTTATAATTCATGGGAAATCAGAGAGAGAACTCAGGAGGCTTTTGCCTCAGTATTGGCAAAAACATAAACCTGACAGTAAACGTTGCTCAGCTCTTATCTAAGACAAAGCTTAAAAGTAAACCTCCCCAAAATCACTATTTTCAAATAATGAAAATATCCCCTAAAAGAAATCTAAGGCATATTTATAGGAAGACAAAAATATCCAATAACCAACAATGTAAATTTTGCAATGTTTGAGTCAAAGTGTACTACACAACAAAACAGAAGTATAAAACCCATAATCAAAAGAAAAACCAAGCAATCATAAAAACAACAAAAGTGTTATTTTAAATGTATTCCAAATATTTAAGTAGCCATATATATATATGACTGTGTATATATACATACATATATATATAGTTTGAATTCTAGAAATGAAAATAAAATAAAATACCAGAGATGAAAATACCCGTGAGGGGATTAAGAGCAGATTAGACATAGCAGAGGAAAAGTTTATTGAACTTGAAGACTTAGTAAGAGAAATTATTAACTATAAAGGATACAAAGGAAAAAACAAATAACAGAGCTTCTGTGAGCTTGGGTACAAATTTAAACATCCTAATATATGTGTAATTAGAGTTCTTGAAAGAAGGAAAGGAGTAGAAGATATATAAAGAAACAATAGCTGAAATTTTCTGATTTAACAAAAACTGTAAACCCAGAAATCCAATATGCTCAACAAATGCAAGCACAAGAAACATGAAGAAAACTACACCAAAGTAAGTCATGATCAAATTATTTAAAGCCTGTGATAAAGATAAATTCTTAAAAGCAGTCAGTGGGAGAATAAAACACATTATTATTATTATGTATAGAGGAGCGAAGATGAGGATGGGAGCAAAGTTCATATCAGTAATAATCCAAACAGGAAGAAGGTAGAACAACATCTTAAAAGTACTAAAAGAAAGGGAAAATTGCCAACCCGGATTACACACACAGTAAAAGATCTTTGAAAAATGAAGGCAAAATACTTTTTCAGACATTCAAAAGCTAAACAAATTTATTATCAGCAGTCCACACTATAAGAAATATTAAAGGAAATCCTTCAGTCAGAAGAAAAATAGCAAAAGAAAATGTGTGTCTACACAAGAGGTTAAAGAACTAGGAATGGTAACTACATGGATAAATATAAAAAATATTATTCTTGTAATTGTAATCGCTCTTTAAAATATAATTGCATGTTTAAATAATAAATAATAAACTGTACCATGTGTTTTATAATATATGTAAAAGAAAAATATATGAAAAAATAACAGACTGGGATAAGAAAAAAAGAATTATAATATTGCAAGGGTCTTATACTATGCTTGAAGTAGTATGCTATTCCTTGAAAATAGAACATGATAAGTTACAGGTGAACACTATAAAACTTGAAGCATCTTCTAACATATAAGCCTACAAAGGGGGAAGATTGGAATCATAAAGAATTATTCATTGATCCAAAAGAAAGCAGGGAAAAATGGAAAAGGTAACAAACAAAAATAGGACAAATAAAAACAAATCTGTATTAATAAACACATAAAATGTAAATGACCTAAATATTTCATTTAAAAGCCAGAGATTGCAAGATTGGATAAAAATGCAAAATCTAACTGTATGCTGCCTATAAGAAACACATTTAATACAAAGGTAAAAATAGGACAAAAGTAAAACCATAGGAAATGTGATACCATACTAACACTATTCAAAATAAATCTGGATTGTTGTATTAAAAACAAAGGAGATGTTGTAGCAAATATATTACCAAAGATAAAGAAGGACATTTCACAGTGGGAAAGTGGTAAATGTGTTAAAAAGCCTAAACAATCCTAATTGTTTTTGCTTCTTATACAGAGCTTAAAAATATATGAAGAAAAAAATAGATACATATGAAAAGAGAAATAAATAAATCCACATTTATAATTAGGGATTTCAACACTACTCTATCAAAAATTGATAGAACAGAAAGAGAGAAAATCAATCATATGGAGGACTTGAAATAAACTATAAGCTAATTGGACCTAGTTTACATTTGTAGAATACTCCACCTAACAATAGCAGAATACATACCCCAAGATAGAGCATAAAATGGACATAAAGCAAAATCTCAATACATTTTAAATGATTCCAACCATATAAAGAATGCTTTCTGACTAAAATGGAAAATTAGCAATTAGTAATAGAAATTTATCTGGATACTTTTAAATATTTAGAAACAGAATAACTATACTTTAAAATAACCCAAAGGTCAAAGATGAAATTGAAAAAAGAAATTACAAAGTATTTTAAGCAATGAAAATAATGAGGCAATATATCAAAATTTGCATGCTGTGGCTTAAGCAGTATGTAGAAGAAAATTTATAATACTTAAATAACTATATTAGAAAAGAAGAAGGGCCTTATTTTGTACCTTAAACTAAGGGGAAAAAAAACAAATAGTAAATGAAACCCAAGAAACCCAAAAGTGGAAATAATAAAGTTCAGAATGGAAACCAACCAAATAGAAAAATAATAGAAAAAAATAATGAAACCAAAAGCTTGCTCTTTGAGAAGACAAATAAAATTCATAAACCTCTGGCCAAACTGAAGAGAAAAAAGAAAAGAAAAGAAAATACTACCAATATTAAGAATAAGAGAGGTAGTATCATTATAGATTCTACAAAAATATTAAAATTATAAGTGAATATTATGAACAACTTTATGCCAATAAATTCAACAATGTATGTGAAATAGACAAATCTTGTGAAATACAAAATAGCAAACATTATAAAGAAATAGTTGAATACCCTATATCTCTTAAGGAATGTAGATTTGTAATTTAAAATCTTACCAAATAGTAAACTACAAGCAGATGATGTCAGTGGTTAATTCTACCAAACACTTAATAAGAAATAATACCAAATCTATGAGAAATCTTCCAGACCAATGAGGGAAGTGAATACTAACCAAATCAAAGATAATACATATAAAAAAAGAAAACTATAGACCAATATCCCTCATGAACATAGATGTAAAAATTCTTTTAAAAAATTGTAGCAAATCTAATCAACAAAATATGAAAAATTTAATATACTATTATCAAATAGGATTTACCTTAGCAATGCAAGTTTGGTTTAACATTTAACAATCAATCAAAGTGATTCACTGCATTAACAGTCTAAAAAGGGGTGGGGGGGATCAATAATCTAAATAAATGCAGGCAAAGCATTTGTCAAAATCAAACACCCATTCCTGATGAAAAACTCCCAGGAACCTAAAGATAGAGGGTACTTCCACATCTGATAAATGGTATCTATGATAAACATATAGTTAATATTGAACGTAATGGTGAAAGACTGTATCTTTTCCCCTATGATGATGATAAGGCAAGGGTGTCCCTTTCACCATTTCTCCTATCACATGCCAGTACAGTAAGGCAAAAAAAAAAAAAAAAAGAAGAAAAAAGAGTCATTCGGATTGGAATGGAAGAAGTAAGGATACTTTATTCATAGATGACATGATCATTGATGTAGAAAATCTAATGAAATCTTTAAAACAATGACTAGCACTAATGAGTGAGCTTAACAAGGTTCCAGAATATAAACTCAGCATACAAAAAAATTGTGTTTCTATACACTAGTAATAACCATACCAAATTTGAAATTTGAAAATAACATTTAAAATGGCATCAAGAAATATGGTTCCAGAGCCTGACAGATGTCCCAAACCTGCCTTCCTGCCACTTGTTCCCAGCACATTTGGCTCTGGCCAGACAGACCTCCTCATGCCATGGACACCCATCTTGACCCCATGGCCAGGCCTCAGCCCCTGGTGGAACACCCCATCTCACTTCCTTCTGGCAGAAGTCCACAAATTCCACCTTTCTGGAATGCCCTCATGGCTTCATATAGACTTCCTCACTTCTTTGCCTCATTCATTTGGTTCTCAGCTCACAAATGACTGTAAAAGCTACTTCAATGGATTCTGTCATTTTCTGATGCCCAGTGTGTGAGACTTGTTGCTGTGTTGATGACAGTCTTTGATGGCAGGGACAGTCCTCTCCTAAATAGAAGCTGAAATCACCAGATACTCTCTTTCTTGGTTCCATTACAGTTAGAGCGTGAGGATGTAACCCAAACCAGTGAATCAGAAGTGTCAATCCAGGAAATTTTACTCTGAAAATAGAAACACATAGAAGCAGCCTCAAGGGAGACTTTTCTTTGGTGATGATGATGGTGATGGTGGCAACAACTTCCAGGACCCAGGCATGTTGAGATATCAAGTAATTGGTGGAAATGACGCTGTCATTTGCAAGATGCTTGCTCTAGGGTGTGTTTTTGGCTCTGCCTCTGGCTCTGTACCTTACTGTTTTACTGGATCGATTTTCTGAGCCTTGTTCTCATAACACTATGACGAAACATGTCACTCCCATCAAGTAGAAATAACTCTCCTCTTGGTGGACTCCTACTTATACTTCCAAATGCAACATGAGCATTACCTTCTGTCTGCATCTTTCATCTGAATTCTCCCATAGTGTCTGCCTCCTCTGTGTGTCTTTGCATATTTCTAAGATAACAATTATATTATATTATGATTATGATTCAACACTATTGCACAACATCATGAGCTCCTTGATGTCAGAGGTTACTATATTCATCTTCTTAGCTTCAGTGACTGGCACAGTGCTGTGTACATTGCAAATGCCAAATAACTTTCATTAAATTTTTGATGACTATAATAATTGGAAATAATATCGATAGATCAATTAAATGGATGTCAGTACATTTAAAGAGTAGAATATTTTGCAGCTTTTAAAAAGAATCAACTACTGTTATGCAAATATAGCCAACATACATGAAAATGTTCAAACAGGTAAAGTGAAAATTGCAAGATACAAAATAGTATGTATAGAATGGTCCAATTTTTAAATTATATATGTGTGTGTGTGCACATTATATTCTGGAAATCCAAAAATATCAAACTCTACCAATGGTAATAACTAAAAGGCAAAATTACAAAACACATTATGTTTACAACTCTGTGTTTTTAATTTTTTTTACAATGAAAAGGTAATTAATTTTATAAGAAGAAAAATAACAATAGGGATAAAAACATGCTTCATATGAAACACCAGCTTCATTAAAATGTTTATAGTCAGTAAAGTGATAGTCTAACTCAATTCCTAGGAAATTTGACAATTCTATAGTCTTGCGTTCCATTTAGTAAGGAATTCTTTTCAATGGAAAGAGAGAGATAGTGGTAAAAACACAGTGAAAGAAATATAGATGTCAGCTAAAGGAAGTTGGAAACATATATTTTAAGCTGAGATAGTGAAGACTTAGGTGAGGAGCAAAAACTGTTTTCAAATTCTTGAAGCGCTCTTTTATTGAAGGGGTATCAAAACATATTTTGTTTTGCCCTTGGGGTTTTACTAGGTCAGTGTGTGGAACGTGTAGGGAGAGATACAAAAGGAGATTTTTCCCACAATTGTAATGATACAAAGATAGAAGGAACTTGTCCCATGGTTTCCTCATTTTCACAATCCCTGAAGTCATTCAATTAAATCTGGAAAAACACATGTCAGAGAAATTGTGCAGAAACTCATGGTCTGGTTGGAAGAGGGGATTAAATACCCTCTAGGCTCCCTTCCAGCCCTGAGGTTATGGTACAGTATTGTGTGATCAGAAGTATCCAAAAAGTCTTTAAAGTTATTAGGAAATGGAAAGAATTTCTATAAAAAAAAATGATTCTTTTTATTAAGTTTGGTTCAGATTACAAAGCACAAAGTGAAGTGAAAAGGAAGTCTGGGGACATGGTTCTGGTCCAAACCTTCCAATAAATTCATTCATTCATAAATTCAAATTTTATTGGGTGTCTGCTCTGTGTCAGGCACTTCCATGGGAAAAGGAAAGAAAAAGACAGTTCAACTATTTCATAACCTAATAGATGAGGAAAAATGAAAGTAATCTATAATAATGCAATGTGACACATCAATCAATAGAGGTACATATGCTGTTCAGTGGTGATGTAAAGGAGAGGATGGACCTTCTCAAGAAGTTCCATGAGGTATATGGTTAAAAGAAGGATGCAGGGGCAAACACATGTGTGAGAAAGCATGTTGATTTGAGGAATTATAAATAATTTAATATTGCTAGATCTTAGAATCAAAGCATCAGGAGATGAGACTAAACAAGCCAAAATCAGAGTGAAGAAGGTTTTGAGTACCATTCCAGAAACTATGGACATTTTTTAAAAGAAAATTAGAATCCATAGAATGTACTTTAATCAAGAAAATAATATCAGGCTTGCACTTTAGAAACAATCACCTATAAGGAACATGAAGGAATATATGGTGTAAAATTAGGTAGGAATAGGAAGTCCCGTTAGGAGAATATAACTGGCTTTCCATGTAGTAACTAAGGGAATGGAGAGAAATTAAAGCCAATAATAAGATAGAATCAATAGGAGTTAGTTACTAATTGGAGGTGGGTGTTGAGGAAAGGTGTAAAACTGAACAGAACTACAAAGGGTGTAGTTTATGCAAGTGGTTAGTTTATCCAAAATAAGCAAGGCAGAAAAAGAAGCTTTTTGTGGGAAAATTTTTGAAAAAAAAAACCAATACAAAAACTTCTTGTATTTGGAGTTATTAAAGAACTAAAGAAAGATGTCTTGTATGCCCTCAGAGAGATGGTTCTGGAGTTCAGTTGAAAGATCTGAGCTGGAGACACATACCTGGGAGTCCTCAGTATCTAACTGTTGGAATCCATGGGTGTCTTAGTTTGCCAAAGGCTGCCAATGCCAAATACCACAATGGGTTGGCTTTTATAAAAGGAATTATTTGGGGTCAAAGCTTACAGTTCCAAAGCTGTGAAAATATACAAATCAAGTCATGATCAGAGATGCTTTCTCACCAAAGTTCAGCTGCTAGCAGATCCTGGAGTCCTGCCTCCTGGCGAGGCAAGATGGCGGGTCTGCCAGTCTCTCTCTAGTTTCTCCTAGAGCTCAGCTGTGGGTGATCAGGCATCTCTCCCTGGGTCTCAGCTCCTTGAGACTCACAGGGCTTCTCTGTCTTTCTGCATTAGCTGTAGGCACACCTGGAGTCCTCTCTCCCACATGGCAGGGTCAAAATGGTAGAGCTCCCATTCTCTGCCTCTTCTCTGTACGTGTTCCCAGTTTATAGAAGACCCAGCAAGAGGGCAGAGACCCCACCTGGGTCATGCCTCACTGACACAATCCAACCAAAAGCTCCTTAACCATCTTATTGAAAGTGATCTAATCAAAGCTTTCCTTACTCAAGAACATACTCTTTTGTGGGATTCACAAAATTAAAATCATGAAGCCATGAGTATGGATAATATTGCCCAAAAAATAGGTAGAGTAAGAAGATGAAAAAGAACTGAAATCTATGGAACACATGCCTTTAGGAGAAAGCTGGGAAGAAGAGACTAAATGGCTAATGACTGAGACACTATAACTGACCTTCCCACCAAAAGTAGCCTGCAATGCAAGGTAAACTATAAAAACACATCTTTTTTTAGGAATGTCAACGAGATAAAAAGAACCTAAAAATTCATCAGCAGCTAAATGAAGTGAATGTGGGAATCTAAATCTAAATACAGAAGACTGAAGCTGTTGGTCACACCAAAGGCTTTTTGCCTAACTCAGGTGATCTTGTACTTGGTTTTTATTTCCTCTCATCGTTCAGGGGACAGAATACAATACCTAGGGCCTGTCCAATTTGGGCAATCCGACAGGATACTCATAAACTGGGATCTCCAAAGTACTGCATCCTCAGGATAAGGGTAAACAAGAATATTTCATCTCCTCCCAAAAAAGACAGGGAAGGAGGAAATTTGCCATCTCAAACTTTGATCTAGGTAGAGAGAGAAAAGAAAGAAATATATATATACCCCTTCAGAATTCAAAAGCACAAGCCAGGCGTTACTCAACACTTAGTTGTTCCAAAAAAACCTCATGCTGAGAATTTTTTAGTCACTAATACCAGAGAATTAGAAGAAGTAAGTAGTCTTCTCTGGTGGAATCTACTTTTATTCAGGCTTCAGAGAAGTCCAACTGATATGTTTCAAGAAATTTAAGTTTACCTTCCCAAATCACAAAATATGAAGAAAAACATATACAAAAATTTAGAGCCATTTGAAAAAATACAGATTTAAAAAGAACTAATGAACTAAAATTAACATCTGAAGAAATTATTCAGAATTTAGCACAGCGATATTTTAAAAAAAGGAAAGTATGACTGGAAGGGTAAGAGATAAGGAAAACATGTATGATTGCCTAACAGATGCCTAATTGGAATCCCAGAGAGAGAGCAGAGAAATAATGGGGGGGGGGGGGGGGGAGAGCCACTATTTGAAGCAATAAAGAGTTTTCTAGAACTAAAGGATGATTCTGATCTTTAGCTTTAGAAATCCCAAATAAAATTAATAAATAAACCTGGAATAAGCTATCATAGAATCTAAAGTAATGCAATTTTTCTAGGACAAGCCCTGTATCTACAATTGTTTATTTTTCTATGCCATCATTTGTTGACTCTGATGTATAAACATAATTTGGTTGGACTGTTTAAAAAATTGATGTACCCAGTGTAAAATATTTCAATTCAGTGAAATCGTATACACATGTATAGAAACACACCATGTAAATACTTAAGGGTGCGAACATTTCTGGTAAATGCAACCAAAATGATCAAACTAATTTGTGAATATGGACATTGCTTCATAGCTACCAAGAAAATTATTTTTCTTTTCAGTGGTCTCCCTAGGAAATGTTGTCAGAGATACAAAGAAAAAGCAGCTTGAAATGTATTTAAGCTGTATCTTTATAAGACCAGAACAACTAATTGAAGAAAGAAAGCATCAGGGAATCAGTCATTTGTTTTGCTTACAGGATTCAAACCAGTCTAACTGATTCAACATACTAAATTAGTTATTTTGGCATTATGTTGACATAAAATCTTGGTTATCTAATTTTGGAGTTAATTTCCTTTTCTCTTTCCTTAGCAACCTGGTTTTGGTCTGTATATTATCCAAGCATTATTAGCTTCTACTTGGATGACCAGGTATAATTTAGGCAGTGTAAGTATCATTTTGAAATCCTTTTGCTCTCAAATTTTTATATGACTTTAAAAGTTAATGGGCATAGCAATTGGAATCATGTGAAAGTCACAAGCAAGGAAGAAACATGGATTTGTTTAACTGATTCATGTCTTTGTTAGCTAATTTAAAGCAGTTCTCTAGTGGTTGCCACATGCGAATAAAGCAATGCCCTAATTGACAGCAAATGCTGCTTGTTAAAACCAGCTCAAATTTTCTTGAACTGCAAAGCATAACAATACTTGTACCAATGCATTTATAGGGGAGGTACAGTATATTCAGAGTAAGGACAGAGAGTGGGAATAAGATCTGTGAACAAGAGACAAGGCGTTTCTTGGAAGGAGGTCGCTAATTAAATACCCTAATACTGTTCCTTGGCAATATGCTATTTTAGCTAACACAACCCTTGCGGACAACATTTTATGGAGAAGAGCTCACGGGGTACCTTTATTTCACAACTTTTGGATCATCAAATCTAGACGACAAAATAATAGCTTCTTCATTTGCAAGAGGATGTTTTGGTCAACTTTGCCTTGAACAGCACTTACAGGTTCTTCAGACTGACCTTGGTATTATCCTGAATAAAGCAAATATCTCCTGTGACTTTCTTAGTTAAAGCATTTTGGGTGTTGCCATTCTTTCAGAAAACAAAAGAAGCACCCACTTTCTTTCTGGCATTTCTTTGTTTTCTTCTTGTTCTTCAAATAAGCATTTCAAGTGTGAACGGAAGAAAACCACCTTGTTTCTTTTTGCCACAGCCAGATTCCCATATGATACAGAAAAGCCCATAAAGTTAAAGAAACACAGCACTCAATCTGGGAAAAGGTATGCTGTATTCCCTGAGGAAGTAATAGGCATGAATAACATCCATTCTATTTGAAATTGAAGTTGAAGTAAATGGATTGTTAATGAATTTTGCTATTTATCTTTGCTTTATTTTGGCCTAAGTCAATGAAGATAAGTGGTCAAGATGATGAGCAGTGGGTCTTAGCTTTCTAGTGAAAATCTAATGAAAAAATCTTTGTCTTAGATTATATTGGAATTCTAAAATATAAGGGTCCTTCCGGTAGCTAGGGTAACCATAATTCATAGCAGTGCTAAGAACAAAAATGGTGTTTAATTTTTTGTCAATAGACTATTTATTAATGTTATTTACTTCAAATCAAACTTGCCCAAAGACAAATGCTTATGCTTTTATTAGCTATACTCTGTGACATGGCATTCAAATAAACTAAGGACTAATCAATCAGAGAGAGGATTTAAACTACAGCATCTAGTCGTTTTTGGCATCCTTCATATATAAAAGATTACTTTTTTATTAAAATTCTGAATAAATAAAATAACATTGCTTGAAGGCAAGAAAGGAACTAAAGTTTTCATTACTCTAAACACACCACCGTTTTTAGTATTCCTTTTTTGTATGGAAAACTGGAACTCGTCTTTGCTTCCATATTTTTCAGTGTTTATATGTCGTTATGTATTTTAATTATAAATATGTCCGTTGCACAGACCCACACCCTTAGAGAGAATATTTAATTTATTGCTGCATTCCCATTCAAAACTAACACTAACCAGTTACTAATGTGTGGCTATTGAGAAAATGAATGAATGGGTGAAAATCTTGGAGACTTGCTTGTCAGCATCAGAAAGTCAGGCGAGGCTGACGAGCATATTTTCCTGGCCTCTGCCATAGCCGCTAACTTTTGTTCTTTTCCTCTTGTTTAGATGCTCCATCACTTCCTCCTAATTTCTTCAGGCAGACAAGATTTTATGGGACACCTATTCTGTGTAAAGCAATTTAAGGATACACTAATGATATTCACGGTTCCTTCCCTCAATAAACCTCCTCCCTGGTATGGAAGATTAGACAATACAGATATGAATAAATTAAACTAAAAAGTTGTGTCCTAAGAGTAATGCAAATGAAGTTCTATGGCGATCTCCATCCTTTCAATGACATCATTAATTTACCACATTTCCCAGTATTGATTTTTAAGGTACATCATCAATTTAAGAGTAGCATTTTGGAAAAAGACGTGCTTTACAATGTTTTCTAAACCACTCAACAATATATATACTTATTGAAACCATTCAATGCCAAATTATTCGTCAGATTCAGCATCAAAGTCATGGCACATTCCAAGTCTAAAGATTCTTCTGAAAAATTTTGACCATCAGGGGAATTATAATATCACAGCGATAACCAGCACTATTGATTCTGGTTTCTTTAGCAATTTTAGAAGTGATGGTATAATTCTGAAGCACTTCAGATAATCCTAGAGTTTTTCTATTCACTATTTGGTTAAATTTATTATTGTTTTCTTGTGTTTTTTTATGGTTGTTAATTAAGAGTGATAGTACCTCTGTTCTCAAAAATGGGTCCCAGGAATCTCATCTGCTTTTGAAAAGTTTGTGATCAATTCCAAGAGATTTGGTAATACTACTGGTTTTAATTACACTAGATGGCAAAAGACAGGCAATCATCTGGTTTCTCACTAATTTTTAGTTCCAGTGCACCCTAAAGATATAATGCTTTTAAGGGCATTTAAATAACAAATGCAGATACAAATACAAAATTCAACCAGGTGCCAACCTAAGTAACTCATCTCATAGGACAGCCTGATGAAAAAGCAGTCAGAAGTATGGATGCTTTCAATTCATGGCTAGGTAGCAGAAACGCAGAAATGACAGACTTTTTAACTTATTCCACTGCCCAGGGGCAAATAAACTTCTTTAAACATCAATGATAAGGTGTTTCCCAATTTCAGGAAATTAAAAAGTAATGAGTTTTTTAGAATTAAAAAAAAATGTCTAAGTCATAATTTTGTGGCCCATAACTTGTAGAAATTTAATAAAATCATGTTCCCTGACTTTATGTTTGCCTGATACATTGGACACATTTTTTGTTGCACCAGAATTTTTTTTATATTCTTGCCAGTAGAATAATATCTCTGATTTTCTACTCTTGCTAGAAATACAAATCTCCTATATAGAATATTAGAAATCCATATAAGAGACTTCTCATATGAAGCTTAAGACTGAGTTGCTTCTTGGCCATATAAATGCTGTACATAGATCAGAAGTATACAAAAACAGGAATAATGTGTAAAATGCCTAGTCAATCAGCTAAACTTGTCTCACTGATAACAGTTTTCCAACTTAACTCTTCATTGAATAAAATTGTTTGAAAGGTGAATCAATTAATTATCTGGAAATTTCAGTGGAATTAAAATTCTTCCAAACTGAAGAACTATTTTTGGTCAAGGCTTAAGAATAAATTAAGAGGATAAATAAAAGTGAAATCAAACATTTTGAGAATAGGCACATAGAGTCTGGAGTCTGGGGATGCCACTGGCAAGAAACACAGAAAATCACAAGGAAATCCAAATCTGGAGTCAGATATTAAATCCAATTTCAAATGTTTTATTTTGAGGTGACAACATGATATCCAAAGTGGGGGGGGGGAAATTCATTGGTTTTATGGAAATGAAATAGTTTCTGGTGTTAAAGATGTAGATATTGGTAACTATTCGGAGTAGAATACAAGTGGTAATTGAAGCCATAAGTAATCAATTGCTATTACAAAATTGTCAAAATTCATTAATATTTTAAATTTGAACTTGCATTCAAACTTAACAGATTTTACAAATTTAGCCTCAATTTCTATGTGAAAAAATGTTCTTTTTGTGGGTCTAGGGTATAAATCCAGCCAGCCTTGTTTTAGGCAGTATAGACCACATTAACTTGAGCTGCTACTACCCTGGCATTGTCCTGAACTACCAGTCCTAACCCATCCTGAATCCCACACTCTTTTTTCCCTAATTTCTCCAATTTCTGACCACGTGATTTTTCTTCCCGTTTATAGCCTTTCTTCTGCTTTAAGCCTACAGTTTGGATCCACTCTCTTAGCTTTTGCTTTCCTTGGCTTCTATAATTAAGGTTTTCTTCTGTAGCTGTACAGCCTTCAGTGACCCCAGAAGGAGTCCCCCATGTCAGGACTGGGGGCCCTCGATCTCACTGCAGACCTCAGGGGATATCGTCTTCTTCTTTGTTAGGATAGATCCCTCCAGTGAGAAATACATCTCTTCACTTAGGAGGAGACAACTATTTCCTACAAGGAATAAAATCATATTTTTTTTAAGACTGAGCATTAAAAGCAAAGTTTAAATACAGTAAGAAAACCTCTAGTATTAAAATAAATTGCTCTTACATTGTCATATATTTTCTTAATAGTTTCAAGAGCGTATCTCATCAATAAAGTCTAACTTTAACAAGTTTTAAAGGGATAAAATGTACCAGACTATGGAATATCTATCCAATCAACTCACATATATATCATATACCACCAGAAAATCAACATAATATATGAACTCCTCAAAATAATTATCTATAAAATCATACATTTGAGAAACAAAATTTATATTTAATTAAATTTTAAAAGAAATAAATATAACATGGCTAAGTTTATTCAGATATATTGCCCCAGTATACACAAGTAAAATAGTTAACAAATATAAAAAGTAAATCTTTACAGAGTAAGTCACATGCAAATCTAAAGAATAAAATTAACTGCTTCAATTTCAAATCCTTAGAATAAAGTAGGTTTCTTTTTTCTATGAAAGATCTACTTTATTTTGAAATTTTCAGCATAATAATGACCAGGCACAACAGGCTTCAAACAATATGTTCATTTGAATCCTGGACTCCCAAGTTAAAAATGGAAAAATAAATCACCAGTGGAGAAAATTCCCTTCATTTTTTTATAACCCTTATTTTCCAAAAGCTGCTTGCATAATATCAATCTTTTTTTTTTTTTATTATGGGTAAAAATCAAAATTCTCACAATACATACAAACATTTGCAAAATGATATATAAATATATATGCATATATGTGTATTTGCTTACAAAAATGTTATTTATATATATATATATATA
>JAKSZT010053887.1:89270549-89340386 GCA_026826555.1 Tolypeutes matacus
GAGCTCTCAGGAACCCCACTGAGTGGGGTGATAGGCACTTAGATGTTCTATGAGCTCCTACTAAGGTGTGCATAAGAGTTACCTCTGGGATGACCTCCCGACTCTCTTTGAAGTCTCTTAGCCACTTGAACTCATTTGTCTTTACCATTTCCCCCTTTTATTCAAGGTCTTTTTCCAGTTGTGTTGCCAGTTGGCACTTGGGAAAAGTTTTCAATTAGCAATAATCGTGCCTCGGATAAACCTCATTGGCTACGATAATATCAATCTTAATAAGCACCAATTTTAATTTCATTTAAGATAACATTTGTAGGAAATACAAATGTAGGTTAAGAAGTTATCTGGGCCTATTTGATAATTCTGTGGTACAGTGCATGGGCTTAGAAAAGTAATTTTTAAAATCTCTGAAGGAATACACACATATATTAACTAAGGACAGGATATGGACTTCAGTGCTGGATGAAGTACTCACAGCATCCCCAGGACCACCACCATCGCAAAGCTGGGATACAAAAGTGACTAAGATGCAAATCTATTCTTCACAAGGTCACAATGCAGTGGGAGAAAAATATGATGTATTTGGGGCAAAAACAAAAGTCTGTATGAGAACAGATTTGCTGCTTGTAATATGATCACCAGATGGTGTACTTTTAGCTATCTGTCAAGGTAAAAAATCAAAGTCTTAAGGAGATATTAGGATATTAGGAAATGTTAAGATATTAAGAATGATTTCAGGACTTCCAGGAAAAATGGAAGATTAGAGAGACAGAGGGATCACTTGTCTCTCAGAGAAAATAGTTGGAGGACAGGCAGACACAGTCTGGGATGGGGGGTTTCTCTGCAGCTCAGGACACCAGGGGAAGGCAAGACGCCACCCAGAAGAGAGAGGCGTGAAGAAAAGGAGTCTCAGCTTCCTAGAAAAATCCCATGAGTAAAGCTGCAGAAGTAGCAGCTGTTGCCCATCCCCCCAACCTCGGAGCAAACAATAGTCTGTGGACTGCAGTGGCTGTGGACTGCTGTAGCTGCAGACTGAGGAGGTTGTAGGGGTCCTCTTCCCCAAAAAAGGGGAGAAGGAGGGACACAGCTTACAGAAAATTCAGATTTTGACCAGCAAACTTGATCTGCTGCATTGGAGGAGTCTAACACCTCCAGGCCTGATGGGGCCACAACATTGGCTTAACTGAGAGCAGGCAGGGAGCTAAAGATAACTTGCCTTCTCAAACACCCTCCTACCTGCCCTGGGCTGGTTGCTGAGGAGGCAGACGAAGGGAGGGTGTGGCCAGCCAAGAGAGGAGAACAGTTTAAGAAAAAATTTGTGTGCTTGGCCAGCCCTGAGGATATTCCTTCTGCAACATGCACCCTGGAGTTATGCTGAATGCATTCTCCTCTAGCACCTGGGGTTTGAGCTGAGAGGTCTGCCAAAGAGTGCCATCTGCTGGAAGACCAGAAAAGTGCACAAAAAGGGAAAAATAATATAAATAAAAGAGGCAATCAGGTGCCTTTGCTGCCCCACTCTACAAGGCCCTTGGAAACTGGCTGCAGTCCATTACTGGGATCTTAGCCCTGGTGTGAGCAGTTAAACAGGGGCAATCCTAAATATCTAGAACAAATTGATCCAGGAGTCAAAGAACAGTGGTAGCACACAGCACTTTAACAATAAATCCCTAGGCAAGAAAGAGAAACTGAACATCAGAGTAAACTCAACAAAAGAATCAAATGGCTAGACATCAGCAAAAAAATATAAGACATACTAAGAAAAAGGAATATTTGACTCAGGCAAAAGAACAAATCAAAGCTCCAGACAAGACACAGGGCTTGAAACAGCTAATAATCTCCTAAACCAAATCATGGAGTTGGAGGACAACATGGCTAAAGAAATAAAAGACATTAAGAAGACACTGGGTGAGCTCAAAGAAAAATTTGAAATCTTGGACAGAAGAATAAAAGAGCTTATGGGAATGAAAGACACAATAAGTGAGATTAAAAATATAATAGAGGCACCAAACAGCAGATTTGAAATAACTGAAGAAAGAATCAGCAACATAGAGAAAAGAATAACTGAAATTGAAAAGAAAAAAGAACAGAGAGGGAAAAGAATGGAAAAGTTTGAGCAAGGATTCAGGGAGTTGAATGCACAAAGTTGGTGCACAAAGAGCACCAACATACATGTTATGGGAGTTTCAGAAGGAGAAGAGAAGGGAAAAGAGGCAGAGAGAGTTTTTGAGGAGATAATGGCCAAAAATTTCCCAACCCTCATGGAAGACATGAATATATGTGTCTTGGATGCACAGCATACTCCAATTAAAATAAATACAAATAGAACTACCCCCAGACACATAATAATCAGAATGCCAAAGATAAGGAGGAAATTCTGAAAGCAGTAAGGGAAAAGTGAAACATCACACACAAAGGACATCAAATAAGACTTAGTGTGGATTTCTTTTCAGAAACCATAGAAGCAAGAAGGCAGTGGTAGATGTAATTAAAGTACTGAAAGAGAAAAACTGCCAGCCAAGAATTCTTTATCCAGCAAAACTGTCCTTCAAATATGATGGTGAGCTTTAAATATTCACAGATAAACAGAGACAAAGAGAGTTTGTAAACAAAACTCCAGCTCTGCAGGAAACAATGAAGGGAGTTCTGCAGCCAACAAAGAAAAGACAAGAGAGAGAGGCTTGGAGGAGAGTGTAGAAATGAAGACTATCAGAAAGAGTAGCCAAAAGGTAAAAGGATAGACAGAAATAAGATATGACATATGAAATCCAAAGTATAAAATGGCTGAAGTAAGTAATACTTTTACAGTAATAACATTGAATGTTAATGGATTAAACTCCTGAATCAAAAGACATAGGCTGATAACTCAGTGGGAGAAAATATTTGGAAATCACATACCCAGTAAGGGTTTAATATCCATGATATATAAAGAGATACCACAACTCAACAATAAAAAGACAAACTCCTCAATTTAAAAATGGGCAAAAGAATTGAATAGACATTTGTCCAAACAAGAAATACAAATTGAAAAAAAACACACAAAGAATGTTCAACATCACTAGTGATTAGGTAAATGCAAATCAAAACTACAATGAGATATCATTTCACGTTTATTAGAATGGCCACTATTAAAAAGTCAGAAAACCACAAGTTTTGGAGAGGATGTGGAGAGTGTTGGTGGGAATGTAGAATGGTATAGCCACTGTGAAGGACTGTTTGGCAGTTCCCAAGGAAGTTGAATTTAAACTTGCCATGTGACCCAGCAATACCACTACTGGATATATACCCATAAGAACTGAGAGCAGTGACATGAACAGATATCTTCACATTGATGTTCATAGCAACATTATTCACATTTGCCAAAAGATGAAAACAACCTAGGTATCCATCAACCAATGAATGGATAAACAAATTGTGGTGTATACACACAATGAAATATTATACAGCTGTAAGAAGAAAAGAAGTGAATGAAGTGAAGCATATGAAAACATGGATGAACCAGAGATATGTTGAGTGAAGCAAGCCAGACACAAATGGAGAAATACTGTATGATTATGCTATCACGAACTAAGTATATTGTGTAAACTCATGGAGTTAATTACTAGACTGTAGGTCACCAGAAAATAGAATGAGGTTAGAGAAAGCTGAGGGTTAATCCATGCAGAACCAGTAAAAAAAGCTGTTTTGAAATCATTGGAAATGAATAGAAATGTTGAAAGCACATCATAGTATTTGTAACTAGCAGTGCTATTATGTGGGCATGGCAGTGGTTGAAAGGGAAAGTCTAAGGTCATGTATATTACTAGAAGGAAAGCTAAAAAAATGTAACATGGGACTTTATAACATTGTGAATCCTCATGAAATATGAATATGGGTAATATTACATATATAAGACTGTTTTTACAAAATATAAATATGAATAAACTAGAGAGACAAAAACAGAATAGCAGCTATGTACAGTAGGGGAAGCATAGAGAGATTAAGAGGTAATGAGCTTTTGTTTGTTTGCCTTTTTTTGTTCTTTATTATTATTATGGGAATAATGAAAATGCTATAATAATGAATGTAGTGATGAATGCACAACTGTGTGATTATACCAAATACCATTGACTGTGCATTTTGGATGGATTGTATGCGTTATTAATATGGATCAATAAAATTGATTTGTTTTAAAAAAAAAGACATAGGGTGACAGAATGGATAAGAAAACATGAGCCATAAATATGCTGACTGCAGGAGAATCAGCTTAGAATCAAGGATTGAATAGATTGAAAGTGAACATTTGGAAAAAAAGATAAATCATACAAATAGTTACCAAAGGAGAGCAGGGGTAGCTATACTGGTGTCAGACAAAACAGACTTTAAATGTGAAAAAAGTGATGGGATGCAAAAGGCCATTATGTATTCATAAAAGGGCCAATAAACCAGGAAGGAGTAACAGTCATAAATATCTATGCATATAACCAGGCGGCCCCAATATACATGAAACAAACTCTGGCAAAAATGAAAGGAGAAATAGATGTCTCTACAATAATAGTTAGAGACTTCAACATTCCACTCACATCAATGGATAGAACAACTAGACAGAATATCAACAAGGAAACAGAGAACTTGAACAATATGTTAAATGAACCAGACATGACAGATGTATACAGAACATTGCACCCCAAATCAGTAGGTTATATATTCTTCTCAAGTACTCATGGCTCTTTCTCCAGGATAGAGCACATGTTGGGCCACAACACAGCTCTTAATAAATTTAAGAAGATTGAAATTATACAAAACACCTTCTCTGATTATAATGGAATGAAGCTGGAAATCAATGATAGGTGGGAAGGGGGGAAATGTGCAAATATAATGAGGCTGAACAACATACTCCTAAACAATCAGTGGGTGAAAAGGGAAATTTCAAGAGAAATTAATAGTTATCTAGAGACAAATGAAAATGAGAACACAACTTATCAAAACTTATAGGATACAGATAAGGTAGTGCTGAGAGGGAAATTTATAGCCCTAAATGCTTATATTGGAAGAAAGGGCTAGAAATCAAAGATCTAACTGAACATCTGAAGAAACCAGAAAAAGAACTGCAAACCAATCCCAAAGTAGGCAGAAAGAAAGAAAGAAAAAAGATTAGAGCAGTAATAAATTAAATTGAGAACAACAAAAAAAAAACTTAGAGAAAATCAACAAAACTAAAAGCTGGTTCTTTGAGAAAATCAAAGTAATCTACAAACGCTTGGCAAGAATAACAAAGAAAAAAAGAGAAAAGATGCAAATATATAGAAGCAGGAATAAAAAGGGGGGACAATGTGATTCTCCTCACAGAAATAAAAAAGGCTCATAAGAAGATATTATGAGAGATTGTATGCTGACAAATTAGACAACCTAGATGATATGGACAAATTCCTATAAATGCACAAACAACTTACATTGACTGTACAAGAAGTACAGGAACTCACAAAACTAATCATATGTAAAGTGATTGAATCAGTCATCAAAAATCTTCCAGTAAAGAAAAGTCCAAGACCAAATGGCTTCACAGGTGAATTCCACCAAACATTTCCAGAAGAATTAATACCAATCCTGTTTAAACTCTTCCAAAAAATTTTTAAAAAGGGAAAATTACCCAATGTATTTTATGAAGCCAACATCACCCTAATATCAAAACCAGATAAAGATACTACAAGAAAAGAAAATTTACAGACCAATCTCTCTAATGAACATAGATGCAAGAAATCTCAACAAAGTCCTTGCAAATCGAATCCAGCAGCGTATTAAAATAATTATACACCACAATCAAGTGGGTTTTATTCCTGGTATGCAAAGATGGTTTAACATAAGAAAATCAATTAATGTAATATACCACATTAACAAATCAAAGGGGAAAAAAAACACATGATCATCTCAATTGATGCAGAAAAGGCATTTGACAAAATTCAGCATGTTTTCTTGATAAAAAGCACTTCAAAAAAATAAGTACAGAGGAAAGTTCCTCAACATAATAAAGAGCATATATGAAAATCCCACAGTCAACATCATACTAAATAGGGAGAGGTTGAAAGCTTTCCCTCCAAGATCAGAAACAAGACAAGGATGCCCACTGTCATCACTGGTTATTCAACACTGAACTAAAAGTTTTAGCTAGAGCAATTAGGCAAGAAAAAGAAATAAAAGGCATCCAAATTAGAAAAGAGGAAGGAAGTAAAACTCTCAATATTCACAAATGACATGATCCTATATTTTTAAAAATCCCAAAATATCTACAGCAAAGCTATTAGAGCTAAGAAATAAGTTCAGCAAAGCAGCAGGACAAGATCAACATGCAAAAATCAGTAGTGTTTCTATACACTAGAAATGAGCAAGCTGAGGAGGAAATCAAAGAAAAAAAATTCCATTTACAATAGCATCAAAAAGACTCAAATATCTAGGAATTAATTTAACCAGGAATATAAAGGATCCATATTCAGAAAACTACAAAATACTGCTAAAAAATCAATGAAGGCCTAAACAAATGGAGGGACATTGCTTGTTCATGGATTGGAAGACTAAATATCTTGAAGTGTTAATTCTACCCAAATTGATTTTTAGATTCAATGAAATACTAATCAAAATTCCAATAGCTTACTTTACAGAACTAGAAAACTCAATTACCAAATTTATTTGGAAGGGAAAGGAGAATAGCCAAAAACATCCAAATAAAGAAGAGCGAAGTCTGAGGACTCACCCTTCCTGACCTTGAAGTATATTATAAAGCTCCAGTGGTCAAAATAGCATGGTGCTGGCATAAAGGTAAACATACTGATCAATGGAATCAAATTGAGAGCTCAGAAATAGACCCTTGCCTCTGGTCAACTGATTTTCATTAAGCCTATCAAGTCTACTTTTCTGGGACAGAAAATGGAGCTAGGAGAACTGGATATCCATAACCAAAGAATGAAAGAGAACCCCTATCTCACTCTCTATACGGTAATCAACTCAAAATGGATCAAAGACCTAAACATAAAAACCAGGATCATAAAAATCCTAGAAGATAATGTAGGGAAGATCTTGTAGTAGGTGAGGGTCTCTTAAACCTTATACCCAAAGCAAGAGCAAGAAAAGAAAAATTGGTAAATAAGACTTCCTCAAAATTAAATGCTTCTGCACCTCTAATGACATTGTGAAGAGGGTAAAAAGGTAACCTACTCAATGGGAGAAAATATTTGGAAATCACACATCTGATAAGAGTCTAATATCCATGATATATAAGAGATCCTACAACTCAACAATTAAAAGACAAACTATGTGATTGAAAAATGGGCAAAAGACGTGAACAGACATTTTTCTAAAGAAGAAACACAAATGGCAAAAAAAGAAAAACAAAACCACATGATAAAATGATCAACATCACTGGCTATTAAGGAAATGCTAATCAAAGCTACAATGATGTATCATTTCACACCCACTAGCATGGCTACTATTAACAAAACAGAAAACCACAAGAGTTGGAGAGGACGTACAGAGATAGGAATGCTTGTTCATTGTCGGTAGGAATGTAGAATGCTACAGCCACTGTGGAATTCTCTTTGGCAGTTCCTAAGAACATTAGATATAGATCTACCATGTGACCCAGCAATAGCACTACTAGGTATATACTGTATAAACTGTGATATACATACACTATGGAGTATTATTCAGCTGTAAGAAGAAATGAAGTTATGAAGTTATGAAGCATATGACAACATGGATGAACCTGGAGGACATTATGTTGAGTTAAGCCAGCTTAACAAATATTGTATGATTTACCTATTATGAACTAAATATAATGAACAAACTTATGGATTTGATAGCTAGAATATAAATTAGCAGATAATAAAATGTGATTAGAGAAAGGAAAGCTGAGAGTTAATCTGTGTGGAACTGGTAAAATGTTGTTTGTAAATGTTTGAAAATGAATAGAAATGGTAAAAGCATATCATAGGATTTGTAATTAGTAGTGCTAGCATAAAAATATGATAATGGTTTGGTTTTTGTTATTTTTCTTTGGAGTAATGAAAATGCTCTGATATTGATTGAAGCAATGAATGCACAACTCAGTGATTATGCTATACCAAATGCCATTGATTGCCCACATAAGATAAATTTTATAGCTTATGAACCAAAAAAAATAATAGGGTGGTTTGGGGGAAAATACACCAAATGTAAGATAGGGATTATAATTAGTAGTAATACTTTGATGATATTCTTTCATAATTGGTTATGAATGTTTCACAACAATGCAAGGTATTTGTGGCGGGTGATGTTTGGGAGCCCTATATGATGTTATGCATTTTGTTTTATAAGTTCACAACTTTTACTATATACTGATTGTTTATGTATGTTCATGTATGAATGACATACATCAATAAATTATTTTTAAAATGAAATAAGGAAGTTATTTGATTTAGGTAAGTACAAGGAAAATAAAGTTGAATATTTTACTCAGATCTCATTGACTCAGTTCTACATCATGTATGCTACATTAAAAAAAAATGAATTTGAAATAAAATCATAAGATTTACACAGTCTCAGAAAAATTTATTTCTGTATCTGGCATCACCCACCACTAGTGGCCAAGAGTCCAGATTTTTTCTAAAGTTAAACATGGCTTATTCTGACCTATTAGTGCCAGCTACCTGACCAGTGATAATTCAGAGAGAAAACTAGCCATTCATTGGGAACCTCAGCAGATCCATGTGACTTAGAGAGATAAAAAGAGAAACACATTATTTCCAAACATCATCTAATAGTTACTTAGCTCCAGGTCTGGAATCACTTGACTACCTCTTAATTGATTAAACCCTGAAGTGTTCTTACCAAATGACCACAGTGCAAAATAGAGAAACATCTATAATCCTCTCTCTTCTCAGATTTGTTTCTCATCACATACTTGGAAACCCCAAAATAGAATGTCAAATGTTACTGCTTTTTATATTAATAAATTTAATAATTGATTATTGATAAGCCAAGAAAAGTGGGAAACATATTATATGTGTGTGTGTTTTATATGTAAATAAAATTGAATATCCTTGAGCCTTGAGTCTAAGAGGAAATAGACCAGCAGTAGAGGCAAAATTGTATCCATTTGAAAGGATTGTGAAAGATATATATTAGAAATAGATCTACAAAGATAAGTAAGATTTTAACAGGCCAAGAAAAATGAAATTGCATTGTATTCAGAAGGAACAACAGAGGCAAACAGACTTAGGTGTAGGAAATAGCCATACAGATCATTGAGAAATTCTTGCCAGACACAGCCAATATTCTACACAGTTGGAACTAGTAACTCCTTTAATTTTCTTGATATGTTTATGGGGCTAGTGCCATTAAAATCATCACCATTTTACAGATGAAGAAATTAAGGTATAAATTATTTTTATCCATGCTTAATGGGAAAGCTCCAGGATGTGTTTATCAAATACAATGAATGTGTCACACTGATGAAGGATGTTTATGTGGGAGGGTATGGGAGGTGTGGGGAGTGGGGCATATGGGAATCCCTATATTTTTGTGTAACATTTATGTAATCTAAGTATCTTTTAAAGAATAAAAAATACTTATTATAAAAAATAAAATAAATTATTTTCATAATGACACAATGCACACAACTGATAAGTGAACCCAGGTAGAGTGATTGGAAAGCCCATTTTCCTAACCACTCTGCTAGAATATATATTGAGAAAATTGGAGGACATGGACTGGAAAAGCAGTTTAAGGCTCTATATTGTGGAAGGCCTTGCCTGCTTGCTGGACTGAATAATTTGGACAGGCATTTCTCCTAAGGTATGAGTTTTTGTAACATGTATTGGAGAGAACATGATTGAATAATTAGGGAGCAAGGTTGGCACTATTCCAGCAGCTGTCGGATCATGATTGGGAAGAAGCACCTTACTCAGTGGAAATATGCTATTGAGTAAACAGTGTAGGAACCTAGGCCTGCTTGGTGTGTAGTAAATGAATGCTCACCTAGAGCTCTTTCTTCTATTTCCTGCTAGAGATTGTAAACAGCACTAGAACTCATTTTGATTGCACAAAGTTATTGATTCTTGTCTAATCTTACATGTTCTTCAGAATTTTCCCAGAGTTGTTTTGGTTTATTTTGCCAGTTTTGATCAACCAGTTTATTGATTTTACAAAATACCAATATAACCATTTTGAAAACCATTATTTTTTAAATTCTTGAAGGAAATATAGTTGGTTATTGATGGTCTGGTATTTTTTACTCCCTTACTCACTCCCTGCCCCCCCACCCCATTGAGACCACTGGCTTTATGACACAATTTTTGAAAATGTGAAGTACCTTTGTAATATTATTGTCATGTAATAGCAAATGATGCTTACCCTAAAAGCTCAGTATGCAGTGGGGCAGCATTAATGGTTTCTGATCAGGTAAGTGTTATAGACGAAGTCATGAATTAGTAATATTAAATATACTGTGTATGTGCTTTGCACTAGGGGAGAAAACATGGGGGAAATTAACGATGAGTCAAAGATGCCTACATGTGGAATCCAAACATCTAGGAAAATAGTAGTGGCATTAACAACTGCACCTATTAAGACATAAGGACAAATGTGATAAAATAACATTCCAACTTATCATGTATTGGAAATACAAATTTTATAGGGCATAATTCTCCTAACATGAAGTTTAGTTGTCTGTAACAAATTCAAATAAGTCATATTAAGACAATTTATTTCCCCAAGGGCACACATTCCAGGCTTAGAAATTACTTATATGAAACAATTAGAATCAGCCTCTTAATAATTTAGCTTTTCCCATATACACCCTGATCTCTCTGTGTTTTTGGAGAGGCTGCACCTAATACTATGAATAGACAATTGCATGCAATGCAATAATATAAAGTGCTTCATGGTTAAAATAACAGAACAATCTGTTACATGAAATTTAACTCTTAGTAATAGAACATAAAAGCAGTACTTAATTTGAATTTAAAAACCATCCACTTATCAGAAGTCTCTATTTCTCTACTAATATTCCTCTTCACAAATATGCTTTCAATAATCAAAATTACAATTAATTCAACAGTATGAGAGCAAATATTAATCGATTGTTTCTTACAAGAAAGCATGAGTCTTTGAAAATTAAAATTATCTAGTTTTCTCAGCAACACATCAAAGGTGAAATATTTCATTACCAGGAGGGGACTTTTGCCATCAGACCTAATTATTTATTTATTTAGTAACAAAAGAACATACCTACGTATGTATAAATGTGCTTTTGATACTTTTTCTATGGAATTGATAAATTATGTATTAGCTTCAAATCACCTTTTTTAGATCAAGAAATATCCAGAAGTCCTCCAAATACAATAATCATTTGGAAAATGACTGAACAGTCTGACATTTATCTCTTGAAAAATTCCTTTGTTCTCTTCTGAATTAGCAAGACATATATGTAACTTCAGTTTATCTCTGTAGCAGACATTTCCTACAAGGTAGGAACAGATTGTAGCATTAATGCATTGTCTGAGTTTATTTTGAATTCTGTACCTAAATCCTTAAATTTTAATAAAGTTATGAAATTTAGTAAGGTTTTTGTTATTAATTTCCAAAGCAAGAGTAATTGGAGTAGGCTGGTAAACCTCAGAAGAAAATATTTAATGAAATTTGCAGTAAATAATCTGAATAGATAGATGTATAGTTATTTTTTTCCACGTGAATAAAAAATTTAAAGAACAATTCACAATTCAACAGTTTATTCATGCTCATTGAGTTGTTGTTTATTTTTTTAATTTTCATGGTTCTTTTGCTATACTCAAATTTCTATTTATATTAAGAAAGCATATCCCATTGCTTTAAACGTATCCCTTCCGTCTTTGTTCATATTTTCTGCAAATACTGCTGCCATAATAATGTTTCATTCCATAGTTTCACATAAGTTTATCTAAGAGACTATAAGATTATAACAATATCAAACACCTTAAATTCACTGAGGGTGACTAGTTCCCCAAAGCTGGGAAAGCTTAATGGGCTTGGAAATACCATACAAAAGATAGGCCAAGGAGGATGCTTGGCTTGAAAATATGACTGCCAGATTCCAGGGGTGGTCCTAGAAAGCTACCCATTTAGAAATAACAGAGGCCTCTGAGAAAGGGCTGTTTGAAGCAAATTGACTCTGAAAGCATTTGCTTCCTGTGGGACAGAGCAGACTTTCCTGGTCCTCTTTGACCGCCACTGAGCCGGCTTTTGGAAATAACACTTGATAAATACAAATCACTTGCCCTTTGCCTTAAATAGAACTTTATCCCCTAAATTGATGGTTTTCTCACTTGGATACATACTAAATACCTAGGTAACTTTTAAAACATATATTTACCTAGGACTTATTCAAGACCAGTTAAATTAAATTCTCACGATGAGTGTTGAATTTTAAAAAAACACTCATTTTTAAAACTGTTGTTTTTTTAAGAGCTCTCCATGGAATCATTGAGATTCCATGGGAAGAATCATTTCTCTAAGACATGACACCACATGTGCCCTGTTCTCCTGGTACCTCTCCAGATCTTACCCGTGCTCCATCATGGTCACTGAATTGTGAGAGGGGTGGGATTCCCATAGGCAGCACCAAACACCTGCTGCTTGAAGCCTACATCCCAAGCTCCTCTCCTTTCATGGCTGACTGCCCTTGAGATATAGAAACTGATGGCTGTATTTTAGATACATTCAAACTAAAATCAAGGATCAAGAATTTAGGGGAAGAATTAAAGTGTAGCCACAGCATAAGAAGACTAAAAATAAGTCATTCTGAAACAAAATTAGCAAAGAGAGGCTGAGTCCATGCATTATGTTAGACCACAGAGCAGAAATAACTCTCATTAGGTCAGTATACTGCACAGAGTCTAGCTGACAATATCTACCTCTCTGGAAACCAAAACTCTTTCCAATTTTAAGTAAAGCTCCCCCTGATTCAGATATCTACCCCTAACAATCTCCAAAGAAGCTGTTTAATGCAAGATTCTATATATTATAAAGACAGAGATTGATTGATGGTGACTAAATATGTTCAATGGGATGGGAATAATACAGAGTTTACTTCAAAGAAGCACATACACAAACTACACGTGCGATATAATTTTGCGATATATTAACTGTCAGTTTCTCCTCTCTAAATAATTGGTGAAATCTTTAGCCCCATGAAGGTAAAGCAGTTGCTTCTCATAGGCCAGCTCATAGGTAGATTATAAATGTGTACTTTGAGTGTGGTGCTAAGAAAGATGATTGATGCATGCTTGACAACAGAGGAAAAAAATGCCATCATCAGTTAGTAATGCCTACTATGGAGGCAGAGATTGAAGGGAAGTTCTAAGGATCTCTATTCTTAAATTCAAAGACCTGAAGAGTTTCTCCATCTCTTTTTTCCTAATATATTTTAGAAAATGCCTGCCACTAATAACATATTTTCCATAAATAGCCTTGTTTTTCTTTTTGCCTAATGTTCCCTCCCTCCTTCCCTCCTCTCTCTCTCTCTCTCTCTCTCTCTCTCTCTCTCTCTCTCTCTCTCTCTCTCTTTCTCTGATTTGCTGTTATAGGAAGGAATTTCTATTAGGCTCTGGGTCTAAGCACAAAAAAAAGCAGTCTCCATTTCAAGTCTAACCTGGAAAATACAGCTCCAACTAAAAGTCATGGATTGTGCAGCTTTATGTCCTAAGCAAATAAGAACTTTACTTCAAATGCTTTCAGACCCACTTTTACTCATATTACACTAAGAATATTACAGAAATCATGACCTGAATTCCTCCAACATGCTTATTCAGCTATTTCATGAGTAATAGTTTCATACAACAAAATTTCTTGTCAGTATTAGCATATTTCTCAGTCCCACACATAAAATCTACAAGTTAAAAAGGCTGATTAAAAATATAGCATAATGGCTGAATTCAGAAAATGTAGGTAAATTCAGTATAGAACCTAAAATGAAAAATTAGAGTATAATAATTGGTATCTGTAACTGTTGGGGAATTTGATGTAATTATGAATTCCAAAAATATAATTGAATCATGCTTGTAAACTGATCTGTTAATCTGGGCATGATTAGGTTAGGATTAGGGCATTGAGCCCCACCCCTTGGTGGGTGGGGAATTGAATATAAAAGGCAAGGCAAAGGACAGTTGAAGCAGTCTTCTGAGAAGCAGTTTTGATGTTAGAAAGAAGGCCCCAGGAGAAGAGAAGCAAGCCGTTTGCTTGATCGTCTACAGCTGACCTTGTGGAGGAAACAGGAGCTAAGCCCGGAGAGAAACACAGCCCCGGGAAGAGAGGAACCCCAGAAGCCTGAACCCTGGCAAACGCCGGCAACTGTCTAGCTCTAACACGTGGCAATGGAGTGTGGTGAGAGAAGAAACTTAATGCTTATTGGCCTGGTATCTATGGACTTCTACCCCAAATAAATACCCTTTATGAAAACCAACCCATTTTTGGTATTTTATATTAGCACCCCTTTGGCTGACTAATACAGTATCTAAATATTCCATGTCCTGTTTCTTACATAAATATTTTGTCTGATATTAGACTCATACAAACATGCTGTCCACTAAAGAACCTCCAGTCTTCCAAATTTGGAATTAAATTTAGCAGAGTTATAAATAAATTTGTGATGTGAAATGAAATATATCTTGATTAATCATGATGCTATAATAATGGAAATATATTAAAGATCTGAACTTATTAAGAAAATAGACAAAATTGTGACAGTATTTGTCAAGTAAAATGATGCAAAAGTCACAAATAAAAAAATATTAGAAATAAGAAAAGGAATCATAATTATAGACTAAGTTTATTTTAAAGCATAAAGTAGTATTAAGAGTTACTTTATGCCAATAAATTTGGAAAATTAGAAAAAAAGAATAATTTCCAGCTAATTTATACTTTACCAAAAGTAATGCAAGAAGAAATATAAAACCTGAATTGACCCAGAATCATTAAAGACATTAAGTTCATTAAAAATTTACTCATCATGAATTCCTGTTTAGCAAAAGTACCATTAAGAGAGTAAAAACACAAACCACAGAAAATGACAGTGAAAAGGCAAGCCACAGAATAAAACATATTTGTATAAATATAACCATAAAGCCCTCAAAATCAGAATACACATGCACCACATATATTCCTGCAATTCAATAAAAGAAAATAACAACACATCCAGTAGAATAATGGGCAAAAAACTTGAATAAACACTTAAGAGGATATCCAAGTGGCCAATAAACATTTAAAATCTATTCACTAGTAAAATCAATTTCACTAGTCCTAAGGAGAATGCACATTAAAACCTCAGTGATATACCACTGCATATTCAATGAGATGACTAAAACGGAAAGACTGAAAATGCCAAGTGTTCACAAGGATGTGGTGCAACTAGACCTCATGAACTCCAGGTGGGATTTAAAATTGGTTCAACTGCTATAAAAAACTGGTAGTAACTACTAAAGCTTCCATGTGCATTCCCTCTGATTAAACAGTTCTACTTCAGGGCATATGACCAACTGAAGTAGTAGTGTGTGTGAGAGAGCGTGTGTATATACAATCACTGGAAGAAAGTTTATGTTAGACTATTTGTAAGAACTAAACCCTGGAACAAACCAAATATCCATTACCAATTAAAAGGATGAATAAATTATAAAATATTCACAGAGGGAGTACTACAGAGTAATGAAAATGAACAAACTATCATTCGTTGAGTAACATGGATGGATCTCATAAATATATGTTGAAGCTAAAAAAAAGCTAAGCACAAAAAGTATATAATGCATCGTTTTATTTATATAAAAGTAAAAAATGATCTAACGTGTTTTAAAGAAAATCTTTGTTAAATTTTGAGCATGCACACAAAAGTGTTATACTGAACAACACTATGCCCATTCTGCATTCTGAGCTTGCTTGAAACCAGGTTTCCAAGTGGAAGTACACTCCACCTTGTAAGCCAACCAATTGCCTGAACTTTAAAAATTGTCTTATTTGGAGTACTTTCTTTTTTTTGTCTATACCACATTTTTTCAATTTCTGCACCAGCCGAATGTACACTTGAGTGATTCTGCTCCCCCTTGACAGGCAAGCAAATAAATTCTGCTTTATTTCAGACTTTTATTTAGTACCTTTTGTTGTTTATCACTTAACAGTAGACATCAGTATAGTGGGACACTTACAAGGAATGGATATAAGGTATGCTTATGGGATGCTGTAATGTTCTATTTCTTGATCTTTGGTCATTGTCTAGCTGTGTTTATTCTGTATAACTTTGTTTAGCTCTACCTTTATGCTATTCTGCATTTTATTTATAATATGTTATAATTAAACAAAATTTACTGTCATAATTTTAAAACAAATAACATACAGTGGATTGACTTAACAGCAGGAATTTATTGAGTAATGATTTCAGAGGTTAGAAGGTTTGCTTCCTCCCAAGATCAGTATCTTCTGGGTGGCCAGCAATCTCTAGATTCCTTAGCTTTCCTATAACATGGCAATGCACATGGCAGCATCTTCTCCTTTCTCTTCCAGGTTCCGCTGACTACCAGCTTCTGATTGGTCCCTTTGGCTTCTTGCTTCCTCTGGCTTTCTTAATGTGGCCATCTCTATAAGGCCTCCAGTAATGAGATTAAGACCCATCCTGGTTGTTGCATCCTTGTCAGGGTATGCAAAAAAAGACCATCTAGGCAGGTGGAGTTCTAAAGAACTGCTACTACAAATAGAAAGAAGAGAAATTTACTATCAGTATAAGAATTCATGAATTGGGCAACAACAGGATGGACTGCAAGATGAGAAAACAGAAACATAATGAGATCAATGTAATCACTCAAGTGTGAGGAAAACACAAGCTTAGATTGCCATAACTATCTATTCAGAATTTGGGATTAGGATTACTTATAAATCTCTTAAATAATATAAAAAGGCAACTTTTCTTGAAAAAGGATAATAATTCTGGAGAAGTTCCTGTAAGATGGCATCAGAGGAGGCAGACAGGGCTCAAATCTCACAAAAACAATGGAGAAAGGGCCAAAAGCTATCCGAGAGATCTGCTTTGGGGGTCAGCATACCAGGGCAATGCTGAACCCCCAGGAGGGCAAGGGACCGAAAGATGAAGAACCAAGAATAACAAACATGAGATACTACCCCCCATGGTAGCCAGGAAGGGCACCCATCCCCCACCCTCAAGACGTTAAGCCTTGCTTACTGCAGCTGACAGAGGGGAACAAACGTCTTCCTCCCTGGGAAGAGGGAGGGTGCATCAGAGGGCAGAGGATGGTTTCTCTTCATGAATTTGGCCAATAGAGCCTGCTTTGAATCTTGGCTCTGGCCAAACCAGAAACACGGGTAAGAGGGGGTTGAAAAAAACACCTCCATGGAAAGGTTCGCCAATGAGAGCCATATGCTGGCCAGACAGGAAACTGCAAGAAGAACTGCTTTTAGGTTTCTCTTATTCCCAACCCCTGGGAGATAATCTGTGCCCCATTAGTGAGTCCCTTGCTTGATTTTGATAACTTAAGCTGGACAATTTTAAAGACTCAGAATAAGTTGAACCAAAAGTCAAAGAGCCATGAAAAAAAAAAAAAAAAAAAAAAAAAAACAGGTAAGAGAGAGAAATTAGCCATCAGAGTAATTCAACAACATATTCAGATACTTAGACATGAGCAAACATTTACAAGTGATACTAGGAAACAGGAAGAGATAGACCAAAGTAACAAACCAAATATCCTGATGAGATACAGGATTTAAAACAACTAATCAATGATAATAACACAAATCTACCAAATCAATTCAAATAATTGAAGGAAAATATGACTAAAGAGAAAAAGGATATTTAGAAGACACTGAGAAAGCATAAAGAATAATTTGAAAACCTGCAAAGAAAAATAACAGAGCTTATGGGAATGAAAGGCGCAATGGATGAGATTAAAAATACATTAGAGGCATATAAAACCATATTTGAATTGCTTAAAGACAGAATTAGTGATACTGAGGACAGAGCATCTGACCTGGAAAAGACAGGAGAATAGAAAGAGAAAATAATTGAAAAAATGAAACAGGTGTCAGGGAATTGAATGACAACATGAACACAGACATATGCATTATTGGTGTCCCAGAAGGAGAAGAGAATGGAAAAGGAACAGAAAGAATATTTGAGGAACTCATGACCAAAAACTTCCCAACCCTTATGAAAGACATAAATATCAATATCCAAGAAAGACAGTATACCCAAACAGAATAAATCCGAATAGACCTACCCCAAGACACTGAATAGATCTACCCAAAGACACATTCAGAATGGCAAATATCAGAGATAAAGAGGATTCTGAAAGCAACAAGAGAAAAGCAAATCATCACCTACAAGGGAAACTCAATAAGATTAAGTGCCAGCCTCTCATCAGAAACCATGGAGGCCTGAAGAAAGTGGTGTGATGTATTTAAGGTACTGAAAGAGAAAAACTGCCAGCCAAGGATTCTGTATCTGGCAAAATTGTCCTTCAAAACTGAGGGTGAGTTTAAAGTCTTCACAGAGAAGCAAAAACTTTTGGTAACAGAGTATGTTACCAAAAGACCTGAATTACAAGAGATACTAAAAGGAGTGCTGCAGTCTGAAAGGAAAAAACAAGGGCAAGAGACTTGGAGAATAGTGTAGAAATGAATATTATTAAGAAGGGTAAATTATAATGTAAAAAGACATGTAATAGTAAGATATGACAACAAAAAGCCAAAGGACACAATGGGTGAAGCAAGTAATGCCTTTATAGTAATAACATTGCATGTTGATGGCTTGAACTCTCCAATCAAAAGACATAAACTGATAAAATGGATTTTTAAAAAATGAGAGTTATCTATATAACTATATAACGGTCTACATGAGACTCACTTCAGACATAAGGACACAACTTAAGGACACAACAAGGACATAAAGGACTTGTATTCAGAAAACTACAAAACATTGCTAAAAGAAACCAAAGAAGATGTAAATAAGTGGAAAGACATTCTGTGTTCATGGTCTAGACTACTAAATATCGATAAGATGTCAATTCTACCCAAACTGATTCACAGATTCAACATAATCCCAATAAAAATGCCAAAAGCCTTTTTTGCACAAATAGAAAAGCTAATTATCAAATTTATTTGGAAGAGTAAGGGGCCCCAAATAGCAAACAATGTATTAAAAAAGGAGAATGAAGTTGGAGGACTCTTACCTCCTGACTTTAAAAGCATATTACTGAGCAACAGTGGTAAAAATAGCATGATACTGGCATAAAGATGGACAGAATCGAGAAACTCAGCTATAGACCCTCACATCTAAGGTCTAATGATTTTTGACAAGGCTGTTAAGTATTCCCAGCTGGGCCAGAGCAGTATATTCAACAAATGGTGCTGGAAGATTTAGATATCCATAATCAAAGAAAGAAAGAGGACCGCTGTCTCACAACTTATATACAAAAAATGAACTCAAAATGGGTCAAGGACCTAAATATAAAAGCTACAAAAATTAAAACTCCTAAAAGAAAATGTAAGAAAACATCTTCAAGATCTTGTGGTAGATGGTAGTTTCTTAAACCTTACACACAAAGTATGTGCACCAAAGAAAATATATATAAATGGGATCTCCTCAAATTTAAACATTTTTGCATCTCAAAGGAGCTTGTCAAAAGGGTGAAAAGGCAGCTGACTCAATGGGAGAAAATATTTGGAAATCACATATCCAATAAGGGTTTAATACTATGATATATAAGGAAATACTACAACTCAAAATTAAAAGACAAATTTCCAAAGAAGAAATACAAATGGTGAAAATACAAATGAAAAAATGTCCAACATATCTAGTGATTAGGGAAATGCAAATCAAAACTACAATGAGATATCATTTCACAACTATCAGAATGGCCACTATTAAAAAGACAGAGAATTACAAGTGTTGGAGAGGATGTAGAGAGATAAAAACACTTATTCACTGTTGGTGGGAATGCAGAATGGTACAGCCACTGTGGAGGACTGTTTGGCAGTTCCTAAGGAAGTTGAATATTGACTTGCCACGTGACCCTGCAATACCACTACTAGGTATATACCCAGAAGAACTGAGAGCAGTGACATGAACAGACATCTTCACACCGATGTTCATAGCGGCATTAATTCACAATTGCCAAAAAATGGAAACAATCCAGGTGTCCATCAACAAAAGAATGGATAAACAAATTGTGGTGTATATACGTGATGGAATATTATGCAGCAGTAAGAAGAAATGAAGTCATGAAGCCTGGACATGGATGAAGCTGGAGAACATTATGTTGAGTGAAGCAAGCCAGACACAAAAGGACAAATATTGTATGATTGCGCTATTATGAACTAAATATATTGTGTAAACTCATGGAGTTAATAACTAGAAAATATGTCAAACAGAAAAATAGAATGTGGTTAAAGAATGGAAAGCTGAAGGCTAATCTCTGTAGAACTGGTAAAAATGTTGTTTGCAAATCTTTGGAAATGAAAAGAAAACGTGAAAGCACATCATAGTGTTAGTAACTGTTACTAGCAGAGCTATAATATGGTTATGATAATGTTTGAAAGGGAAAGTTTAAAGACGCATGTATTACTTGAAGGAAAGCTGAAATATGTAACATGGGACTGTATAACATAATGAAACCTCATGTAAAATACAAATATGGGTAATATTGCATATATAAGACAGTTTTTACAAAATATCAATACCAATAAACAGGAGAGACAGAAACAGAATAGCAGTTATGTATGGCAGGGGAAGCATAGAGAGATTGAGAGGCGATGAGTTTTTCTTTTTTGTTTGTCTTTTTTTGTTTATTATTATTATTATTTGAATAAAGAAAATGCTCTAATAATGATTGAAGTGATGAACATACAACTATGCAATTATATCAAATACCATTGATTGTACAATTTAGATGGATTTATGCTTTATTAATATATATAAATTAAATTGATTTGCTAAAAAAAAGACCCATCCTGATTCAGTTGGCTACACCTTAACTAAAAATAATACCTTCAAAGGGTCCTTATTTACAATGAGTTCACACATAGGTATGGATTAAGATTAAGATCCTTCTTCAGCTCTCCAGCTTGCCAGGCTGCACGATTAGGCCAGAGGCCTTGGATGCGCCGACAGCAGTCCCAGTGCAGGTCCACTTTGAGAACCAGCCTTTTGACCACAAACCTCCAGTTACTCAGAACCTTCAGGATCTGTGCAAAAAAAAAAAAAAAAAAAAAAAAAGATCCTTCTTTTTCTGGGTACATAACGCAGTCTATCATATTCACTTTAAGAAATATGAAATTATATAGCACATTAAAGTGTTTCAAACAAAATGAAAAAAAAATCAGCCCCTCAAAAACCCACTAGGATGAGATAATTGTATAGGCGAGTTCTACTAAACTTTTAAACTAAACTAAGGTAAGTTCCTAACCTCATTTTAGGGCATAGAAACATGCAGACTGTGCCCCACTTATATTTTCAGTTTAATATAAACTTTGATACACAAAACCAGAATGTACAAGAAAGTTATAGGCGGATTTCACTTAGGAATATACTAAGGTCCTTATAAAAAAAACTGTGAAATAGAAATTAACAAGGAATACTGAAATATTAAGAGAAGCAAAACATACTAGCAGTAAATAAAATTCATGTAGTCAAATTCAGAATTTAGGCTCAGTACATTTCATAGACAAGCCATGTGTGAAACTTCATATAATTTAGACATTCAAGCTGATATTATTAGAATCTCAGAAATTTCTAAAGTTACATGTGACTCTTGTACAAAAATATTTTGAAAAAAATAATCTGATTTCTCCATTACCCAATTAACTTTCTTTTCTATTAACAAATAAGGATGAAAAGCCTGGAAAGCTTGGAATAAGGTTTAGTTACTTCTTTGTTATCTATCCATGATATTCCTGAAGAAAGTAAAGCCCGTCAATGCCACTGGCTGATCCAGTTCAGACAAAATACATGATTATGCCCAGTCACAGTTGTTCTCAAAGTGTGGTTACCAGGCCAGCAGCTTCAGCAACATGGGGAACTTCTTAGAAATGGATATTTTGAGGTCCCTCACCAGATCCACTAAATCAAAAACTCTGGGGGAGGAGCCCAACAATTTCTGGTTTAACAAGCCCTCCAGGTGATTCTGATGCCGTTTTAAGTCTGAGAACTACTACCCTAGGGTATTGAAAAGGCAAGCTATTCTGTGACTCCATATCCTTTCTTTCTATTTAGTCCAGGAGGTGAAAACAGCAAGGAGAAAGAAAGTGTTGAAATTAAGTGTATTCCCTCGCCAAAATAAGAGAACTTTTGAACAGAGAGAAATAGAGGAAAATATTGTGAGTTATAAAAAACTTCTGAAAATTTATTGGGTTACTTGGCTTGAGATTTTTTGAATGTCAACTTTTATTTTTTTTAATTACATGGTAACATAGAGTAATTGTAGAATAATCAGACAGATAATGCAGATCAACACAAAAATGAAATAAATAAACCTGTAATCCTATCATCCACAGACAATCTCTTTGAAAAGGAAACATGAGTTAATTTAATAATATATCTTATACCTGGTAGGGAAAGATCTACTTCATTACTCTTCTGTTTCATAATTTTCTCTACTATACTTATTATAACACTTTGGTGTAAACACATCCATGAAGCTCTTTCTGCATCAACACATTTTCTTTTCACAGTATTTTAATTGTTGCATATCTTTTATTATTCATTTATATCACAATTTACTCAATCTGCTATTGTTGAACATACAATGTTTTCAGTCCTTCTATTCCTTCATTATCATAAAAATATTATAATGAAAATCCTTGTAGCAAACACTTGTTCATATACTAAAAGGATAAGGTTAGCAGCAGTTTTTGTTATTTTTCTTCTCTCTCTTTACTCACTCTAGTGTTCTCTCTTTTTCTCTCTCTCCCTCCCTCTTTCTCTCTCACTCATATACACACTCAGAATTGCTATCCCCTTTTTTTTGTACTTTCTCAGCATTATATATGCTTTTGAACACTCAACAATGGGACTTATCTCCTTTGATCATTTCCAAGTTGATATAAAATAAAATAATGTGATACCTTTCTGTTATATTTATTTAGATATATGTATCATTGAATAGTTTTAATGTATTCATTCACTATTTGTTTATTTTTGTAAATATTTTATTCATGTACTGTCCATTTTACCTGTCTTCTAAAAGTTGTATTTTTACATTGCAAAAGCAATACATGGATTCCTGCTTTTTAAAAAATTTCAACTAATAGTAGATGTAAAATGAAAACTCTCCTTTATGCTCACACTCCATGCCCAATCCCATTCTCTTCCCCGAGATACCCAGTGTTTACAATTTGGTATATACTCTTTAATCATTTATTCAATCCATTTACACATATATTTATGCTTATATATAGTCAAGTTTTTTTAAAATAAGATTTGAAATACATAATATATAATGTTCCCTAACTTGTTTTTTGTCCTTTGTCAATATGTCATGGGAATTTTTCCTCATCAGTGCACACAAATCATTTTTCGAATAGTTTCATAGTATTCAATTAGAATGTATGTCCCATAATGATTTTTTAAACAAATCAATTTTATTGATACATATTAATAAAGCATACAATTCATCCAAAGTGTATAATCAATGGTATTTGGTAACATCCCATAGTTGTGTGTTCATAACTTCAATCATTATTAGAGCATTTTCATTATTTCAATAATAATAAACTTACAAGAGACAAACAAACAAAAAAATTCCCCACCTCTCAGTCTCTCCATGCTTCCCCCACTGTACGTAGCTGCTGTTTCTGGCTATTCTATCCAAAGTGTATAATCAATGGCTTTTAGTATAATCACAATGTTGTACATTCATCATCTCAAAAATTTTAGAACAATTTCATTACTCCAGAAAGAAGGACTCCACACCCCTTAGTGCACCATAATGTTTTTAATCATTCTTCTACAGCTGAGCATTTCAGGGTTTTTAAATTTTAATGTTATAAATAATACCCCTACAATGATCTACATATAATTTTGCATGGAACCAGTACATTAAGTGATTAAGACTCAGAGTAAAATCAGAAAATAATTTTATTCCAGTCAGGCCTCCCTCTGTCTTAGTTTGCCAGGACTGATGTAACAAAGCACCGCAGACTAGTTGGCTTAAATAACAAAAATGTATTGTCTCACAGTTCTGGAGGCTACAAGTCCAAAACCAAGGTGTGAGCAGGCCATGCTTCCTCTGAAACCTGTAGGGTTCCGGTGGTGGTCGGCCATCCATGATGTCCTTTGGCTTGTGGCACAACTTACCCTGTCTCCGACACATGAGTCTATTGCCTCCTGCTGACTGTGTCTAAATCCCTATGTGTATTAGAACACCAGTCAAATTGAGTTAAAGGCCTACTCTAATCCAGTCTGGCCTCATGTGAACCAATAATCTCTGCAAAGATTTTTATTACAAATACATTCACATTCATAGGACTAGGGATTAGGACCCGAACACATCATTTGGGGGAACACAATTCAACCCATACCACTCTCTGTGGGACAGTATTTTACTCAGCTCCTCAGTAAACTCTGTGAAGCCCCTAATTTTATCTCTTGGACTTCTAGTAGGGCTTCTAGTAACTTTAGTCCTAATATAATTCGGAATTTACCACAAATGAGGCAGCATGCTAAACATTTACCATGTATATTATTTCAATCTTTATACAATCCTAGGAAGTAGGTAATGTGATCATACCAATATTTTAGATGAGGAAACTAAAGAACAGGGCTTACATTAGAGTCATATACCTAATAAACAGTGAAGTTTGATGATTGACACTCTCAACCACCAAGCCTCACCCAAAGTTTTCAAAATGTTCACCATTTTCTTCTAAAAGCTTCTAAAAGTTTTATCTTTTACATCTAGTACTGCAATTTATTTGGAAATCAGTGTTGCATAGTGGGAGGTAGGGGTCTGTAGCAGACTGAATAGTGCCCCTGAAAAATTCATGTACATCCAGAAGCTCAGAATGCAACCTTATTTGGAAATACAATTTTTGCAAATGTAATTAAGGGTTGAGAGTGTGATTAGAGTGGGGCCCTAAATTGAATGAGAGTGTTCTTATAAAAGATAGGAAAAACTCACAGATACATAAAAGAAGGTGATGTGAAGATGGAGGCAGAAATTGGAGTGAAGAGTCTACAATTCAAGGAATGCAAAGTATTGCCAGCAAACACCAGAAGCTAGAAGAAAGGAATAGGAAAGTTTCTCCCTCAGAGCCTCCAGAAGGAGCTACCCCTGTCATTATTTCAGACTTCTGGTTTCCTCTACTGTATTAGTCACCCTAGGGGGTGTTGATGCAAAATACCAGAAATAGTCAGTTTTTGTAGAGGGTATTTATTTGGTATAGAAGCTTACAGTTACCAGGCCATAAAGTGTAAGTTACTTCCCTCACCAGTCTATTGACACATGCTGGAGCGAGATGGCTGCTCACATTCAACTTTCCTCTTCCTCTAAGGCTCCATGGTCAGGCTTTCTAGACTTTGTCTCTCTCCCCAGGGCTCAATTCTCTCCGGGCTCAGCTGCTTTGTTCTCTCCACAAGGCCAGCTGTGAACTGTCAGGCAAATGACTCATCTCTTTTCCCAGGGCCTTCTCTCCTTTCCAATGATCAAGCTCCTCTGTGTGCTTACTTCCTGGGGCTCCAACTCAAAAACTCCAAAATTCCTTCTCTGCAGTAGATTTCTCTGTAAGTCCCCACCCAGGGACAGGGACTCAGCATCCTACTGATGTGGCCCAATCAAAGCCTTAATCATTATTTAATCAAGTAAAAGTAAAACCTCTGAATCCAATACACTCTAATATGCCCAGAAGAAAAGACCAGTTTACAAAAATAATGCAATATTTCTTTTTGGAATTCACAATAATATTAAACTGCTACATCAATTGTGTGAGGATAGTTTTCCGTTGTTTTAACCCACCCAGTTTGTGGTAATTTTTTATGACAGCCCTAGGAAATGCATGCCGAGACGATGGTTTGTTTTTTTTTCAGTTGGACATCCAACTGACTCAGCATCATTTATTGAAAATCCACATGTTCCCCACAACACTACATTGTCATTTTTCATAAATCTTGTGACTCTATAAGTTTGGGCCTTTTTCTGGATTCTTTTTACTGTTTCATTGATTGTACCATACCATCTAAATTACTAGAGTTTTATAATAGTTTTGTTGTTGTTGTTATTTTTATGTAAGTCCCTTAGCTTGGTTCTTCTCCAAGATTGCCTTGGCTTTGTTTTATTCTTTTTATTTCAATATAAATTTTAGAATCAGCTTAGCAATTTCCATTAAAAAATCCTCAACTGAGAGAGGATTTCCATCTTTACAATATGGAGTTTTCAACCCATAAACATGATATATCCTTCCACTACTTTCTATATTCAATATTTTTTCTTAACAATATTTTGTAGTTTTCAGTACGAGTGGATTGCATGTTTTTCTATTTATTGTTATATACTTCATCTTTTCTTATATTTTAAGTGGTATCAGTTCTAGAAATGTTCATTTTCTCTTTTCATTATTGCTTATATTATACAAAAACAAAGTAGATTTTTACATATTCATCTTGCAGCCAATGACTTTGTTAAATTCAATATTTAATTGTGATAGTTTACTTATAGTTTCTTTCAGATTTTCTGTATACATGATTATGTCATCAGTGACAGTTATAGCTCTTCATTCTCAATCCATACAGCTTCTGTTTCTTTTTCTTATCCTGGCCACTATCTCCATCAAAATGATGAATATAAGTGTTTACAGTGCGCAAACTTATTTTGTCTCACTCCCTCTCCCAACCCATTTCTGCTATGGATTAGATGCCTGCTCACTAAGCTCCTCTGTCTTCCAAGTTGAAGTAGAAGATGAGGAAGGGGTGCAGGAAAGGTCTGACTTGACTGGCTTTATAGTACTCTGCCATTGGATTGGTGTCATCCGGTCAGAGCAGATATTCAAGTTAGAGTTAGGGCTCCCTGGGGATTCTCCAGCATTGAAACATCTCCCTTTTTTTTAACAAATCAATTTTATTGATACATATTAATAAAGCATAAATTTATCCAAAATTTATATTGAAAGGTATTCATTGTAACCATATCTTTGTTCACTCATCACCCTAATCAATCTTACAGCACTTTCATTATTCCAATAATTATAATAAATAACAAACAAAACTCAGCTCACAATCTCTCTATGCTTCCCCTGCTGTACATAGCTGTTATCTTTTTCCTTCTTTCTACTATATTTGTACTAATATTTTGTAAAAACAGTCTTATATATGCAATATCACCCATATTCATGTTTTACATGAAGGTTCACTATCTTATACAATAGCTTGTTACATTCTTTAGTTTCCCTTCTACATGACCTTAGACTTTCCCTTTCAACTACTATCATACCCATATAATATCATACCCATAGTGTTATTTACAAACATTATGATGTGTTTTCACCATTTCTGTTCATTTCCAAAGATTTACAAACAACCTTTTTACAAATTCCACACAGATTAACCCTCCACTTTCTATTCTCCACCCTTTATTTTCTGGTCACTATATTCTAATTATTAACTCCATGAGTGTGCATAATATATTTAATTCATAATAGCACAATCATACAGTATTTGTACTTTTGTGTCTGATTGCCTCACTCAACATAATGGCCTCCAGTTTCATCCATATCATCATATGCTTCATGACATCATTTCTTCTTACCACTGCATGATATTCCATCATTTGTATATACCACAATTTGTTTATCCATTCATCAGTTGATGAACACCTGGGTTGTTTCTAACTTTTGGCAATTGTGAATAATGCTACTGTGAACATTGGTATGAAGATGTCTGTTTGTATCTCTGCTCTCAGTTCTTCTGAGTACATACCTAGTAATGGTATTGTTGGTTCATATGGCAAGTCTATATTCAACTCCCTGAGAAGCTGCCAATCAGTACTTCACAGTGGCTGTACCATTCTACATTCCAACCAACAGTGAATAAGTGTTCCTATCTCTCTACATCCTCTCCAACATTTACAGTTTTCTGACTTTTTAATAGTGGCAAGTCTAATAGGTATGATGATATCTCATTGCAGTTTTTATTTGAATTTTGCTAATTGCTAGTGATGTTGAACTTTTTTTTCATGTGTTTTTTAGCCATTTACTTAATCTTTGGATAATTGTCTTTTCAAGTTTTTTGCCCCTCTTTTAATCAGGTAGTTTGTCTTTTTATGTTGAGTGATATGATCTCTTTATATGTCATGAATATTAAACCCTTATTGAATATGTGATTGACAAATACTTTCTCCCATTGAGTCTGCTGCCTTTTCACCCTTTTGACAAAGTCCTCAGAGTTGCAAAAGTGTTTAAATTTGAAGAGGTCCCATTTATCTCTTTCTTCTTTTGTTGTTCGTGCTTTGGGTTTTTAAGAAACTAACCCCCTACCACAAGATCTTGAAGATGTTTTCCTACCCACATTTTCTTCTAAGACTTTTATGGTTGTCACTTTTATATTAGATCCTTGATCCATTTTGAGTTAATTTTTGTATAAAGTGTAAGATAAGGGTCCTTTTTCTTTCTTTTGGATATGGCTATCCAGTTTTCCCAGCACTATTTGTTAAATAGACTGTTCTGTCCCAGATGGAAGGGCTTGAAAGCCTTGTCAAAAATCACTTGACTGTAGATGTGAGGGTCTTTTTCTGAGTTCTCAATTTGGTTCCATTGGTAGATATGTCTATCTTTATGCTAGTACCATGCTGTTTTTTACTATTGTAGCTAAGTAATATGCTTTAAAGTCAGGAAGTGAGAGTCATCCAACTTTGTACTTTTTTAAAGATATTTTTGGCCATTTGGCACCCCTTACCCTTCCACCTAAGTTTGATAAGTGGTTTTTCCTTTTCTGCAAAAAAGGCTTTGGGAATTTTTATTGGGATTGCATTGAATCTGTGAATCATTTTGGGTAGAATTGACATCTTATGATATTTAGTCTTCCAAACCATGAACACGGAATGTCCTTCCATTTATTTAAGTCTTCTTCAGTTTCTTTTAGCAATGTTTTGTAGTTTTCTGAATATAGGATCTCTATATCCTTGGTTAAATTTATTCCTAAATAATTGATTGTTTTAGTTATTATAAGTGAATTTTTTTTCTGATTTCCTCCTCTGCACATCAGAAGTGTATAGAAATGTTATTGATTTTTGCATATTAATCTTGTATCCCACCACTTTGCTGAACTTGTCTATTAGTTGTGGTAGCTTTGTTGTGAAGATTCTAGATGTAAGATCATATCATCAGCAAATAGTGAACGTTTTACTTCTTTTCCTATTTGAGTGAATTTTATTTCTTTATCTAGCCTAATTGCTCTAGCTAGAAATTCTAACACAATATTGAATAACAGTGGTAACAGTGGCATCCTTGTCTTGTTCCTGATCTCAGTGGGAAAGCTTTCAGTCTTTCACCATTGAGTACAATGCTAGCTGCAGGTTTTTCATATTTGCAGTTTACCATATTGAAAAAGCTTCCTTCTATTCCAATGTTTCAGAGTGTTTTTATCAAGAAAATGTGCTGTATTTTGCTAAATGCTTTTTCTGCATCAATCTAGAGAATCATGTGATTTTTCTTCTTCAATATATCAATTTGGTTTATTACACTAATTGATTTTCTTGTGTTGAATCACTCTTGCTTACCTGGGATAAAGCCCATTTGACCATGGTATATAATTATTATAATGTTCTTTTGGACTCTGTTTGCAAGTATTTTGTTGAAGATTTTTGCATCTATATTCATTAGAGATATTGGTCTGAAATTTTCTTTTTTCATAGTATCTTTATCTGGTTTTGGTATTAGGGTGATGTTAGATAGTGTTCTTTCCTGTCCAATTTTTTGAAGAGTTTGAGCAAGACTGGTATTAGATCGTCTTTGAATGATTGGTAGAATATATCTGTGAAGCCTCTGGTTGGGGCTTTTCATCTTTGAGAGGTTTTGATGACTGTTTTGATCTCTTCACTTGTGATTGGTTTGTTGAGGTCTTCTATTTCTTCCAGGGCAGGGTTTCTTAATCACGGGTCCATGGACACCCAGGGGGTCTGTGGAAAGATTTCAGGGGGTCTGTGAGCTTGAATTGAAAATTCAAAAAAAACATTATTCTTGTGGGTATGTCTTGGTGTGTTATGTTTATTAAATAATACCCAGTATAGTGTGAACTTAGTAACGGGTTCGTGGTTTTCACCTGACTGGCAAAGGGGTCTGTGGGGGAAAAAAAAGGTTAAGAACCCCTGTTCTAAAATCAGTGTAGGTGTGGTTCGTGTGTTTCTAGGAATTTGTCCATCTCTTCTACATTGTCTAGTTTTTTGGCATACAGTTGTTCATAGTCCTGTGGGGCGAGTGGTAATGTCCTCCCTTCTCATTTCCAATTTCATTTATTTGTACCGTCTCTTTTTTTTTTTTTTTTTGGTCAGTTTAGCTAAGGGTTTGTGGACTTTGTTGATCTTCTCAAAGAACCAGCTTTTGGTTTTGTTGATTCTCTCTATTGCTTTTTTGTTCCTGATTTCCTTTATTTCTGCTCTGATCTTTATTATTTCTTTCCTTCAGCTTGGTTTGGGATCAGTTTGCTGTTCTTTCTCTAGTTCATTCAGCTACACAGTTAGATCTTCAAATGTAGCACTTTCTTTTTGTTAAATGTAAGCATTGAGGGCTATAAATTTCCCTCTCAGCACTGCTGTTGCGGTGTCCTAAAGGTTTTGATATGCTGTGTTCTCATTTTCATTCATATCAAGATATTTGCTGAATTCTCTTGCAATTTCTTCTTTTACCCACTGATTATTTAAAAGTGTATTGTTTAATCTCCATATATTTATGAATTTTCCCTTTTTCCATCTATTATTGACTTCCAGCTTCATTCTATTATGATCAGAGAAAGTGCTTTGTAAAATTTCAATCTTTTTTAATTTATTGAGATTTGTTTTGTGACCCAGCATATGGTCTATCTTGGAGAAGGATCCATGAGCACTTGAAAAGCATGTATATCCTGCTGTTTGGGGTTGAAATGCCCTATAGACATCTGTGAGGTCTAGTTCATTTATCGTATTACTGAAGTTCTCTATTTATTCATCCTCTGTCCAGATTTTCTGTGCAATACTGGGTGTAGTATATTGAAGTCTCCAACTATTGTAGAGACATCTATTTCTCCTTTCAGTTTTGCCAGTGTGTGTCTCATGTATCTTGGGGTATTCAGGGTAGATGCATAAATATTTAGTATAGTTATTTTTTCTCAGTGAATTGCCCCTTTTATTAATATATAATGACCTTTGTCACCATTTATAACAGTTTTGCATTTAAAATCTATTTTGTCTGATATTAGTATCACTATTCCAGCTCTTTTTTTTTTTTTTTTTTTTTTTTTTTTTGTTTACTATTTGCATGGAATATAGTTTTCCAACCTTTTACTTTTAACCTGTTTGTGTCCTTACATATGAGGTGGGTCTCTTGTAGACAACATATAGATGGGTCATATTTTTTTAATCCATTCTATCAGTCTGTCTTTTGATTGGAGAGTTCAAGCCATTAACATTCATGTTATTACTGTAAAGGCATTATTTACTTCAGCCATTTTTCCCTTCAGCTTCCTGTTGTCATATCATGCTATTGTCTGTTTTTCCACCTTAATTTTTATTTCTACACTCTTCTCCAAGTCTCTTGTCCTTGTTTTTTCCTTTCAATATGCAGCCTTCCCTTTAATATCTCTTGTAATTCAGGTCTTTTGGTAACATAATCTGTCAGTTTTTGTTTGTCTGTGAAGACTTTGAACTCACCCTCATTTTTGAAGGATAGTTTTGTTTTGCCAGATACAGAATTCTTGGCTGACAATTTTTCTCTTTTGGTATCTTAAATACATCACACGCTTTTTTCATGCCTCCATGGTTTGTGATGAGAATCAGCACTTAAACTTATCGAGTTTTCCTTGTATGTGATGATTTGCTTTTCTCTTGCTGCTTTCAGAATCCATCTTTATCTCTGATATTTATCATTCTGAATAGTAGGTGTCTCAGGGTAGGTCTATTCAGATTTATTCTGTTTGGAGTGCATTGATTTTCTTGGATATTGATGTTTATGTGCTTCTTATGGGTTGGGAAATTTTGAGTCATTATTTCCTCAAATATTTTTTCTGACCCTTTTCCACAGATAATGCATATGTCTGTGCATTTCACACTGTCATTCAATTCCTTGAGACTCTGTTCCATTTTTTCCATTCTCTTCTGTTTCTGTTCTCTGTCTTCTCCAGTTTAGGTATTCTGTCTTCAAAGTCACTAATTCTGTCTTCAAGCAATTCAAATTTCCTCTTAAGTGTCTCTAATATATTTTTAATCTCATCCATCATGTCTTTCATTCCTATAAGGTCTGTTACTTTTCTTTGCAGGTTTTCAAATTGCTCTTTATGCTCACCCAGTGTTTTCTTAATATCCTTTATCTTTTTAGTTATATTTTCTTTCAATTCTTTCAATTGATTTAGGGAAGTTGTGTGATTTTCACTGATTATCTTAAATCCTGTAATCTCTTCAGGATATTTGGTTTGTTCCTTTGACTGGGCCATCTCTTCCTGTTTCCTCATATGGCTTGTAATTGCTGATGTCTAGCCATCTGGATATGTTGGTGAATTTACTCTGATGGCCAATTTGTCACTCTTACTTATTGTTTTTCTTTTTTTTTTTTTCCAAAACTCTTCTTTGATATTTGGGTTACCTCATTTTAAGTCTTTAAAATTCCTCTGCTTAAGTTATCAAAATCAGGCCACTGTTTTGGAACTCACTAATGGGGTACAGATTTTTTCCCAGGGCTTAGGTTACAGAGAGAACCAAAAGCAGTTTTTGTCCATGCAATTTCCAGACAGACCAGCAGATGGCACTTGTAGGCACACCTTTCATGGAGTTGTTTCAGTCTGGGCTTTCCTGTGTTTTTGTCTGGCCAGAGCTGAGACTCAAAGTGGGCTCTTCTGGCCAAATTCACTAAAGAAAAACCCTGTGACTCTGCCTCCCCTTTCCCTTGTAACAGCTGACAGAGAGGAAGATGTCTGTTCCTCTCTCAGTCAGCTGCACTGAGCCAGGGATTTGCCCCAGCTTAACATCTTGAGAGTGGGAGGAAGCCCTTCCTGGCCACCGTAGTTGTTTGGTAACTCATGTTTGTTGTTTCAGGTTCTTCATCTCTCTGTCTCTCACCCTTCTGGGAGTTGTGTAGCACTGTCTTAGTCTGATGACCCCTCCAAAGCAGGTTTCTTGGGCAGCTTTCTCTATTGTTTTTTTTGAGAGAGTTGAGCCCTGCCTTCCTAGTCAGATGCCATCTTCCTCCCATACCCTCTTGAAGCTGGCAGTGCCTTCTGCATTTGACCCCTAGTTTTCCTATAATTCTACACAGAGCTCTTTGGCTTTTATCCTCATCAATATTCCAGGAAACCATCTCAGGTCCAGACCCTCTCAGGCACTCTAGGTCAGCTCTTCCTCCAGAAAGCCTATTCCTAATCAAAAGGAAATACCCATGTAACTGTTTCATTTTCAAACCTTGAATGCACAGACCATTTCCTGGGCATAAGTCTCTTCCTATTCTGTCATCAAAGCAACCTGACAGCCATTCTCTCATGTCAGGCTTTTCGGGGTATGGATCTGGCACTGGAACCTAAGCTTTACCAGCTCCAGTGAACATAGGTCAACAGTCAGAGTGATTTCTTTGAAGACTTTCTCACTGAACATAATTGAGATGAATGATCCTGTTCCTCTCACCCACAGCACTGAGGGGATAGAAGATACAACAGTACTTCAGACTTTTCCCAATAATAGTCTTTTTCCTCAAAGTGAATATTGAACTAAGGATAACAAAACCAATTCCAGCCCTCTACTTCCAAAATCTCTCATCTTCTCTTGGAAAACTGATGACCTATTTTTTGGAGAATCCAGCAGATGCAGAAAAAGAAGGAATCCAGTTTTACTATTGTATTTGGACACATCTAAGCCATTTGCCCATTTATACATAGAGGTTTGTCTTTTTGTTTTGATTTTATAAAAATTATATTAAATAAGAAAATATAACTGTTTCCTCATATGGCTTGTAATTGCTGATGTCTAGCCATCAAAATTGTTGTCAATATTTTTCTAACTTATGTTGTCTGTTTTAATTATCTGAGGTTTGAAAAACCCATGGAGTGGTTTAATAGCTTACTGTAGATAAAAATTAATATTTGTTTACAACTTACAGGACAAAAAAATTAAATGAGAAAAAAAATTTAAAATCTAGTAATGTCAAATGTTGCTTTGTCTAAAGTTATATACCATTGTAATAAATCACTATATCTTGGACTTTAACTACTCACTCCAAGTGCCTGGGCCATGATGGGCATTTCTGAATATTTGTGCACTTCCTATTCTACTATAGGTGTGTTTGGCTTCAGTGCTAAGTCCTGGTATTTTAACCTAAGCATTGCCAATGTGTTCTAATTAGTAACCTGTAACTACAATGCTCAGACCTTAGCCACACTTTTGGCAGGGCAAGAAAAGCAAAAACAATAACAGTTACTCTGACCTTTAGCTTCTACTGATTAAGGAAGAACACTTCCATTTCCATGGAAGCTACCTAAACAATATCTCTCTTGTACAACAATGTTCCTTCTCTGAAAAGACTTAGATAGCCCACATGTGTAGGCTGTATGAAGACACCTAATTAGTTCTTCTAATGTTGCAACTCAAGACAACTCTCTGTGTGTTCTTCTGCATAGAGAACTAATATTATTATTTAAAACAACCTTAAGATTTTAGCACAGTGCAAGTTTGGAATCCTACCACATAAGAGTTCAGAAGGAGGAGGGGGACCAAATCATTTGTCCCTCATTTATTAAGTTTTTAAAAATGTACTAAAATGAAAAAAAATGATTTCTTAAATATTCTTTATAAATGCATTTCTTTTCTTCACACTCTAATTAGGTCAACCCTCTAATAGAGGAAAACATAAAAATACTTCCTCACTGTTGACAGTCCACTTCCATTATTTTTAGAAAAGATGACTTTCCAAATTGCACTAGTGCTTATACTGGGAAGGAATCTATTCATCTTAACATAGTTATATATATTTCTCATCCCAGAATTATGTCTTCTGGGTCAGGAAAATTTCAGAGAATGATTAGTATTTCCTCAGATGATATTACACTTGAAAAAATATAAAATAATATCTCTCTTCTACCTCTCATCCTTGTTTTTCATTCTCTACCCAGGCTTTAAATGTGGAGTTTCTGCAGGCTCATATACCCTCTTGCTGCTCTCTACTTCCTTTCTCTCCGTCCACTCCATGGTTTCAATATAAATCTCTCACTTCTGAGCTTCAGAAAATCATTTGCAATTTATAACTTATTGCCCTTTCATTGAATACTCCCAGTAATCTCAGTTGCTTTGACTTTGCTAAGCTGGTCTTCCTCAAAATTTCCCCACCTCAGCCAGAAATTCCAGAGCCATCTTTCATACCTATACTTCCCTGGCCATGTCGATTCAGTTTCCTCCTAAAAAGCTTTCAGATCTGTCTACCTCTCTCCATCACTAATGCTGCCATGCAGTCTAGCTGATTTTTGTTCCTTTCTGGTTTACTGCGAAGATACTCTGCCTAATGTCCTGTTGGCACTACTCTATTTATCTAGACACTGTAACCATTGTTTTTTTTTTAAATGTTCCAATCCTAATCCATATTCTTGTGTGCATGAACACTTTGTAAATAGGACTTTTTGAAGATGTTATTATTAGATAAAGTACAATCAAATTGAATCAGGGTAGGTCTTAATCCATTCAACTGGAGGATTTATAAAGAGAGGAAATTTAGATGCAGTCTATCAGCAGAAACCAGAAACCAGAAACTGGAAGAAGTCAGAAACAAAGCCAGACAGGAGAGCGAGACGGCCATGTGACAGCAGACTACTATCACCAGAACACTACCTATTCCAGGAGAAATCATGGCCTTACCCATTTCTTGATTTTGGACTTTTAGCCTTAGAAACCATGAAACAATACATTCTTATTGTTTATATTGTTTAAGCCAACCCATTATGTGGCATTTATCATAGCAGCCCTGGCAAACTAAGACATTTAGGCAGTGTATGATCTGACCTCTGCTCTTTCTCACTGGTCTTACCTTGAGCAACTCTATTTTTCTCTATCTGTCGTACCTTTTCTTTCATTTCTCAGAACATTACAATTACCAACTTACTTCAGGGCTTCCCAAAGACCATCACTCTTTCTCTACCTCACCTCTCTTTACCTAAGTGATGGAACAAGAAAGTGCCACCCAAATCCTCATTCAAGGAAGGACCTAACATCCCAGCTCCTGGGAATACTGTTGACAATTGCTCTTCAAGCCCCTTAGGAGATTGCCTCACCTGCAGGGAGTCCTCTTGACCAAGGTCATGCCCTTCTGAAAGAGGCCCACAACCAATGCCTGAACGAAATGGAGTGTAAGTAACAACTCTGATGAGCCATTTTCACTCCAGATCCCCTTGGGAGTTTAACTGAGGCCTTCAGTGCAACTCTACTGAATCATGTTCTCTCCTGGATGTGGATCCCAATGGCTCTTCCAAATTAACATTCCATACCCTGGACTATCTCAGCATCTGCATCCAATTCCTTCTCATCCATATGTCTGTTTAGATGTCACTTCCTGAAGGAAGGTGTATTACTAATATAAATTGTAGAAAAATGTTATTTTTTCTAATGATCAAACACCTTTGAACATTTTCCTATATTTAGGGAATTTTCCTAAATCTCACCATAAAGCTCAACATCTGTTTTCCCAGCCTCCTTTGCAGTAAGGAAGAAGACAAGTAACATTCAATATCAAAGGCATTCCTGCCAAAGACTGAATTGCAAGTTAGTGGTGCAAAGAAGCACGCACTATGAAGGATTCATTTTGGCAAAGAAGGCAACAATGATATCCAATTTTCAGGGGTAGGAGCAGCAGAGTTCAAGTACTGTCACCTACAAAGCTAGTGTCTGTGCCCAATGGTGACATCGAAGGTGTCTTCAACAGACCAGTTATGTGTGTGATTTGATCATGGATCTTGGATATGTAGCTTCCAAGTATGGCTTTCTGGTAAGCCACAGATTCAATGATGTTTATAACATCCTTTCAAAAATGCCTTTCTCCTTAAACTAGCCAAAACTGGTATGTATTATCTGCAATCAAGTATCTGACTTATATACAGAATCCAAATTGAGTTATTTTAGATAAATGAAGGAAAGAGTGTGATAGAGAAATGTATTGGTTCAAACCTCCAGAGGGATTTGGGAATAGAGTTAGAATTCTGAGATTCATATGCTATCAGGATTTCCTATTTATTTCATCCTATTTGATTTGCTTTTCTTTGCATGACAAAATTTATCTTTCAAGCAGCCTCTGTACTTGCATCTTCAATTTTGAAAGAGAAAACAGGGCTTCTTTTTGCTAGTTCAGGTACTGACAACTAGAAAGCTACTGTCTGTGCCCAATGGTGGCATCAAAGGTGTCTTCAATAGACTGGTTATGTGGTGTCCAGTTTTAAAAATCCAGGAAAAGTCCTTTGATTAGCCAACTTGAGTCACATGCCAACTCCTTAAGTGAATCTCAGTATGGTCTGGCAATTGTGTTACTATGAATTAAAACCAGTTACTGCTGTCAAGAAGGCTGGTCATCCAAACCTCTTTAAGACCACCTTCCAATGTGGGAAGAAAGAAACAGTTTCTCCCAAGGGGGAGATTTGAGAGTGGGGAGAGTTTGGAGAACCCAAATATGTCAACTGGAAAAATCATTATGAGCTTGTCAACTATTGCGGTATAGGTCTGCTATAAAAATTTTCTATGCTTACAGAAATAACATCAAATACTGTCCCTTTAGGACTAAATTGAAGTTAAATACCTAATATTATACATTAATTTGAATATGGGCTTCAGGTATACACAAAGCCTTCTGCTATACTTGCTATATTTCCTGTGTCTTAAGGATATAGCAAATGGAATAAAGGAGTATAGCAGTTTGATACTATTTATGACTTCCAAAAAGAAATATAGATTATGTTTGTAAACTGGTCAGTTCCTCTTGTGTGATAACCCTTTGATTGTATTAGATTCAGCTGAGACATCTGATTAAATTATGTTAAGATTAGGGCTCTGATCTAACTACGTCATTGTCATTAGAGTGCAACTCAGCACTGAGAGCCAGCCCCCCTGGGGATAAAACAGACACTCACATGGAAATAAAAACACAAGAGAAAAACACAGAGGAATAGAGACAGCTCTGTAGACATAGCAGAGGCCCCGGGAAGAGAGATGAGCCTGATAGCCTACTGCTGCAGCCGAGCACAGAGAGAAATGAACCCCGGGCACGAAGACGAGCCTTATTCCAGCTTACAGCTGAGATTGGAAGAAGCTGGGACCACAGAGCTTTAAGAGGAAGAGGAAGGCTGAATCCTCACAGAGGCTTGCAGCCATCTTGCTCCAACACATGGCAACAGCCTTTGGTGAGGGAAATAATGTACTCATTATGGCCTTGTGACTGCAAGCTTCTACCTCAAATAAATACCCTTTATAAAAGTCAACAGATTTCTGGTATTTTGCATCAGCATCCCTTTGGCTGACTAATAGAGAGAAATATAGACATTTTTTATTAAGTAATCTCCTAAATATGTGGTTTCTGATACAATAGGTACATGGTATCAGAGTAATCAAGGGGCAGTATGAGTTTATTTGTGACTTTTCACCCACTCCACTTCATATTTTATTTCAAGTTGAGAGATAGTATAATGATAAAAGCACCTTGAATCAAACTCCAACTCCACTTCTTAATAGTTATGTAGATTGAAGCAAGTTACTTAACTTTTGTGTAAACTAAGTTCCTCATCTGCATAAAAAGGGTAATATTAGGACCCCTGTCAGAAGATCTTTGTAAAGCTTAAGTGAGATATGAAGTGGCACATAGTTTACATTCAATATATGCTAACTTCTGCTATTATATTCATGAAAGCCAAGTGTGTACTTCAAGAGTTTTTATAACCTTATTACCATAAGCAAACCAATATGCATCTGCTTACTTTTACCCTACATCCCAGTGCTCTTGATTGGTTTCCAGTATACCTACACTCTCTTGAAAGAACCTTAGTCTTTTTCATTAACAGAAAAAAGAAAGCAGATCTTCCAGAAACAAGACACTTTTTTCCCAAATCCTCTCAAACTTCAGTTTGGAAGTGGAAAACTATCCAAGGGTTTCTTAAAGAAAAAACAAATGATTTTGTCTTATTATTAATACTTATTATTAAAGTCATTCCCTCTTATACCTTTAAAATGTTGATTCTCAGGTGCAGCGCTCTTTCAATGGAAGGTAGGAGTCCACTGAGGCAAAAATAGAAGTTCTACTATCTCAGTGGCAAAGGATTCTTTTTCATCTTCAAAAAGTGAGACAGCAGTAACATGCAATCTCAACATGGACTTTCCAAAATATTTCCATAACAACTAAGTTTACAGATACATTTAATTCATGTATAACCATCATTTTTCACTTGAATAATAGGACTACAGCTCTTGCTAAATGAATATGACCTCTTTCTTAGAGGGAGAATTAACAATGAATGAAGAGGTTGACAACTAGTCCCACATTTGAAGATATGATAAATGTGAAACAATCAATGAGTTTTCTCAAGCCTAAGAAAACTGATTTCTGGATAGATGCATTTTTCCCCTTTCTGCTTTCTTCCCTAAGAAAACAGAAAAACAACCCTAAAGTACCTACCGAGAACTTTTCTTTTGTCTCTTGAAAGGAAGAGTTTGGTAAATCCTGATATATTTATATGAGAAATACATGTATGAAGAATGTAATTAGTGTGTTTGTCATATTTTCCATCTGAAGGAATATACAAAAAAATAGTGATTTATTGGACTAAAAATTTGTTCAAGTTATTGTTTCTGAGCTATCATTTTAGAAACCTAAAAATGCTTTAGGGTTCATCTTAGAATGGCACCATCGGTACTTATTTTCATTTCTCTCCACCAAAGATTAAATTGTTTCATATGAAGTACAATCTTGCCAGAGAATGAGTTATAAAATCTTAATTTCTTTTCTACTGCCTATCTTATTATATAATTCTATCTCTAAGCCAAATATATAATGAACAAATGGTTTCACGAAAAGTAAAAGTTGTCTCATCCAATTACTGTTTTAAACATATTAAAAAGAAAAGCAGATTGCATTTGCTTTGTTGAATATTTTTACAAGAAATAATTCTGTAAACTTCTTTAGAAAAATGAAAACCATCCTTATTTACCTCATCATCTGAACATGTACTTACTTTTTCTTACTGCGGCATCTTTGAATTTATAAGCATAATGAGATTTTCTTTCTTGTTTGTAGAGACCATAGCTCTGCTACCAGGCAGATTTCATTTGCTCATTCATTTATTCTTTCATTTATCCTGCATACCTCTATGTTTAGTACCAGTGGTGCTATGTACCAGATATCAGCATGTTCACTGGTGAGCAAAAACAGACCTGGACTCTGTCCCCACAGCTATTTCTGTGTCTGGCACTTCTTCATTATTTAGTACTCAGATCAGATATCATCTCCTCAAAAACACTCTACTGTTCACTATACCACAAAAGTAACACATTCACAGCCTGTTGTATTTACCATTAGAATCTACAATGTTCATTCATTTGTTTAAGTGATTCTTGTCCATATCCCTGCACTAGAGTACAAGTTCCATGAGAGTCAGTGGCCAAACCTATCTTATTCATCACTCAGTCTCCAATGTCTTGAATATCTGCCTCAACATGGGCACAATAAATATCTGGTGAATGAATGAATAGCCTCACTATCGCTGTAGACAAAGGTTGTTTACTTCCTTCTGAAATGACCTCTTCCATTTTTATCACACCTCACCATCTCCTAGGTTTTCCCTTATCTTTAGGACACTTCTTTTTTGTCTCCTGTAAGAGTTTCTCTTCTCATGCTTCTCTTTTAAATCCTGGTTTGTTTGGTTCTGTTGGCTGCTTGGTTGGTTTTTTTTGTTTACTTGTTTGCTTGTTTTAAATCTTTTTCAGGGACTTTTTCTCTTCTCTTTAATTTCCCTAGGCTGACTCTGCTGAGAAAGTAATATTGATCAGAAGTTGAATCTATTATATAAGAAATGGAAAATGCATCAGAAGTAATTAGTAAAAATAAACTGCTGTAGCTGCACTTAATAAAATAAATATGTCACTAATATCTTATGGAGAAACAGATAAAATGCAAATAGGGAGATTGCAAAGTGTTTGTTTATACCGTTTTGGTCATAGACGTGAAATGAAACAAGTGGGAGTTTGATTAGTGAGGCTCCACTGTGCACTCACCATCCTGGATTTGCTTGATTCCCTTGAAAATAGAGACTACCTCCTTATGTTCATAATATTTACTGGACTATATACATGCACACTAAGCTGCATTTAAATGAAATAAATAGCCATTACAAGCAAAGAAACTAATGCTCTATTTAGTGCCACCTTGGGAGAAGTTCTCAGAGAAGGAGAGTTTAAGTCATGTAAAAATAAGTTAAATTGACTCTGAACACGAAGGAGCTCCTGTAAACTGCTTATCTATTGTTTCTCACAAAATTTATTTTAGCCAATGCCATTAAATTATATAATTACATATTGACATTTTTTCATATTCTCCCAATCAACACTGCTACCTGGAAGAATTCTGGGACTGTAAAAGAGACAAGTTCACTGGCTGGGTGATTGTCGTAATTGAGATCACTTGCCACTTTGCTTCTTTGACTAGGAAGGTTAGGTCCCATCGCTTATTCACAAGCATATCTCTAGAACAGATCCCATCTGGTTTCAGACTTAAATATTGAATTGACAGCTTGATTACTCTGTTTGAATGGTTCAGGCACTTTAAACCAAAAATTTATGAAACTGAACTCATCACTTTCCCTATGCCTGCTTTTCTACATTTTTTTTTTCACCTTAGGGAATGGAAATTGTACCAACCCAGTTGCCAGTAACAGAAAAAAAAAAGATATGATTTCTCTTTCTTTCCCCTCTCTCAATCTCCTCACCTAATTAATTATTATTATATTCTATTGATTCTGCCTCCTGCATATTTCTTAAATCAATCCAGTCGCCATTTTCAACCTACTTGTTCAAGCTACCATCATCTGTTCCGATGATAAAAAGGTGTGTTGTGTGATTTGTCTACTGTATAGTGACCTAGCCCAAATTTGTTCTGCATAATGCTTAAATTCTTTTTGGTAGATATTAATCACTGTTTTAAAAATTCAGATAGCAAGGATTAACTACTCCAACACCTTGCTATAAACTTTCAATGAAAGCAAGTCTCAGACCAAATTATGACAAATACATAGCCATATAGTAGACAGTTTTTAGTAAAACCATAAGCTCAATCCTTTTAAACAAAAGCCTGGATGTAGGATAAATCAGGAATCAAATCTTAGGTTCCATCCTTAAGGGATGTAGATTTTAGACCTCATAGATTCTTATATCTTGTTCAGTAACATTTTAGAATGTCTAAAGCACTTTAGCTATTCTACATGTATTGAAAACCTATAATTTAAATAATGATAATCTCTTTCTAGCATTCATCATGCAAATTGACAACCCACCAGTTTCACCAATAAACATTTCTAACATTCAGTTGATCCTTGATGGAGATAAGTGCTTTTGGTAGCTGCCCATGGGCAGTATCCCTGTTTGATAAACTAGCTGAGTATTCCTGATGGTGGATTGAATAACCAGATCTAGAACTAAACTAACTAGTACATGTATAATACCACACTGATTATCCTGAAGTATTTTTAAATGATTTATAGAAATTATAGTAGCTTCTTCAGTCTTTTCCCTCTTTAAAAACTATAACATGAGTTTAAGATAGTTCATGAAATGAAAATAAGATCTTATTCTTTTCTTAGAACTTATTTATGAGTTCCCATTATTTTTATGATACAATACACATTTCCTTAAATGGTTTCATCTGGCATTTACTTTCCTAGCCTCATCTCTCACTCCCATACTTTCATCCTTTGTGCTTCTACCACCCTAAACTTCTCTTAAATACACCATATTTTTATTCAATTTTGGATATCCCCATTCTTCCATTCTCCTGGAAAACTCTTTCCTTCTACTTCATCTGGCCAATTCCTATTCATCTATCAAGAGATACATTACATATCACTTCCTCCAAGAAGCCTTTGTTGATGACCGTTTATGTTGTCACATAAGCCTGTGAAACACTTATAATGGTACTAATCACACCACCTTTAATTTCTCTCTCCATTTTGATTTGATTTGGATGAAATGGACCTGAATCTCCAAAGTTTCAATAATTGTTTATTTTAAATATTTACTTTAGAAACTCATTTTGAGCTTATATTTTCATATTCTTTTTCTTAGACTAGCTTCCAACCCCACACAAATTATGTCCGTTTCAGGCCCCACAGAACTTGAATCTGCCCTGAGCATGGGTAATGACATTTCTCTAACCGGCAAAAAGGCTGAAGAAATTTCATTTCACTTGCTTTTGACTTCCATTACTAATATTTTCACTTCTTACTTGGATCTCATGCTCCATGTTTCTTGGGTGACCATGAGGAGTGTGAAGTTCTCCACTAATTCATTTCTATTTCTTTACAAAAATTAATGGTAAGATAAAAATCTGTAAATTTACTCCAGCTGGTGAGTTTTCTTCTGATTTTTTTCCTTGTGTGCTGCCCTAACAATGACATTTTAGAAAAACATAATTATTTTCACATTTCATTCATATAATAGATGAGACATGAAATGAGCTTCATGGATGATAAACACCCCAATGGCTACTATGTTTACACTATATAAACAAGAATTGAGCTGCTGTTTAGCAAAATTAACAATAAAATTTTAGTGTAGATGCTGGATGTAAATATAATAAAACCTTCTGCATAGAAGAAGGTCATTAGTCTTAGGACGAGATAGGAGCATCATACGCATTTATATACCTGTGAACGAAAGAGGAAATGAGTTATTTTTTGCACACAATTAGAGCTGTATGTCAAACTTTCATTTTAAATGTTAGAAGCAAATCAATTATTCCTTGGGAAAAACAAAGTAACTTTTTAAAGACACCGTAATTATATGCAGTTTAACAAATATTTTGTAGAATACATAAATATGGATATCATTGCACTATGCAAGTTATGAAAATTACAAAATGGGGACTAGTGAACTTCAAAAAGATTTAGAGGGAAGGATAAGTTTTGATTTTGCACATTTAAAAAAGAAAAGGTGATTTTTTTTAAAAATAGTTACAAATGAGAAAGGATTTGACCAAAAAAACTCAAAAAACAAAACTACATAGTTCTGAAGCATTTTACTAGAGTCATTAATTAGCAACATAAACTTGAACTCTGCAAAGACTGCAATAAGGAACTATAGAACACAGTTATCAAAAATATAAGTGATTAATTTTGTCCAACCACAAGCCATGCAGATTAATATTCATCTTTAATCTCACATGACCACATTCTTTTTCTTATATATTAAGGAATTCCAGAAGGTAAAAGCAAAATGAGAATATTTCCAATGCTTTAGTTATGATAAATGTGTTTTCTGGATGTAGTAAAGACCCGTCTTTCTTCTCAGAAGGAAAGTAGATATAATCTACATGCTCCTGTCCATCACTGAGATAAAGTATATTTCAATAAATCTAAAAATGCATTAACTTGTATGTATGATTGTATTAATCAGCCAAAGGGGTGCTGATGCAAAATACCATAAATCTGTTGGCTTTTATAAAGGGTATTTATTTGTTGGTAGAAGCTTACAGTTACCAGGCCATAAGCGTAAGTAACTTCCCTCACCAAAGTCTGTTACCATGTGTTGGAGCAAGATGGCTGCCAACGTCTGTAAGAGGTCAGCCTTCCTCTTCCTCTTAAGGCTCTGTGGTCCCTGCTTCTTCCAATATCAGCTGTAGGCTGGGATAAGTCTTGTCTCTCTCCTGGGGCTCGTTTCTCTCCGGGCTCAGCTGATCTGCTCTTTCCACAAGGCCAGCTGTGAACTATCAGGCAAATGGCTCATCCCTCTTCCTGAGGCCTCTGCCATGTCTGTGAAGCTGTCCCTATTCCTCTTGTTCTTCTTATGCACGTTTACTTCCTGGCGCTCCAGCTCAAAACTCCAACTCTCTTCTCTGCAGCATGGTTTTCTCTGTGAGTCCCCACCCACTGGGCAGGGACTCAATATCCTACTAAAGTGGCCCAATCAAAGCCCTAATCATAATTTAATGAAGTAAAAGTGAAAACTGTGAAGTTAACACAATCTAATACACCCAGAAGAACAGACCAGTTTACAAACATAATCCAATATTTTTGGAATTCATAAACAATGCCAAACTGCTACAATGATTTAACACCTTCATGTTGCCTGCAGGTTTTTGCTTCTGTTCTCCCAGTTCTCATTTTATAAGGAAACTTGTGCAGGATAGAGATACTGATTGTGGGTCAGTCAAAAGATATAAGCACTAGTCCTCATACATTTATTCAATTGATGACTGAATTATAATTTCTCTGGGGGAAAAAAAATTGCTGATGTTGTTCTCATTCACCCGGGAGGTTCACTGTCTCCAGAGCATTGTGTTTGAAATATATGCCAGAGAGCAATTATATAATAGTATCAAATACTCATTTTAAAAATGCCATATCACTGAAAAGAACTTCCTTAATACTTGCATAATGTATGAAATTCCATTATAGTCCTTGAATAAATCCATGTCATCATCAGAGGCAGGAAAAAGCAGCTTCTAACTGTGGGTATTTTGTTAAGAAGGTCTTCCCTGCCCCAATATTATCTCTTAAAATATTTTCTGTTTTCTTTTAGTACTTTTTCTTTAGTTGCAAGCAGGAAGTAAAACAAAAACAAAAACAGTTTCACCCTGATTTCAAAATAAGAACATTAACTTATTTGGATCAAAAAAGACACATTTTTGTCCTCCTTGATTTCCCTGGAAGCAGGACTCATACTTACTAGGCTCTGTATTAAAATGCAATTAATGTTGGTACCCACTTAATCACATGCCCACCATTCCCACAGAAAGCAGGACCATGCAGTATTACAAGGGAAAGAAAGTTTCCTTCATATAATTAATCTCAATGTAGGCCGGTACTAATCCATTATCCTTTTTTTACCAGGAGGTCCCAGGGATCAAACCCAGGTCCCTCCATATGGGAGATGGATGCCCAACCATCTGAGCCACATCCATCCCGCCCCACCCCCCTTTTTTAAAATAAACTTATATTTTAGAACACTTTTAGATTAATGGGAAAATAGCAAAAACAGTGCAGAGTGGTCTCATATTACTCTGTACCTGTTTCCTCTCTTATTAATCTCTTAAATTAGAAAAATATAATGTTACAATTAATGAACCAATATTGACCCATTATTATTAACTAATGTTGATAATCAGATTTCTTTAGTTTTTATGTCTTTTTTTTTTCTGTTCCAGGACCCCATCCGGGATACCACATTACATTTTATTAGTCATGTGTCCTTTCAGCTCCTCTTGGCTCTGACAGTTTGTGCTTCTTGGACTTTCTTTGTTTTTGATGACCTTGAGAGTTTTGAGGAGTACTGATCAGGTACTTTATAGAATACTACACAGTTTTGGTTTGTCTGATGTTTTCATCATGATTAGATGGGAGTGACAGGTGAGGAGCTAAAGTGGCATTTTCATCATATCATATCAAGACTACATAGTATCAATAAGTCACTGCTGATGTTGACCTTGATCACCTGGCTGAAGTCCTATATTATTTTTGCTTCTGTAGTTTTTCATTCTTGGTCCTAACCATGCTATGAGCTAGCAGTGTTAAGAACAGAAAGGTCAAAACTGATCCTTCAGTCATTCAGCTTTACTCTCAATGTGTTGGTTTTCAAATATTATTTTGAATTAATATTTTTAAAAGAGTTGTTTATTTTAAAGCCAAACAAAATCTTTTAAACAATGTTGAAATTTTAAGACTTTCAGAATCATCCCTACAAAATTATTCTAACTCCCTAAGTTTGTATGTCTGTATATGTGCATATTTCCCTCTCTATGGAAAAAACACACAATAAAAATTCCATTTGTATTAAAGGAGTAATTATTAAACAAACTAACTAAATAGAAAGTACCAAAAGAAAGCATAGAAGAGTTTTTAAGAAATAATTTGGGGGCAAGGAAGACTTATTCTGAGCCTCCATTGTGTCTGGGCGACCTTTGCATCTATTTTCCTCTCGGCCTTTGCTCTAGCCATAACCCACTCCTGTACTCGGTCCTCAGAGTATGTCCCTCAACTCTACCCAACCCTAACCACCCACAGTCCCCACACACCCCACCAGAACCCCCAACTGTTATCACCCCCACAGCCCTCAGGCGCTCACTTCCTATCCCTTTTCCCTTGTTTACTTTAATCTAATCAATCCTTGACCCTGCTCCCACTCTGGATACCTACTAACCCCTGGACCATAATAAAGGCACACGTCCGTGGGTCCTTCTTTTCCTGCTGTGTACCCTCCACCTGCTGACTGAAACCTCCCCCCACCCCCAGCACTCAGCTTCCGCTTCCCATTGCCCTCTCGCCCCGCACGCCACTCTCCCACCAGGACCCGTAAGTAATAATATATCTTAATTTGTGCTTTATTGCTTCTGGATTCCCATTTGTGTGGTACCTGACCTTCACCCAAACCCAAATTTAAAGTCCTACTTAATTCAGATCAACCTTCTTTTAAAAAGCCCTAATACCAGAAGCAAAAAATAGAGCAACACTAAATTTGATTATTTAAATGCTTAAAAAAAAAAAAAAAAAAAAAAAAAAACAGCTTCTGAATAACATAGAGCATTATTATAGGCTCTGTAGGGTCAAGTTCAGCCGGGGGGCAGACACGGCTCACTGCAACCCCTAACACCTTAGGGTGTTGATTAAATGAAAAGTAATCTGCCTGCTTTGGGGGGTGGGGGGGAGGAAAGGCATTATTTTAAAGAAAGTTAAAAATCAAATGATAGACTGGGTGAAAGTATTTGCAATATGTATAAAATACTAATAATCAGAACATTTAAAGTATTTCTACAAATTAAAAAGAAAAGATGAAATCTCAATAGGAAAATGAACAAAAGATATATTCAAGGGTGTTTACCAAATGGAAAAATACAAATGACTAATACACATATGGAAAAATGTCCACTTGTAATATGAAAAATGCAAAGTAAGCCAATAATGATTTTGCCATCAGATTGACAAAAATGTAAATATCAAGTGAAGAAATGGTTATTCTAGAAAACACTTTGTGAAAATACAAATTGATACAGCATTTTAACTAGGCAATTTAGCAGTATGTATTTATATTTTTAAGTAAGTACATTTTTAGTTTAGTAATTTCATGCCTCACTATGTAGTCTAGATTGCACTCATAAATAAAAATATATGGGGGGGGGGGTTATTGTAAAATGCATCCATATTTAAGAATATTAAGAAGTAGTAAAAGAAAAGAATGAAATAGGAATATCTACCACATATATTAAATTTAAAAAGGTGTTAAAGAATATTGCATAGAATATATTCCGATTTAGGCAGGAAGAAATACATTCACAGAGGGCTATTCTAAGCAGTTTTTAAAGTTTACATCTTAGAATAAATGGTAAGACACAGTTTAATTAACAGTGTTTTTTCTTTTGTAATGGCTCATGAAATAGTGGTATGTCTTATATTTGATATCATCTTAGATCTGCTGAGACATAGTATATGTTTCTACATATGCATATTTAAGTACATCAGAAAGATCTAGATAGATAATCACAAAACAGTGGTTTATTTTTCTACCTCTGGTAAGGAAACTTAGATAGATGGTGAAGGGTCTTTCATTTTTTACTATATATTCTTCTGCATTTCAATTATTTAGGAAGCAAATATAGCCATGTAATACTTGTATAATTCAATACATGAGAAAAACATTGAAAGTGTGGAGGTTATGTATACATTTTGAGGCCCAAGGACTCTAAAAGACTGATCCAACATATGTAGGATATAGTAAATAGCATGAAATATTTTATTGAAAATTATATACATATGGTAAAAGAGTGTAAAAGAATATACAATTTAAAGTATATTTTTACATCCTAGGTCCCTGTTCCAGAAACAACCTCTGTCAACATTTTTCTTGCATATTCTTCTGGTGATATTCTATGTGTTTATTTAACAGTATATGCATGTAATTGAAAGGAAAAATCATTAGCAGAGATTTTGATTAGGAAAAAAAAAAAATACCCCAAAGATTAAGTTACCAGCTGTCAGTATTTCAGCCAATTTGTAAATTCAAACGAGAAAATAAGGCTACTTTTAAAAGTTTTAACAGAGGAAATTTTCCAAAATTAAATATAGTGATCCAACCTGTATAAAGCCTTTTTTTTCCCCACTATTCCTATCCCATGAAAAGCCCAGGGTTTCTTATAAAGTATATGAGGTAGGACATGGAGATTATTTTCTAAGCTTTAAGTACCAAGATATAGACAATTTTGTTTCCTATGTCGTTGCATTTCAAAATTAGGTCAATAATTGTCCATTGATACAAATACTTAAAGCAGTAACTCTCATTTTTATATAATATTCAAGAAATTAATCCAAGTTCAGAACATTTACAACATTTATATAATCACATATCTGGTCAATATGCATTATAGTAGTTTTATTAAGCTTTTGCTTCTCTGGATATAAAATATCAGCAAAAGCTATTATTTTTTATTTTATGTAAATTATTTTATTTTCTTATTTTATTGTATTTTCTAAAATTGTCAGAACAAATACTGAACAATAATAGTGACCATGGACACCTTTGTCTTGTTCATGATATTAATAGAAATAGTTTTTAACATTTTGCTGTTTAAGATGATTTTTGCTATTGGATTTTGATTAAAAATCTTTGAATTAATAAGCTTCCTTAATTCCTGTTTTAAAGTTTTTATTCGAAATGCTTGATGAATTTTATAAAATACATTTAAATCTGCTATTGTTATGAACATATGAACTTTTTTTTGATAATATGAAAGCTCAGACATGATATTACATTAAATTTGAAATAAATGCTACTTAATTAAAACATATTCTTTTTGGTGTGTTAATGTACTCTGTTAATATATTATTTAGAATTTTTAATAGTTGAGTTTGGTTTTTAGGTTGATTTTGTCACCAACTATCATTATTTGGTTTCAATATTACCCAGCTCCATAAAATGGATTAGGAAATATTGCCTCATCTTTTTGATCAGAGATAACTAAGAGATTATTGGGTTTATTCATTCTTTAAAATAGAAAAGAATTCAACTAAGAACTCTCTGGTTCTAATGCCATTTTTCATGGTAGATTTTAAATCAGATTTTCTCTTTCTAATGTAATTTGGTTTTTTTAAGTCTTCTAACAATTCTTGGATTAATGTAATTACTGATTTTTCGACGAAATTAGTCACTTCCTCCAGGTTTTGTATTTGTTTTCATAAAATTTTCAAAAAATTTTAAACTTTAAAAATGTCATTTCTGAATTTATAAACTTTTGGCTTTTATGTTAACTTTTATGTTAAAATCAAAAAGACTATAAATTTTGTTTTCTTTAACAAAAGAGTTTTAGTGTCTATTTTCTATTAGTAATTAAGTTATTTCATTAATTGGAGTTTTATAATTATCAAGTCCTTTCTAATTACTGTTTGTTATTTTTTTAATTTTGTGGTTCTTTTTTTAATTTTGTATGATCAATATTAAGCTCATTTCCCCCTCATTTTTCCTGTTTCTTTTTCTTATATACTTAAGGATATAACTACAACTTTATCTGTGTCCTAAATATTTTGACAAAATATTCTCATTGACATTACTCTTTATATTGTTTGTAATTTTAATTTTGTTTCCTCTTTTATTGAATATTATTTGGAGAGTGTTCCTTAATTTTAAATTAGATTAGTTTTTTTTTCTTCGGAAGGTCAGCTTTTAATAATTTTTTTCTACTTTTTTAGAATTATGATTAGATATATATATTACATTATATATTATATATAATCTCTTTTATTTGTGGCATATAAATGTATTTACATTTAAATCTATATATGTATATATAATCAAAGTTTTTGGATATATTGTTTAATTGCTCTATATCCTAATCTAATTTGTTTATGAAATCTCATGCTGAAAGAAATAGGTCTCATTTAATTATTTCTTAAATTTCCTTTTATTATTATTAGATTGTCCTTTGTATATATTGAGCTGCAAAGTATTTTGGTGCACAGGAATTTAAAACCATAATATTTTCTTTTTAAATTGGGTATTTTTTCATTAAATTCTGCCTCTGTCTTTCTTATTGCCGTTAATCTAAAATTCCACCTGTTTTGGTAGTAATATCACCACTCCTTTCAGCTTCCTTGGCCTGGTCTGTCATTGGCATCTTCTTCCTATTCAACATCCTTCAATATGCCATTTTAAATGTGCTTCCTATAAATAACAAATGACTAGGTTTGAGGTTTTACCTCAATCTTAAGTTCTCCGTCTTTTAATAGAATCATTCATCATGTTTATATTTAATGTAAAAACTTACTGATTTGATTTTAATGTTTTTATCCTACCTCGTGTTTATAATTTATTTTACTTTATTGTTTCACCTTTTCCTTTTTACTTTGTTTTTTGTAGATACTTATGATGTTTTACACCCCTTATTAATGTGGAAGTTCTTGTATGTTATTACCATATAAAATCTACATATTTTCCCCATTAAGAGGCTTCATTTCCATTCTGCCTTGGCTCCTCCACATAAGCATGAAATCTTTAGAATACGAGTTGCCCCTACCTCCACCCCCACTCCTCCTATTCCCAGTTTTGCTGAGATAATTTAGCACATTTAGTTACAGGCTTTTCATTGCAGTAGGCCTTGTCTACTCAATCTTTATTCCATATTCATAGTCACTCTATCATTTTCCAATTAAAATTAACTACACATATTGCAAGATTCATTGCTCACCACAGTTTCTTTTCCGTTTCATCTTCTGCTATCTTGAGGTCCCTGTTCTGATTCATTTGTTCTGTAGAGTCCTCCATCTAATATTTTTCTTAGTGGTGGCACTGGGTGAAATATTTGCAGAATCCTTACATAGCCTCAAATATCTTTCAATGTGAGTGATAAACAATAACTTAGGAGGGTACAGATTCTTACATTCCAGTTCTTTTCTCTCAGCGGTCTATATCCCCCCACCTTCTACCTTGGTCAGTCCAAAGCCAACAATCACCCTCCTGTGAAACCATATCATAGAAATAAAAACACTAGTAGATTAATATATATACATATAGATATATACATAAAAGATGATTATTGTGGAACTATTTATGCAGTTCGGGAAGAAACTGGAGATAGAATGTATACAGAATAATACAGGACTTGGTGAATAAATTATGTATCTATACTATGAAATATTATTCAGAATTTTAAAAGAATGAACTAAAGATCTATGGGTACATTTGGAAGGATTTCAAAAGACATAGATTAAATTTTAAAAAGAGAGAAAGTGATGTTACACAACCTCAGTTTTGTAAAGCAATGGCAAAAAGTTTTGTGCATGACTTTGTATGTTTCGTGATTAAAAGGCTAAATAAACATAGAGGTATGGAAGAAATATACATTAACCTATTAATTTAGATTAGGTGAGGTGAATAGAATTTGGAAGCTAAAAGGAGTAATTTACCATGTAAAAAATAAACAATAATACAAAAAGTGTGATGATAAAAGCATATATGATATGGTCATATATATGTAAATTTTCATCTGAAAATGGAGTCACCAAAATGTTCATGGTGATTGTGGTGGTTTGAAGCTGTATACACCCCAGAAAAACATGTTCTTAAATTCAATCCATTCCCGACGGTATAAACCTATTGTAAATAGGAAATTTTGATAAAAAGGTTACTTCAGTTAAGATGTATCCCACCTTAGTCAGGATGGGTCTTACTGCTATTACTTGAGTCCTTTATAAGAAAACGAAATTGAGACAGAGATAGAGAAAGCCACAGGCAGAAAAAAAAAAGTGCAAACAGAACATGGAAGAGAAGGGAGAGACCAGCAGACACTGCCTTGCCATGTGACAAACTAAGGACCAAAGATTGCTGGCAGCCAGTCCCAGATTGCCACAGTTTTCCAGAAAGAAAGCATTAATTTGATGACGCTTTGATTTGGACTTTCTTTTAGCCTCAAACCGTAAGCTAATAAATTCCCATTGTTTAAGCCAATACATTGCAAGGTATTTGATTGAGCAGCCTAGGAAACTAAAACAGTGGTTTTCACACAGAGTTGAGTATTCCGGTGATCTCTATTCTTTTCTTATGCTGGTATATTCTGTTTGTTATACACAGTGAGTTTTATGTATATAAACCAACTAGCACATAAAACTGTGTTCATTTTTGTTTTAAAAAAAATAACCACATCAAATTATGAAACATCTCATACATACATATTCATTGTGGTGTGTAAATTATATAAAAGCAGCATTTAAGCATAAGACTGAGCTAATATAATGGTCCAACGATCCATAAAAAATGTTCCAATGGACAATTTAGAGCATAGTTTTAATAGTTTATCTTCTATCACAGACATACAGTTAAGATATCCATCCTATATATACAGACTTCCCTTTGATCTTTTATTAATCTGTTTGCCCATATATTGCTAATAATACTTATTTTTATACCAACATCATCATTTATAAAATGCCTTTATAAGCATATTTTTCCTTCTTTAAAGTAATCCCTTTTTAAAATTCTGAAATTACCCTCTTCAGATATCCAAGCTACAATTTCCCTAAAGTAGTCTAGAATTCAGGCATTAATTATGAGATCACACAGACTATTAGTTTTGATGGTTTGATATGTCTTTGTTCTTATTTTCCAAAATAATGACTATTTGTATTCTGTGTATTTAAATCTAGTTCCACCATGGTTTTCTTTGGGCAGTAACCTGAACTCCAGGTAATATTATAAAATATTCAGCTATATTTGTAGATTGGAGAAAAGAAAAATAGCTGGTGTCCCTGGACTGGAGTGAACAAGAGAGAAGATAATAATATATGAGAGCAAAGAAGTAATGGGTAACCTGTTCTTAGAGGACCTTGAAGGTAATTTTTAAGACTTTGGTTTTTACTCTGTGTGGAATGAGGAGCTATCACAGGGCTTTATGTACAGGAGTAACATGATCTGACATAGATTTTAAAAGGATAACACTAGCCACCATGTACGGTAAAAACTTTAGGGGGCAAAGATAGAAGCAGGGAGACCATTTATGTGACTGTAGAAATAATCCGGGTGAGAGGTGGTGGGAGCTCACACAAGTGTGGCAGCAGAGGAAAGAGTGAGAAATGGTTAGATTCTGGATATATTTTGAAGGAAGAGCTTCAGCATTCCTGACAGACTGAAAGTATGATGTGAGAGAGAGAAGTCATCGATGAATCCAAAGTTTTTAGCCTGAACCATTGAGATGGGAAGACTGTGGGAAAGCAGGTTGTGCCAGAGAGTGATGAATTAGGATTTTAGGTCGGAATACATTGTGTTTGAGATATATATGAGACTTTTGAATTTTACATTTTACATTCAAAAGTCTGCATTAACTCTAAGAAGAACTCTTGGAGGCTCTGATCTGTTTAAATACTAAGTTGGAATCTAGATTAATACCTCAGAAAACTTCTGTAAGAATTATTTTCCAGGCAAATTTCATACTGTATACTTGGTAGCTACTTTCTAGAGCTTATCACAGTATCTAATAGATAACCACTATCTACCTCATGGTATCATGTGGACAAAACTATTAAATATTGTACTCTTTTTAATGTTTTTCTAATTTTGCAAAAATCTCACTTTTATTGTAAATAGGCAATGTGGTATATATTTCACCATATTTTCAAATCATATCAGGTTTTTATTGTCACTTGTACAAGTTCTTTCTCATCCTAATTTCCATTAAAGTCACATTTCATCCTTTATAAAGAGTGGCCACCAAGACCTGCTTTTCTATGAAAGATTTTCTCCTACATATAATTTTTAACTTTTTTTCTTTTGAAAGGTTTTCATTTGTTCCAGAGAAGATGCAACTAGATTCTTGCCTTGGAAAACAGGATTTTCTAAATATACACAGAAAAAATACAGTACAAAGTGAGTGCTTCTTTAGTGAGAGGGACAATTCCAAAATCTAAGGGCAGTGAGGCCTTAGTCTTATTGGAGGCCTCAAACATTCTGTTATTCAAGGGTAGTTCTCATGCTGTGCTCAACAAGGGAGGTCAATGAATCCCTTCATAAGAGCCCATAATCATCAAAAGTAGTCACTTCCAGTCACTTCCAGTCTGATTGACAAGAACTGTGAAAACTCTTCAAACCTAAGATGGTTCCCTTTATCATGAAAAAGCTTTGAGTATTGTTTTTATTTATTTAATTTTCATTAGAGAAGTTGTAGGTTTACAAAAGAATCATGAAGAAAGTACAGGGTTTTCATATACCACCCACCACACACACATACAACCCATTTTCCCTATTATTAACTGTCCTGGCCCGCGGGACAGTCAACTGGGGCTCCAGCTCCTATGAGGGAAGAATGGTATGGGACAAGAGACACGAAGAATGACAGCAAGACAGGATTCCGATCAAGCTGCAAAAGTTTATTGAAAAGGCAGGGTATATATACTCTAAAGGAAGAGGGGGTGGCTAATAAGGATGGGTGGCGGTTTAGGATTGGTGGATGCTGTTGCTAGGGTAGGTGGCGGCTGCGGAGGTTAGTGCTTTTGGCGCGAACTTTGGGAGCGAACTATTCTTTTGGCGTGGACTACCGAAGAAGAAGCTAATTATAGCTTAAGCTGTTGTTTCAACCCTGGCGGCCATGTTGCATGTTACCGGCATCACTGAAGGTGAATAGACATGCCACCTTCGTTGTCCCCAACAATTAACACTTTGCATTAGTGTGATAACTTTATTAAAATTGATGAAACAATATTATTATAATTATACAATTAACTGTGGTCCATAGTTTACATAAAAACTTACTGTTTGTGTTTTACAGTCCTATGGTTCTTTAAATTTTTTATTCTAGTAAAATATATCCAACATAAAATGTCTACTTTAACTACATACAGATATATAATTCAGTGATGTTGATTACATCCACAATGTTTTATGACCATCACCACCATCTATTACCAAAAATTCCGTCACCCCAAATAGAAACTCTGGAGCAAATAAGCATTAACTCCCATTCTGCAGCCCTGTCCAGCTCTGATAACCTGTATTCTACTTTCTGGTTCTATGAATTGGCTTATTCTAATTATTTCATATAAAATTATAGTTCATATAACATTTGATGTTTTGTGTCTGGCTTATTTCACTCAACATGGTAACTTCAAGGTTCATTCATGTTGTAGCATGTATCAGAACTTCATTACTATTTACAGCTGAATATTATTCCATTGAAGGTATATACCACATTTTGTTTTTGTATTCATCAGATGATAAATACTTCAGTTGCTTTCATCTTTTCCCAATTGTTAATAATGTCTCAATGAATATTAGTATGCAAATGCCTGTTTCAGTCCCTATTTTCAATTCTTTTGGGTGGTATACCCAGAGGGGATTGCTGGGTCTATGGTAATTCTATACTTTCTAAGAAACTGCCAAAATGTTTATCACAGTGGTTGCATCATTTTACATTCCCACCAAAAATTAGTAAGTTTTCCTTTACCTCTACCCCTTCTCCAACACTTGTTGCTTTGTATTTTTTTTAAGTATAAACAGTCTAGTGTTACTTTGATTTGCATTTCCCTAATGATTAATGATGTTGAACATCTTTTCATGTGCTAATGACCATTTGAATATTTTCTTTGCAAAAATGTCTATTCACGTTTTTTCCCGTTTTTTTTCCATTGGGTTTGTGAGGCTATAAATTCCTAGATCAGACAAAAAAAAAATCTCTGTAAGTGCATCATAAAGTGCACATGCACATTCCTAAGCACAACAGCTCTCTGTACTAAAATCACTCCTGCTGCATAACAGTAACTTCAAGGAAACATATTTACACACTTGCAAATCATAAGTAGGCTCTGTGCCTTTCTAGTTCTTACCCTATATAATCGCCTGTAACCACTGTGCAGTGTGGAGAGCTACTCTGAATGTCCTGCAGCCACCTAGGAGCAGCTTCCTGGTCTGTAAGTTCCCTAATAAACTAGCATTTTGCTAAATGGAGGGGCCTACTTCATTTTTAGTTTTAAGTGCCCATTGAACTTTGGTGGAACCTATTATATAGGTCACAGCTAAGCAATTGGTGAGCCAGCCAAGAGATTGAAAACAAAACAAGCTAAGGGAAATGGAAATCCAGGGATGTTATGCCACGGTTGGTGAGGGAAATCTCGGGATGGGCAACTTCCAAAACCAATATGTGGAAAGAGGTAACCCATTTTTTAGAATAGTTCAGTCCAGTGTGAGAGTATGGGGATGCCACAAAAATGTCAGCCAGAGCATCATCTGTCCAGGAGGGGAAACGGGGAAGGAGGAATAGAAATAACAAGGAAAAGAGGTGATTGCTGCCACCACATGGGCCATTGTTGTGGGCAGCTAGATATGCTACTGAAACTCAGTTGAAAGCAGAAGGTAAAGTAGGGCAATTAGAAAAGATTTTAGCTCTAGAAAGAATATTAGGTTAGCAAACAATAGCACTGAGGCATTAGCAAAATAGGTACAAACCAAAGAGGGACAATTATAAGAAATGGCATATAAGGTTGTGAAAATACATGGACAAAGGATGTTGTGGTGGCAGGGTCCGAATGGTTATCCAGAGGGAAGACAAGGATCCAAAGGTGTGGGCTCCTTGGGAGAGTGCAGAAGAGGGAAATTGGAGGAAGATACTAAAATTGAAGACCAGCTTAAACAGACAAGGATGTTAATAATTACAAAAATGTAAGCAGCCGGGGCTCCTGATGACCCTTGGGAAGATTCCTGATCAGAAGCAGATGGTAATAAGGGAGTACATCCCAACAGAATTAATAGAATTAAAAGAAAATTTTAAACAAAAGGGCTGAGAGAGTGTAGCTCCTTGATTGCTAAGAATATGGGATGTGGGGGAGATGCTATGGTGCTTTCGGAGTGGAAATGGCAAAAATGACTACATAATTACACTTCCCTCTCTTTGTCAGCGTCTTTACTAAGCAAGGCAAAGACCAAAAAACACTCAAAATTTATTGTTATGGTGCATTTTATCTGAAAAATTAGCCTGATCTAACAAGGGGGATATGCCATCCACAATAGTCAAATGGTCATCTGTGGAAGAATTACAGAATGTACTCAAAGAACCAAGAATGAAGCAAGCAGCATATGCTAAACAGTGTCATGAACCTGATGATGAACTATTTATAGCCAGTATGAATGATAAAATCATCCAAATTGTGCCACCTGCCTGGTATACAATATTAGTAGCTATTCTAAATCGACTAGTTGGCTAGGCCATTCACCAGGTGGCACAGGGCAATAGCAAACTTGGGTGAGACGGAACAATTATAGTCAAAAGGAGAAAAGAAAGTAATCAAAGAGAACTTGCAAGGGAAGGGGCAAAGAGGTTCTGTATGTGTAAATTGTAAGCAATTATAGGCTGATATAATTAAGCAAGCACCCCAATAGAAAAAAATAAACAAACTAACTCTATATTAGTAGTACTCTAGCAAAAGCTGTCTAAGGAAAAAAGATATCAGCTTCTGCCTACATCTAAATCCATGCTGCCAGTTATCACTCACACAGCACCCCTAGAAGAAAGTAAAGGGATGGATACCTCCTACCCTGAAATCCAAGGGTGGGGGACATGTCACCTGCAAATATGGGCAAAAGCAGGCAATCAGAGGGCTCATGTACAGCTAGTTATCCACTGATCTCCAAAAACTATTTGCATGTTGTAGCCTTTATTGATACTGGAGCAGAGGGCACAACCATCTATGGGAATCCCGGAGATTTAATGTGCACCTAAAGGTGATAACTGGGTATGAGAGGAAAGCCATATGAGTAGTGCAAACTGCCCTAACATTGCAAAAATGGGTGCCTCGCTGCATTAGTCAGCCAAAAGGGTGCTGATGCAAAGAACCAGAAATCTATTGGCTTTTATAAGGTATTTATTTGGGGTAAAAGCTTACAGTTACAAGGCCCTAAAGAGTCCAACTCAAGGTTACTTCCTTACCAAACTCTGTTGCCACGTGTTAAAGCAAGATGGTGGGCAACATCTGTGAGGATTCAGACTTCTTATTCCCTCTTAAGGCTCCATGGGTCCAGCTTTATCCAATCCCAGCTGTAGGCTGGCATAAGGCTCATCTCTCTTCCCAGGGCTCATTTCTTTCTAGGTATGGCTACTCTGCTCTCTTCACAAGGTCAGCTGTAAGCTATCAGGCGAATGGTTCATTTTTCTTCCCGGGGCCTTTACCCTGGCTATGGAGCTGTCCCTCTTCCTCTGTATTCTTCTGTGTATCTACTTCTGTGTCTCCTTGATTGAGGGTCCATTTATATAGCCGACAAAGGGGACAGGGACTCAAACTGAGTCACCCGAATAATGTGGTCGAATCAAAGCCCTAATCTTAATATAATTTAATCAAAGGCATCTCAGCTGAATCTAATACAATAAAAGGGTATTATGCCCAGAGGAACAGGCCAGTTTACAAACATAATCAAATATCTTTTTTGGAATTCATAAACAATATCAAACTGCTACACTCACCTCCCCTGCACGCTGAAAGTTTATCACATGTATTTCTCCACCCCCAAATGAATATCGGGGGTGGATATGTTATAAAACCTAGACCTTACCACCACCACCAGCGAATTTTGCCTTTGCAGCTGCATGGTGGAATCAATTATACAGGATGCTGCTTATTGGTCCCGTGTACCTGCCTCCAACCAGGAGAATCACCTCTACCAAAAAATATAGCCTCCTGGATGGACGTGCAGAAATCACTGAGTCATTATAAGAACTGGCCAGAGTGGGGATCATATGACCAGCACAGAGCCCATTTAATAGTCCTGTATGGCTGGTGAGGAAACCTGATGGTAGTTAGAGAACAATGGTTAATTACTGAGAATTCAATAAGGTTATTCCTCCTATTCATGCTGCAGTGCCTAATATTGCAATGCTTCTCGATAACGTATTGGCCCATATTTTAGTCTGCTAAGTTGTCGAAAGCAATATACCAGATATGGGGTGGCTTTTACAATGGGGAATCATTGGCTTATAAGCTTACAGTTCTGAGTCTGAGAAAAATGTCCAAATCAAAGCATCATCAGGCAAATCTTTCTCCCCAAAGACTAGCTGCCAGAGATCCTGGTCTCCTCTGTCACATTGCAAGTCATGGCAGGGTCTACTGGTTTCTTCCTTCTCTTCTGGGTTTAGTTGCTTCAGCTTCTTCCTTCTATCACTTTCTCTGTCTCTCTAAATCACATTCTCTTATAAAGGCCTCCAGGAAGAGTATTAAGACCCACTCTGGGACATAACTTAACTTAAGTAACTTAATCAAAAGGCCCTACCTACAATAAGTTTACACCAACAGAACTGGATTAGCTTTAAGAACATGATTTTCTGGGGTCCATATGTCTTCAAACCATCACAGCCAAGTTAGGAAAGTTCCATTATGTATTAGGCTTAGCTAACACATTATTCAACACCACCATTACAGTACTTTTTAGCAGAAAGAGGATGGGCCCTAAATGATGCTAAGATCCAGGGCTGGGACAATCTATAAAATTCCTAGAGGAGTTTTAGTTGGGTAAAACAAAGGTTACTCTGACCGCGGTTTAGATAAAGTACAAACATAGCCAACTCCCTGCACTCTAAAGGTACTGCAAGCCTTTATAGGCTTGTTAAATTTCTGGAGACCCTTATACCCCAGCTAGCTCAAATACTTCTACTATTATATAGATTAATTGAAAAGGTGGCTCAATGGCATTGGGACCTGAAGCTGAGCAACCATTCCAACATGCAAAAATAGCTCTAAAACTGATTCAATCTCTAGGACTTTTAGTAGAAGGGCAAGCTTATGAATTGGATGTTGACAGTTACCCAAAAGGGTTTGGGTGCAGCCTGTGGCAAAAACAAAATGGAAAATGAGTAACTTTTGCATTCTGGTCCCAACAATGGAAAGGAAATTATATACTTCTATTGAAAATCAATGGTTAATGTATCAGTTTGATATTGTTTATGAACTCCAAAAATATATATTGGGTTATGTTTGTGAAATGGTCCATTCCTCTGGGCATATTAGATTGGATTGGATTCAGAAGTTTCACTTTTACTTGATTAAATAATGATTAAGGCTTTGATTGGGCCATGTCAGTAGGATGTTGAGTCCCTGCCCACCAAGGAGGCGGGGACTCAGAGAAAATGACATGGCAGAGGAGAAATTTGGAGTTTTGACCCTGGAGCCCAGGAAGGAAGCACACAGAGAAGCAGATACCTGAGGAAAGAGAGAAGGCTCCATTAGACCAGCAGAGGCTTGCAAGAGAGATGAGCCATTCGCCTAACAGTTTATAGCTGGCCTTGTGGAGAGAGCAGAGCATCTGAGCCTGGAGAGAAATGAACACCGGGAGAAAGACAAGACTTATCCCAGCCTGCAGCTAATATTGGAAGAAGCTGGGACCACGGAGTCTTGGTGGGAGGAGGAAGGCTGAACCCTCGCAGACGTTGGCAGCCATCTTTCTCCAACACATGGCAACAGACTTTGGTGAGGGAAGTAACTTAATGCTTATGGCCTGGTAACTGTAAGCTTCTCCAAGTAAATACCCTTATAAAAGCCAACAGATTTCTGGTATTTTGCATTAGCATCCCTTTGGCTGACTAATACAGTTAGCAATATATCTTGCTCTTATGCAAAATGAGCCTATAACAATAACTGCAAATAACTGTGTGACTGTTGTTGCCAATAAGTGGATGAGTCAAATACACTTGTATTTGGCCAAAAGTGCTTGTGCATAGGCTAGCACACTACAAAAGTGGCATGCTTATTTGCAATAAGGGAGTTCTTTCCATACTAGCCCACTATTTGAAGAGTTGCATAAATTTTGGGGGCCAGTTATGTATCAGAGAATCCAGACTCTATCCTATACCAGCCATGCCAGCAATAGGGAAAGTAGCATCAATAAGAGAGGGTATAGAAGCCCATTGGAGTATGCTTGATATACTCATGGTTCCTGCAAAGAACAACTCCCTCCCCACCCCCATGATGGTGCACAATAGTAGTTCAAATAAATATGGACACCATATAGATGAATAAAGGAGAATGTCAGAGCAGTTAACAGACTGAGCTGCAAGCCATCTGGATGGTTATATTCTACACACTTGTGCCAATTTCCACATGCACCAATAGCTAGGCTGTGTATCATGGTCTGACACTCTGGATGGAGCAGTGGCATCAGCAGATATGGGCCTTTGCTTGTAAGGACATGGGGCAAAGCTTTGTAGGAAGATATCTGGTTTCAAGCACAAAGCCCTGATGCCAAAACAACTATTTGGCACATTCCAACCCATACTTCATGATGCCTCCAGAAATCTGGGAGCCAACACATTAGCTAAAGTTAGATGTATTGATAAAAACCATGACCAAGCAGACTGGCTACACCAAAAATTGGGGCACAAGGTTCATAAGACTGTATGAGAATTACATGAAAGCTTACATCTGCCTGTGAAACACAGCAATGTGCTTATGGCCTGTGAGTCTTGTCCAACATGTGCCTGACAGAGGTGTTCCTTACCCCTTAATATGGGGGGTGGGGATACCACGGGAAATGCAGACCAGGCAATGCTGGCAAATAGGACTATGTAGGACTCCTTCTTCTGTCAGATGGACAGAAGTACACAATAAATTGTGTAGGTATTGCTTAAGGCATTCTACAGGTTTTAGATGTCCACAAGCAAATCAAGCTTCAACAGTACAAGGACTCGAGAAATTTTCCTGTATGTATGGGTACCCACAACACATTGACAGAGACCAAGGCATCCATTTTACAGTTCACCAAGTCCAGTAATGTGCATAAGAAAGAGGAAATTGCTTGGCATTTTCATCTGCCATACAATCCTCGGGCCACTGGCCTGATAGAAAGGAAGAATGATATTTTAAAGGATCAGCTACAACAGTTATCTCCCAACCACTCATTGCATTGGTGGACACTTCATTTACAGGAAACAATTAGACTAATAAATAGTGCACCAACAACTGGACAAACCTTAGCATACAAGTATATCAGGACTCCAATGTCCACTCCATCAGCATTAAGAACAGAAGTAACATCAGAACGAAGTATTCCTCCAATTAGAACAGGGACTTGTATTGAGATTGCCATAGGCCATACCCAGACACCCACCAAATTTGATGGGGCTTATGCTGGAAGAGGCCAGCCAAGTGAATAGGTATTCTTATTTCTTGGGGACAGGGAAATTAACTAGCAATAACTCGGATTCCTATTATATATGTAGAAGACCCCTGTTGCTGTACTTTACATACAGCCTCCACTATAGAATCTGGGGCAGAAGTCGCCCTCCTATTATGACTTAATACACAGGATCTTATATATACGGTTCTACTCAATGCTGTAGAACCCTTGGAGTCTAAGGTTTTGTACACTTCCTTGGGGAAGAAACCAATGTTGGGAACTATCTTGTCAGGAGATCAGCCTGTAGCTTGTATATAACTGAATGGTCATGACCTCCCCATGTTATTTCCTATTAAATATCTTGTATTTTGTCCCTAAGTTAATGTTTCTAATCTTTACAACAGAAGGAAATGAATTCCTGAAATGGGTAGCTGAGGTAACTGCAACTCATAACCAGACTGACAGCTGGGTGTGCAGACAGTTGTCGACTTCTACCAGAGATAGAATGCCTTGGATAGTATTGCTTTTAAACCTAACAGAGTGGGGATCCTGGGTCTCTGACAAATAGCCACATTATGATTTGAATTTACCATTAACTACCTATTTTTAATCACACACACACCATTCAACAGCTAAAGCTCTACATACAACATAGAAACAAACTGAATACAAGCCACTCCCCTCTATGACACTCAATATGGGATGGATTAGGATAGGTCACAGCTGAACAAGGTGTCTTAGGGGAGACAGCACATCTATGCTTAGAGCAAGACTAAATTAAGGGGAATAACACTCCTATACATTTAGGATGGACTCACATGCAAGCATGTACTCAATCATGTATTGTATCTGATACACAGTATGCATGATGTAGGCACAAAAACTATACTCATGACATTTACCCAGACACTAGCCAGGGTATATGGGCATGTGGAAACAATATATGGCTATATTTACCCTATGGATGGACAGGTCAATGCACTCTAGGCTATTCTCTTTTGCAAAGACAAATACTAAAAACTTCACTAAAGGCACCCCATAACTTTCCAGCCTTGACAGCCTAATGGACATATGGTATAGCTGGGTGAGAACATCCCTTGGCCATACTCCTCCTGTCAGTAGGAGCTGTTGATGCTACTTTAGAAATAGATGCCCTTGCACATTATACTGCTAAAGCTCTAAATGACAATAAACAAAGTATTCAATTAACAGAATAAACCACCCAAATGCAAAGTAATCTTCCGAAATCATATGGTCTTAGATATTCTCACAGCAGTATAGGGAGGAACTTGAGCTTAAACAATTGCAATGAATGTGCCATACTAATGAAGGATGTTCCTATGTTGGAGGGTTTCAGAGGTGTGGGGAGTGGGGCATATGGGAATCCCTATATTTTTTGTGTAATATTTATCTAATCTAAATATCTTTCAAAAAATTAAAAATTGTATAAAAAAACTATTTGCTATATGTAAATACCTGATAATGAAGCTAATTATCACTGATCTTTTATCACATATATATTGCTAAATATTAGCTAGCAATATATAGTATATTATATAATATTATATATATTATATATTATATAATGGTATATTATATAGTGAAAGCCTGGTATATTATATAGTGAAAGTCTGATGCTTTCACTACTTGGCAGTGTCCCTTATCAAGAGTTTGGGGATATGGGAAGCGGCTGTGGCTCAATCAGTAGGGCTCCCGTTTACCATATGGGAGGCCCGGGTTCGGTTCCCGGGGCCTCCTGGTGGGGGCGGGCCCGCCCGCACGGCGTGGTTGGCTGACCCAGCGTGCACAGGCAGCAAGGGGGGGATGAATGAATAAATAAATAAAATCTTTAAAAAAAAAAAAAAAAAAAAAAAAAAAGAGTTTGGGGATATGCTTTACTAACTTTCCTCTTGACAATAGCAGGCATAGATATTAATATATGGGTCTTATATTGTTGTAGATTCTGCCTCCAGATGTGCCCCTCAATTGCCACTCAGGGATATTTGCAGAAGAGGGGCATGTAGAATTTAAGAGTGGGTTTTTTTGAACCATGGAATATGAGACCATAAGCCAGAAAAGCCATAAATTCCTAGATAACACACATACACACAAAATCCCAGTAGGTGCATCACACCTGCACATTCCTAAGCACAACAGCTATCTATACTAAAACTACTCCAGCTATGCATCAGTAACTTCAAAGAGAAATATTTATCATCTCGTAAATATCAACATGACTCTGTGTCTTCTTTGTTCTTGCCCTATGTAACTCTCTGTATCCTGCTGGGCAGTGCAAAGTGCTACTCTGAATGTCTTGCAGCCACCTATGACCAGCTTCCTGGCCAATAAGTCCCGAGTAAACTATTCCTATTTTGCTTTATGGAGTGTCCTGCTTAATTGTTCAGTCTTAAGTGTCCTTTGAACTTTGGGGGACCTATTCTTTAGGTTCATGGCCAGATGAGGTTGTTTCTTTTTGTTGTTTTGTTGAGTTGGAGGATTTCTTCATATATTTTGGATATTAAGCACTTTTGGTTCTTATATTTAGGTCTTTCATCCATTTTGATTTATTTATTTTTATATGATGTAAGGTAGGGGTCCACATTCTTATTTTTACCTATGGAAATCCAGTTTTCCCAGTTCCATTTGGAAGAGACTATTTTTTCCCCATTGAGTGGACTTGACACCCTTGTCAAAAATCAATTTTCAATAGATGGAAGGGTTTATTTCTGAATTCTCCATTCAATTTTAATGGTTTATATATCTTTCCTTGTGCCAGTACCATACCTTTTTGATTACTGTGGCTTTGTAATAATTCTATTTCCACATCATTTTGGCTATTTGAGGCCCTTGTTCTTCCATATAAATTTGATGATTGGTGTTTTAATTCCTGCCCAGAAGGAGAATTTTGATTGAGATTGCACTGTAAATTGCTTTGGGTAGAATTGACATCTTAACAATGTTTAATATTTCAACCCGTGAACTCAGAATGTCCTTCCATTTATTTAGGTCTTCCTTGGTTTCTTTTAGCAATGTTTTCTAGTTTTTCAAGTACAAGTCCTTTATATCCTTGGGTACATTTATTGCTAGATATTTGATTTTTTAGTTCCTATCATAAACAGAATTTTTATTGGTTTGTTTTTCAGATTGTTCATTGCTAGTGTACAGAAATATGACTGATTTGTGAGTATTGATCTTGCACCCCATAATGCTGATGAATTCATTTACTACCTCCAATAATTTTGTTGTGAATTTTTTGGATTTTCTTTATATAGGATCATGCCATCTCCAAATAAGGAAAGTTTTACTTCTTATTTTCAAATACTTTTTATTTTATTTTATTTTATTTTATTTATTTTATTTTATTTTATTTATTTTTTTATTTTATTTTTTTAATTTTATTTTATTTTATTTTATATTTTAATTTTAATATTGCCTAACTGCTCTGGGTAGCATTTCCAGTATAATGTTGAATAACAGTGGTGAGAGTGGACGTCCTTCTATTGTTCATAATCATAGAAGGAAGGCTTTCAGTCTTTTGCCATTGAGTATGATGCTAGTTGTGAGTTTTTCAAAAATGTCCTTTACCATGTTGAGAAAGTTTTCTTCTCTTCCTAGTTTTCTAAGTGTTTTTACCAAGAAGTGGTGATGGAATTTTTCTAATTCCTTTTCTGCATCGATTTAGATGACATATGGTTTCTTTTCAGGTTTATGATAATGTGATGTATTATGGTAATTGTTTTTATGTTGTACCACACTTGCATACTTGGGATAAATCCCACTGGATCTTAGGGTATAATTCTTTGAATGTGCTCTTCGATTTGGTTCACTAGTATTTTGTTGAAGGTTTTTGCACTATAGTCATAAAAGATATTGGTCTGTAATTTTCTTTTTTGTGGTATATTTATCTGGCTTTGGGAAAAAAGTGATATTGGCCCCATAGAATGAGTTAGGAAGTATTCTATTATCGTCAGTTTTGAGCAGAATTGGTGTTAATTCACCAGTGAAGCTATCTGACCCTGGACTTTTTTTGATGAGAGGTATGTGATTACTGATTCAATCTCTTTGCTGGTTATTTGTTGAGACCTTCTATTTCTTCTTAAGTCCATGTAGGTAATCAGTGTGCTTTTTGAAATTTGTCTATTTCATGTAGGTATGTAATTTGTTGGCATTCAGTTGTTTATAGTATCTTCTTTTTTTTTTTTAATTTATTTTTTATTGTGGGTAAAAATCAAAATTTTCACAATACATACCAATATTTGTAAAATGATATATAAATATACATGCATATATGTGCATTTGTTTACAAAAATGTTATATATATATATATCTTTTATTTATATTTTAAGAGGTGCTTAGATTACCTAAATATTACATGGAACCTACCGGGATTCCCATGTTCCCCACCACCCACACCTCCCACCACATCCCACACAAACATCTCCCACAAGTGTGGCCCATCACCCTCAATGGACTTACACATCCTGGGGCCTTGCCATCAACCACAGACCACAGTTCACATCATAGACCACACTCTCTCCCACACAGTTCTAAACGGTGTGTGCTGATTTTAAATGGCCTACATCCGTTGCCTCAACGGCACTCAGGACAACCTCCAAATCCCGAAGAAGCCCCTGTATTTCAACTGCACATCCCCTCCCTGCCCCGAAAGTGTCCAGTGGCCACTGGCTCCACCTCGATGTTATAATTTCTTCCATTGCTACAATCACCATATGTGTACAACAGAATACCATCAAGTCCACTCTAGTCCATAGTTCTTCCCGCAATCCTGAGGGGACTGGGATGGTGATGTCCACTCCACCTCCAAATGAGAGAGGGCTTATATCGTATGGATATGGTGGGTGGAGTGATCCTGCCTGCAGATGCCAGCCCTCTCCATTCCCTGGGCTGGCCGTTGCCCATCGTTGTCTCCTCGCCTGGTGACTTGGATGAGTACATTAAGCTGTAGGGAAGGAGTTGCAGCTCCACCGAGATTCCATGCACACCTGGCATATAGGTAGGCCAGAGGCTCCAGTCTCTGGAAGTATATCTAAAAACTCCAGCCTCACATATAGGTTTGAATAGAAGGGACTGATGAACCATGTGCAGGGAGGACTTATTTGAGTCCAATTCTGTCAATCTCAGGAGCACAGATTCCAAAATAGAGCCATCAGTCTCTGGGGCTATCCCCCCTTATATAGGACCTGGGTGTCTCCAGAGTCTCAGGAGCCCCTCTGTGTAGGATGATATGCACTTTGATGTTCTATGAGCTCCTACTGAGGTGTGCATAAGCGTTACCACTGTGATGACCTCCTTACTCTCTTTGAAGTCTCTTAGCCACTTGAACTCATTTGTCTTTTACCTTTTGCCCCTTTTATTCAAGGTCTTTTTCCAGTTGTGTTGCCAGTTGGCACTTGGTGTTAATCCCTCGTTGCCAGGGAGGCTCATCCCCGGGAGTCATGTCCCACGTTGGGGGGAAGGTAATGCATTCATATGCTGAGTTTGGCTTAAAGAGAGGCCACATTTGAGCAACAAGGAAGCTCTCAGGTGGCAACCCTTAGGCACCCCATAACAGTAAGCTAAGTTTAAGTTACAAGAGCAAAGACTCATAAGGGTAGTCACCAATAAAAAGAAATCATCAGTGGGCCATCCTCTTTTGACAGACACTGTCCCTGCACTCAGAAGACTGTTGCTGCTCCCTTGCAGAATGTGGCAGAGCTCTCCAGGCTAGAAATTCAGATTCCCTCATCTATTGTGTGATTGTCCACCCACCGTGACCATGCCCCATCTTTTGATCTTTTGAACAATTTTGTATATCTTTCATGTATATTCAGGTGAACTAACTCCCATGAATCCCCCCCCTCCCAGACACCCCCCACCAATAATCCCCTGCAATACCCATTGTAACCCTTCTGTGATCCAAATCTTCCATGAACATGTAGTCCATAAAATAATCAAATACACTTAACAGGAAAAAGAAACAGCAATGATAAGCTTACATGCAAGAGACAAACATAAGGAAACTCAGGGAAAAAAAACAAAAACAATCAAACAAAAAATGAAACAAAATAAAATATAATTAGCAGATTGGGACATTCAAAAAAATGGGGAAAAAAGCCAAAGAAATGCCTTAAATATATATATATATTTTTTTCTTTCTTTCTTTCTTTCTTTCTTTCTTTCTTTCTTTCTTTCTTTCTTTCTTTTCTTTCTTTCTTTCTTTCTTTCTTTCTTTCTTTCTTTCTTTCTTTCTTTATTTATTTATTTATTTATTTATTTCCTTTCTTTCTTTCTTTCTTTCTTTCTTTCTTTCTTTCTTTCTTTTTCTTTCTTTCTTTCTTTCTTTCTTTCTTTCTTTCTTTCTTTCTTT
>JAKSZT010053887.1:89340396-89427439 GCA_026826555.1 Tolypeutes matacus
TTTCTTTCTTTCTTTCTTTCTTTCTTTCTTTCTTTCTTTCTTTCTTTTTCTTTCTTTCTTCTTTCTTCTTTCTTTTCTTTTTTTTTCCTTTTATCACTGTGTTATCGGATGTCCGGTGTGCCATGACACCTTCCCCCTCTCAATTCCCATGGTCTCCCAAATTTTCATTTAATTTTCAAAGAAGTTTTAGGTCACACAAAGTCACACATGGAGTACCAGAGACTCCCAGATAACAAACCACCACCCCTTCCCCACCCCATATTAAACCCCACTTTTTTTTTATGTTAGCATTGTTATAACTGTTTTACAGATAGCAAAATATAGCAACTAAACATTATCAATGATTTACAGTATAGTTTACAATTTAGATTTAGATGATACAGTTTAATAAGTTTTGATGATATTTACCATGTCCTGTGTCCATTACAGTAAGGTAATGAAAAACCTTTCCCATGACCACTAAATACCCCATTAGATCTTAACTGTTCCTTCCTCCCCATACCCCTGGGGCATATGACACTACCCTGTCTTGACTCATGGAATGTCTGGATTCATAGATACATGCCCTGGGTATTTGAACCTACCCTTCCTAATCTACCCACCTATCAACACTGCACCATCAAACCCAGTAATATCACTACCCATCTGTCCTATCCTTCAATATGCAACTATACTCTATCCCTTTACCATAGATTATGTCTATATGGGTGATGGCTCAAAGCCTGCTCTTCTCTTACTCTCCCTTGTTAACCTATCTTTCAGACTATGGTTCTCAGAGACTGCTCACTTTCCTCAGTTCAAATCAGTGAGGTCATATACTGTTCATCCTTCAGTGCTTGGCTTGCTTCACTCAACATAAGGTCTTCCAAATTCATCCACGTTATTCCATGTGTTAGCATTTTATTCCTTCTTACAGCTGAGTAATATTCTGTTGTATGTATGTACCACATTTTGCTTATCCATTCGTCTGTTGATGGACACTGGGGCTGATTCCAACTTTTGGCAATGGTGAACAATGCCGCTATGAACATTGGTGTGCATATATCTGTTTGTGTCTTTGCTTTCAGTTCTTCTGGGTATAAACCCAGCAGTGGAATTGCTGGATCATACAGAAGATCTATTGTTAGTTTTCTGAGGAACCGCCAAACTGTCCTCCACAGTGGCTGGACCCTACCATAGTCCCACCAGCAGTGGATGAGCGTTCCTATTCCTCCACATCCTCTCCAACATTTAGTGTCTCCTGTTTTTTTAATATCTGCCATTCTGATAGGTGTAAGATGGTATCTCATTGTAGTTTTGATTTGTATTTCCCTGATAGCAAGGGATGTTGAGCATTTTTTCATGTGCTTTTTAGCCATTTGTATTTCTTCCTTGGAGAAGTGTCTTTTCAGGTCACTTGCCCATTTTTTAAATGAGTTATTTGTCTTTTTAATTTCAAGGTGTAGGATTTCTTTATATATGCAGGATATTAGGCTCCTATCAGATAAATGGTTGCCAAATATTTTCTCCCATTAGGTAGGCTGCCTTTTTATTTTCTTAATAACATCCTTTGAGGTGCAGAAGTTTTTAATTTTGATGAGATACCATTTATCTATTCTTTCTCTTGCTGCTCGTACTTTGGCTGTGAAGTTCAAGAAACCATTTCCTATTACCAGGTCCTGTAGATGCTTCCCTACATTATCTTCCAAAATCTTTATGGTTTTGGCTCTTATATTTAGATCTTTGATCCATCTTGAGTTGATTTTTGTATAAAGTGTGAGATGGTATTCTTCTCTCATTGTTTTGGATATGGATATCCAGTTCTCCAAGCACCATTGTTAAAGAGGCCATTCTCTCCCAACTGAGTGGACTTCGTGGCCTTGTCAAATATCAGATAACTGTATATGCGAGGATCTATATCAGAACTCTCAATTCGGTTCCATTGGTCAGTAGGTCTATCCTTGTGCCAATACCATGCAGTTTTGATCACTGGAGCTTTGTATTATGTTTTAAAGTCAAGTAGTGTGATACCTCCAACTTCATTTTTCTTTTTCAATATGTCTTTGGCAATTCGGGGCCTCTTGCCTCTCCAAATATATTTTGTGGTTAGTTTTTACAGTTCCTTAAAAAATACAGTGTTGACTTTTATTGGGATTGCATTAAATCTGTAGATTAGTTTGGGTAGGATAGACATCTTGATGATGTTTAGTCTTCCTATCCATGAACAGGGAATTTTTTCCATTTATTTAAGTCTTCTTTGATTTCCTTTAACAGTGTTGTGTAATTTTCTGTATATAAGTCCCTTATATCTTTAGTTAAATTTATTCCTTGGTATTTGATTCTTTTAGTTACTAGTGTAAATGGTATTTTTTTCCTGATTTCCTCCTCACTTTGCCTGTTATTGTTGTATAGAAATAGTACTGATTTTTGAGCATTGATCTTATAGCCTGCAACATTACTGAACTACTTTATAAGTTCTAGAAGCCTTGTTGTAGATTTCTCAGGGCTTTCTATGTATAGGATCATGTCATCTGCAAATAATGAAATTTTTTCTTCTTCTTTTCCAATCTGGATGCCTTTTATGTCCTTTTCTTGTCTCAGTGCTCGCAAAGAAAATCTAAGACAGTATTAAATAGGAGTGGTGATAGTGGGCATCCTAGTCTAGTTCCCGATCTCAGAGGGAAGGCTTTTAGGATTTCTCAATTGAAAATGATATTAGCTTTGGCTTTTTCATATATACCCTTTATCATATTCAGAAAGTTTCCATCTATTCCTATCTTTTGTTGTGTTTTTATGAGGAAAGAGTGCTGTATTTTGTCGAATGCTTTTTCTGCATCTATAGAGATGATCATGTGATTTTTTTCTTTCAATCGGTTTATGTGGTGTATTACATTGATTGATTTTCTTATATTGAACCATCCTTGCATACCCGGGTTGAAACCCACTTGATCATGGTGTATAATCCTTTTGATATGTTATTGAATGTGATTAGCAAGTATTTTGTTGAGGATTTTAGCATCTATGTTCATTAGAGAATTGGTCTGTAATTTTCCTTTCTTGTGGTATCTTTATTTGGTTTTGGTATTAGGGTAATGTTGGCATCATAGAAAGAGTTAGGCAATATTCCTTCTACTTCGATTTTTTGGTAGAGCTTAAGTAGAATTGGTGTTAGCTCTTTCTGGAATGTTTGGTAGAATTCAACTGTGAAGCGATCTGGTCCTGGGCTCTTCTTAGTTGGGAGGTCTATCCCAGTAAAGTCTATCTCTTTACTTGTAATTGGACTGTTGAGTTCATCTATTTCTTCTTTCATCAATGTAGGCTGTTTATGGGTTTCTAGAAACTTGTCCATTTCCTATAAATTATCATTCTTGTTGGCATATAGTTTTTCAAAGTATCCTCTTATGATACTCTTTATTTCTGTGGGGTCAGTAGTGTTATCCCCTTGCTCATTCCTTATTTTATGTATTTGCATCTCTTCTGTCTTTTTCTTTGTAAGTCTGGCTAAAAGTTTGTCAATTTTATTGATATTCTTGAAGAACCAGCTTTTTGTTTTGTTTATTGTTTCCAGTGCTTTCTTATTCTCTCTTTTATTTAGTTCTCCTCTAATCTTTCTTATTTCCTTCTTTCTACTTCCTTTAGGTTTAGTTTGTTGTTGTTTTTCCAATTCCTCCAAGTGTGCAGTTAGGTCTTCAATTTTAGCTCTTGCTTCTTTTTCAATAGATGAATTTATGGCTATGAACTTCCCTCTCAGGACTGCTTTCACTGCATCCCATAGGTTTTGATATATTGTTTCGTCGTTTTCATTAGTTTCAAGGTAGTTACTGATTTCTTTTGAGATTTCCTCTTCGACCCACTGTTTGTCTAAGAGTGTGTTGTTTAACTTCCATACCCTTGTGCCTAACCTGTTTCTCTGGACCTTAGTGATTTCCAGTTTCATTCCATTGTGGTCAGAGAAATTACTTTGTATAATCTCAATCTTTCTGAATTCATTGAGAGTTGTTCTGTGGCCTAGCATGTAGTCTATTTTGGAGTATGTTCCATGTGCACTCGAGAAGAATGTAAATCCCGCTGTATTTGTTTGTAGTGTTCTGTATATGTCTATTAAGTCCAGGTCTTCTAATGTATTGTTGACTGCCTTAATTTCTTTATTGATTCTCTGTCTAGATGTTCTGTCTAATGATGATAGTGGTGTGTTGAAGTCCCCTGCTATAATTGTAGAGGCATTTATTTCTCCTCTTAGTTTTTCCAGAGTTTGCCGCACGTATTTTGACGCACCCCGATTAGGTGCGTAAATGTTGAGGATTGTTCTCTCTTCTTGAGAGATTACTCTTTTTACTAATATGTGGTGTACATCTTTGTCTCTTACAATAGATTTGCATTTAAAGTCTATTTTGTCTGATATTAGAATAGCTACTCCTGCCCTTTTTTTGCTATTGTTAGCTTGTAAAATGGTTTTCCAACCATTCACTTTCAGCCTCCTTGAATCCCTGGGTCGAAGGTGGGTTTCTTGTAGACAGCATATAGATGGATCATATTTTCTTATCCATTCTGCCAATCTGTGTCTTTTGATTGTGAATTTAATCCTTAACATTCAGTGTTATTACTCATAATGAATTTCTTACTTCAGCCATTTTTTCTTTGGGTTAATGTATGTCCTATGTTGTTTTGTTTTTCTTTTTGTCTTTTCAGTTGTTTTTAAACTCTCCTACAACTCTCTCTCCCTTGTTTTTTCCTTTCAACTTGCAGAGATTCCTTTAGTATTTCTTGAAGTGCTGGCTTCTTATTGACATACTCTCTTAATTTCTGTTTATCTGTGAATATTTTGAACTCTCCATCATTTTTGAATGCCAGTTTTGCTGGATAGAGAATTCATGGGTGGAAATTTTTTTCTTTTAGTATTTTGACTATGTCATACCACTGTCTTCTTGCCTCCATGGTTTCAGCTGAGAAATCAGCACTTAATCTTATTGTGCTTCCCTTGTATGTGATGGTTCTCTTTTCTCTTGCTGCCTTGAGTATTTTCTCTTTGTCCTGAGCATTGGACATTTTGACAAGTATATGTCTTGGAGTTGGCCTGTTGGGATTTATACTATTTGGGGTGCGCTGTGCTTCCTGGATCTGCACATCCATCTCTCTCAATAGGGTTGGGAAGTTTTCAGCCATTATTTCCTTCAACACTCCTTCTGTTCCCTTTCCCTTCTCTTCTCCTTCTGGGATGCCCATAATGCGTATGTTTGTGCATTTTGTATTATCAGTTAATTCCCTGAGTCCATGCTGGATTTTTTCTATCTTTTTGTCTATCTGTTCTACTATCTCTTTGATTTCAGCTGTATTGTCTTCCATTTAACTAATTCTTTGCTCTGCCTGTTCAAATCTGCTGTTATGTGAATCCAGCGTCTTTTTCATTTCTTGGATTGTGCCATTCTTCACCATCATATCCATTACCTTTTTAGGCATGTTTGCAATTTCTTCAGTATGTTCTCCCAGTGTCTTCTTTATATCCTTAATCTCTTCCTTCACTTCTTTAAGTTGGTCCATGATATTTGTTTGGATAGCTTTGATTAGTTGTTCGATGTTCTGCATCGCTTCCTGGTTTTTATTTTGTTCATTGGACTGGTCCATGTTTTCCTGTTTGTCAGAGACATTTGTATTTTTTTGTTGCCCTCTAGTCATCATATTGTCTTGATGGGTTTGTTCAGTTGATTAGCTTTTCTCTATGCTCTAGAGTTTTATTTAGCTGGTGATTCTGTGTGTGAGTTAAGTTTTCTCTTTGGCTCTTTTTCTTCTTATTTTATTTCCTTGCTTCTTTCTATGTTCCCTTGAAGGCAAAAGATTAGGGCCAGAGGAATCAAACGATATAAGGAAGGGAGAAGGACAATAGTAATATTCATAAAAGTTAGAAGAGGGGCCAAATGAGACTTAATGAGATGAATATTTAACTTGTGTAGGCAGTGTAGAGTAATAGGAAAAAAATTGGAGTTCCTACAATGGACTGGGAAAACAAATGGAGGAATAAATATATATAGTGATTTAGAAGGCTAGAATTATGAGGAGGGAGAGAAATAGTAAAGACAGGGCTGAAAGGAAAAAGTTAATACCAATAAAAAAAAAAAGAAGAAGAAAGCAAAATTTATTCGATAGAAATTGACATCCTTAAGTTGTGGGCCTATGATAAAATGTTGTACCTAAGAGCCACAACAGTAAGCAGAAGGCAGAAAGATGAAGGAAGAATAAGCGATAGTTTGGAATATAGTATCAATATAGACAGTGAGGGGACAGTTACTGAAGAAGAAGCACAGCAAAGAAGCGACAAGCTAGCAGCACCTAATTTTAAAAAAATGAAAGAAAAAGAAAGGGGGGAGGAAAGAGGAAAGAAAAGCAAGAGACCAGCAATAAACAGAGAAAAACCAAAGATCCACACAGGCAAGCAATCAAACAGAACAAAAAAGGGTCAATGATTCCCCTAGGGTCTATGTGGATCCTCTCTGCTTGCTTGTGTTTATCAATCAATTTCCCCGCAGGGTTCTATATGCAGGTCCTGAAATGGCTTTTAGCTATTAAACTAAATCAAAAAGAATTTATTTTTCATTTATTGAAGTGACCTTCTCACTTTTTTTTTTTTTTTTTTTTTTTTTTTGGCTAAATACAGGACCCAAAATAATTACTCCTCTAGACCAACCCCTTATGGAAGCAACACTAGCTGGGCTTGTGGAAATTAATCAAGCACGTCCCACTTCCTGGACTCCCCAGGGTAGCTGTAGCTCTGATGTTAGTCAGTGCAGTGTGCTAAAGATGGCAGATTCCGCCCCTTCTGGAGCCGTGCACCAGCGTCACTGGGTTGCTATGTAAATCAGTTTGACTCTGCAGATTCACGTCTGCTCTCAGCCTGATGCTGGTTCAGGTCGGCTTATCTGCTCCCCAAAGCTATGGGGCGGTGCAGGCAGCCAGATCAATGTCAAAAAATGAAAATAAAAAATTCCCTTCCCTGTCCTCCAACAGAACCCTCCCTCTTTTGTAGAGTGTCTTCTCTTCCTGGCTCCGCAGTGGCCCAGGGCTTATTCCTGGGCAGCTAGGCAAATCAACTTCCTTCCCCAAAAAGAATCCCCCCTCCCGTCCACTGGGTGCTGATTCGCTCCGGCTGTTCTGTTCACCCAAGATCCAAGGGGCTCCAGGCAGCCAGATCCCCAGAAAATAAAACTTTCTCACCCCACTCGCGGCTCCAAGTGGCCGTTTCATTTTTTTTTTCTCCCTAACCGCGGAGCTTAGCCATCTGTGCCAACCACCACCGGCAGGCTTAAAACTCACGAATCTCTACCGTTCCATCCACACCGTTGATCCGTGCAGATAGATGTCCCAAGCTTCTCATTCCACGCGTGCACAGCACAGACCCCCCGGGCAGGAACCTGTCCACAATCTGCTTTGCTCTGGGAGCTTGCAGTGTGTGCCCTCCTACACTAACACCATCTTCTCATTAAGCTATAGTATCTTCTTATGATCCCTTTGTTTCTGTGAGTTTGGTAGTAATACCCCCCATTTCATTTCTGTTTTTAGTTATTTGAGTCTTTTCTTTTATCTTTGTCAATCTGGCTAGAGGTTTGTCAAATTTAATGATCTTTTCAAAAAACCAATGCTTCATTCTTTTTAATACTAGCATTCAGTTATAAATTTCCCTCTCAGCACTGTCTTTGTTACTTCCCATACATTTGGAATGTTGTGTTTTTGCTTTCATTCATTTAAATATATTTCATAATTTCCTTTGTGATTTCTCCTTTTTCCATTGACTGTTTAAGTGTGTTGTGTTTTTTTTAATTTCCACATTTTGTGAATTTCCTCCTCAGTTACTGAATTCTAGATTCATTCCATTGTGGTTGGAGAAGATAAGTGCATGATTTCAATATTTTAAAATTTACTATGAATTGTTTTATGACCTAGTATATTGTCTATCCTGTGCACTAAAGAAGAATGAGCTCACTGCTATTGGTTGATCTGTTCCAAATATGCCTGTTAGGTCTACTTGGTCTACTTGGTTTATGGTATCATTCAAGTCCTATTTTCTTTTTGATCCTTGGCCTAGATGTTCTATCCATTATTGAAAGTGGTGTATTGATGTCTCCTACTATTAATGTAGAAAGGTCTATTTCTTCCTTCAAATCTGTCAATATTTGTTTCATATATTTTGGGATTGTGCTATTAAGGATATATATATTATATATTTATCCATGTCTTCTTATTAAGTTAACTCCATTATCAGATTATCAGTATATACTGTCCTTTTTGTCCCTAAGGAAAGTTTTTGACTTAAAGTCTATTTTATATGATAGTAGAACAATTATTCCAGGTCTCCTTTGGTTACTAATTGCATGGTATATTTTTCCCTTCTTTCACTTTCAACATACTTGTGACTTGAATTTAAGGTCTTGTAAACAACATTTAGTTGTCTCACACTTTTTTACCCTTTCTGCTAACTTGTCTATTGGCTGGAGAGTTTAATCTATTTATATTTTTAAAAAACTACTAATACTGCGGGACTTTCTTCTGACATTTTCCCATTTGGTCTTTGTAAGTCTTACATGTTTTATGTCTTTCAATTTTTCCATTAATGCCCTTTTCATATTTATTTGATTTTTTTGTAGTGTACCATTTTGAGCCCCTTCTCCTTTCCCTCTTTATATATTTTTTCAGATATTTTCTTTGTGGTTATCATGGAGCTTATATTTAGCATCCTAAGTCTATGAAAATCATGTTTTTTTAAAATAAACTCTTACCTTTAATTGTATACAAAAACACTGTTCCTATACCCCCCACCCACCCCTGTATATTTTTGTATTTTTACAAAATACACCTTTATAAATTGTGTGTCCCAAACCATAGATTTATCATTATTTTTATGCATTTTAATTTTATAAACTGTAAGAAGTAAAAAGTGGAGTTACATTTTTAAAATATGATATAATAGTCTTGGCATTTATAAATAAACATATGGTTATTTTTACCCAATGACTTTATTTCTTTATGTCACTTTGATGTACTGTCTAGTGTCATTTCTTTCAGTCAGAAGAAATCCCTTTAGCATTGCTTGTAGGGTAAGCCTAGTGGTGACAAACTCCCTCAGCTTTTATTTATCTGGGAATGTCTTAATCTCCCCCTCATTTTACAAAGACAGTCTTCCCAGATATAAAATTCTTGGCTAGCAACAGTTTTCTCTCTTTTTTTTTTAACTTTATTTTGTACATTTAATAATTGAAAATATAAACAATTAAAAACTAAAAAGTAAGCACAGATGAATAAATACATACATTTCTCAATTTAATGTACTGGATACATATAAAAAATTTTTATTCAAACAATATGTTACACAATATATTTGGTTCATAGTAACGCATTCATTTAGTATTTGTCCTTTTGTGTCTGGCTTGCTTCACTCAACATAATGTCCTCCAGGTTCATCCATGTTGTCATATGCTTTATGGCTTCATATCTTCTTAGAGCTGCATGATATTCCATCATGTGAAATGACCACAGTTTACTTATCCATTTGTCTGTTGATGGACACCTGGTTATTTCCAACTTTTGGCGATCGTGAATAATGTTGCTATGAACATCAGTGTGCTGATGTCTCTTTGTATCACTGCTCTCAGTTCTTCTGAGTATATACCCAGTAGTGGTATTGCCAGGTCACATGGGAAGTCTATATTCAACTTGTTTAGGAACTGTTAAACAGTCCTCTACAGTGGCTGTACCATGCTGCATTCCCAACAACAGTGAATAAGTGTTCCTATCTCTCCACTTCCTCTCCAACACTTGTAGTTCTCTGTCTATTTAATAGTGGCCATTCTGATAGGTGTGAAATGATATCTCATTGTAGTTTTGATTTGCATTTCCCTAATCATGAGTGATGTTGAGCATTTCTTCATGTGTTTTTTTGCCATTTGTATTTCTTCTTTGGAGAAATGTCTATTCAAGTCTTTTGCCCATTTTTAATTGGGTCGTTTGTCTTTTTATTGTTGAGTTGTAACTCAACAATATATCCTGGATATTAAACCCTTATCAGATACGTGATTTCCAAATATTTTTTCCCATTGAGTGGGCTGCCTTTTCACTCTTTTGACAAAGGCCTGTGAGGTGCAAAAGTGTTAATTTTGAGTAGGTCCCATTTATCTATTTTTTCTTTTGTTCCACATGTTTGGGTGTAAGTTCCAAGAAACCACCACCTAGTACAAGGTCTTGAAGATGTTTCCCTACATTTTCTTCTAGTAGTTTTATGGTCCTGGCTTTTATATTTAGATCTTTGATCCACTTTGAGTTGATTCTTGTATGCAGGGTGAGATAGGGGTCCTCTTTCATTCTTTTGGTTATAGATATCCAGTTCTCCCCAACACCATTTGTTGAAGAGACTGTTTTTTTCCCATTAGCATGGACTTGGTAGGTTTGTCAAAAACCCAGTTGCCTGTATAGGTGAAGGTTTATTTCTGGGTTCTCAATTCTATTCCACTGATCATTGTGTCTATCTTTATGCCAGTATCATGCTGTTTTGACCACTGTAGCTTTGTAATATGTTTCAAGGTCAGGCAGTGAAATTCTTCCCACGTCGCTCTTCTTTTTTAGAATGCTCTTGGCTATTCAGGTGCACTTACCCTTCCAGATGAATTTGGTAATTGCTATCTCTAATTCTGTAAAGTAAGCTGTTGGGATTTTGATTGGTATTGCATGGAACCTATAAATCAGTTTGGGTAATATTGACATCTTCATGATACTTATTCTTCCAATCCATGAACACAGAATGCCTTTCCATTTGTTTAGGTCTTTTAAAATTTATTTTAGCATTGTTTTATAGTTTTCTGCATATAGGTCCTGTACTTCTTTGATTAAATTGACTCCTAGGTATTTGAGTCTTTTTGTTGCTATTGAAAATGGAATTTTTCCCCTGATTTCCTCCTCAGGTTGTTCAGTACTAGTGTACAAAAACATTACTGATTTTTGCATGTTGATCGTGTATCCTGCCACTTTTCTAAACTCATTTATTAGCCCAAGTAGCTTTGTCATGGATACTTCAGGATTTTCTAAGTACAGGATCATGTCATCCACAAACAGAGTTTTACTTCCTCTTTTCCTATTTGAATGCCTTTAATTTTTTTTTTCTTGTCTAATTGCCCTAGCCAGAACTTCTAGTACAATATTGAATAACAATGGTGACAGTGGTCATCCTTGTCTTGTTTCTGATCTTAGAGAAAAAGCTTTCAACCTTTCCTCATTGAGTATAATGTTGGCTGTGGGTTTTTCATATATGCCTTTTATCATATTGAGGAATTTTCCTTCTATTCCTATCTTTTGAAGTGTTTTTATGAAAAAAAGGATGCTGGATTTTGTCAAATGCCTTTTCTGCATCGATTGAGATGATCATGTGTTTTTTTTTTTCCTTCGATTTGATAATGTGGTGTATTACATTGATTGATTTTCTTAATGTTGAATCAGCCCTGCATACCAGGAATAAATCCCACTTGGTCGTGATGTATAAGTCTTTTGATATGCTGTTGGATTCAATTTGCAAGTATTTTGTTGAGAATTTTTTCATCTATGTTCATTAGAGAGATTGGCCTGTAATTTTCTTTTCTTGTAGAATCTTTTTCTGGCTTTGGTATGAGGGTGATGTTGGATTCATAAAATGTGTTGGGTCCTTTTCCCTCCTCTTCAATTTTTTGGAAGAGTTTAAACAGGATTGGTGTTAATTCTTTTTGAAATGCTTGGTAGAATTCACCTGTGAAGCCATCTGGTCCTGGACTTTTCTTTGCTGGGAAATTTTTGATGATGGAATCAATCTCCTTAAATGTGATTGGTTTGTTAAGTTCTTGTATTTCTTGCAGTGTCAATGTAGGTTGGTTGTGTGTTTCGAGGAATTCATCCATTCATCTAGGTTGTCTAGTTTCTTGGCATATAGTTTCTCATAATATCCTCTTATGATTCTTTTTATTTCTGTGGGGTCATTTGTAACTTCCCCCATTTTCATTTCTGATTATATTTATTTGCATCTTCTCTCTTTTTTTCTTTGTAAGTCTAACTAGGGGTTTGTCAATTTTATTGATCTTCTCAAAGAACCAGCTTTTGGTTTTGTTGATTTTCTCTATTGTTTTTCTGTTCTCACTTTCATTTATTTCTGCTCTAATCTTTATTGTTTCTTTCCTTCTGCTTGCTTTGGGATTAGTTTGCTGTTCTTTTTCTAGTTTCTCTAGTTGTTCAGTTAAATCTTTGAGTTTGGCTTTTTCTTCTTTTTTAATATAGGCATTTAGGGCTATAAATTTCCCTCTCAAGGCTGCCTTCACTTTATCCCATAAGTTTTGATACATTGTGTTCTCATTTTCATTTGTCTCAATATATTTACTGATTTCACTTGCAATTTCTTCTTTGGCCAACCTATTATTTAGGAGTATGTTGTTCAGTCTTCACACATTTGTGAATTTACTTTTTTCCTGTCTATTATTGGTTTCTAGTTTCATTGCATTATGATCTGTGAAGGCACTTTGTATAATTTCAATCTTTTTATATTTATTGAGAGCTGTATTGTGACCTAACATGTGGTCTATCCTGGAGAAAGATCCATGGGCACTTGAGAAGAATGTATAATCCGCTGAGTCTGGATGCAGTGTTCTGTATATGTCTGTTAGGTCTAACTTGTTTATCATATTGTTCAAGTTCTCTGTTTCCTTGTTGATCTTCTGTCTCGTTGTTCTATCTAATGATGTGAGTGGGGTGCTGAAGTCTCCAATGATTATTGTAGAAATATCTATTTCTCCTTTCAGTTTTGCCAGGATTTGTTTCATATATTTTGGGGCACCCTGGTTAGGTGCGTAGATATTTATGACTGTTATATCTTCCTGGTGGATCGTCCCTTTTATTAATATATAATGGCCTTCTGTATCTCTTATAACTTTTTTGCATTTAAAGTCTGTTTTGTCTGATATTAGTATAACTACCCCTGCTCTTTTCTGGTTACTATTTGTGTGGAGTATCTCTTTTCAGCCTTTCACTTGCAGCCAATTTGTATCCCTGGGTCTAAGGTGAGTTTCTTGTAAGCAGCATATGGATGGCTCGTGGTTTTTTACCTATTCTATCAGCCAGTATCTTTTGATTGGGGAAATTAATCCATTCACATTCAATGATATTACTGTAAATGTACTATTTACTTCCACCATTTTATACTTTAATTTTCATATGTCATCTTGTTTTTGTTTGTCTTTTTTCTATTTTGGTTATCCTTTCTGCTATTCTTTCTTTTACACTCTCCTCCAAGCCTCTCCCATCTTTTTCTTTCAGGTTCCAAGGCTTCCTTTAGTATTTCCTGCAAAGGTGGGGTTTTTTTTTTTTTTTGCAAACTCTCTTAATTTCTGCTTGTTTGTGAATATTTTATACACACCTTCATATTTGAAGGACAGTTTTGCTGGATAAAGAATTCTTGGCTAGCAGTTTTCTCTTTCAGTTTCCTAATCGTATCATACCACTGTCTTCTCACCTCCATGGTTTCTGAAGAGAAATCTGCACTAAGCCTTACTGGACGTCCTTTGTATGTGATCGTTTGCTTCTCTCTTGCTACTCTGAGAATTTTCTCTTTATCTTTGACATTTGACTTTCTGAGTAGTATGTTTCTTGGAGTAAGTTTATTTGGATTTATTCTGATTGGGGTATGTTGTGTTTCTTGGACATGTAAGTTCATTTCTTTCGTGAGAGTTGGGAAATTTTCAGCTATTATTTCCTCAAATACTCTTCTGTCCCCTTTCCCTTCTCTTCTCCTTCTGGGACTCCCATGACTTGTATGTTGTTGCATTTTGTGTTGTCATTCAACTTTCTGAGCCCCTGCTCAAATTTTTCCATTATTTTCTCTCTCTGTTCTTTTCTTTCTTCAATTTAGGCTGTTCTGTCTTCAGTATCATTTATTATTTCTTCTATCATTTTGAGTCTGTTGTTGTATGCCTCAAATGTGTTTTTGATCTACCCTATTGTGTCTTTCATTCCCATGAGCTCTGTTACTTTTCTGTTCAGGATTTCAAATTCTTCTTTGTGTTCACTTAATGTCTTCTTGATGTCATTTTTCTCTTTAACTATATTGTCTTTCAAGTCATTAATTTGATTTTGGAAATTTGTGCACATCTCGCTGTTAGTTCTCTCAAATTCTGCATCTCTTCTGGTGCTTTGATGTATTCCTTTTCTTGGGCAATGTCTTCTATTTTCTTAGTGTGGCTTGTAATTTTTTGATGGTGTTTAACATCTGATTAGGATGTAGTTTACTCAGATGCTCAATCTCTTTCTCTTTTGTAGGGATTTAGTTGCAGGAGGCTGTGAGTTACCACTGCTCTTTCATTTTGGGCTTGACCTGGATTGTTAGGATTGTCCTGCTGGTTGCTCAAAACTGGGCACTGGACTCAGTAATTGGTTGTAGAGTCACTTCCTAGGGTCTTGGGCAGGGAGGCTATAGAGGCCAGAAAAAGCATCTCTTACTTATTTTTCATTTTCTTGCATGCACTTCCTTGGTCTGCCAAGAGATGGTGCTCTTCGGAAGCTCTCAGTTCAATGCCTGGTCGGAGTGTATTTGTTGCAACACAGACCAGATCAATGTGATAGAGCTTCCTGTCTGGAAGCTAGGAACATTGTAATTCAAACTTTCTCTGAGACAGTTTTCCAGCCTTCTCTGGCAGCCTGCTCCCTTTTCCTGGCTCGGAAATATTTCCATTTCCCTCTGAGTCCTCAACAAGCAGTCCCTGTTAGTAGAGAGGGAGATTGGGAGGACTGTACATCTATAACCCCTTGCAGGCTCCAAGACAAACAATGGTGCAGCCCCATCCTGCCTAGAAGGGCTCTTGGGACACAGCAGACCAAATCTGTGAGTCAAAAGCTTAGTCAGCCTTAAACTGTGTCCCTCTCTCTCCCCTTTCTTGTTCTTGTCCTCAACAATTAGTCCAGGCTAGAAGAGAGGGAGATTGCGAGGGTCAGATTTTTCCACTCTTTTGCCAACTCCCAGGACAAACCACTGTGTGGTCTCACCTGGCCTGGAAGGGTTCATGGGGCACAGCAGACCAAATTTGTGGGTCAGAAGCTGAGTTAGCCTTAGGCTGTGTCCCTCTCTCTCCCTTTTCTTGGAGTGGTAGCTCCCTGGAGCTCCCTTTGTTTGTAAAGAGTCTTTAGTGTGGGTGAGGGTGCCAGCAGCAGCCGCCGCCACTGGTTCCAACTCACAGTTCTGTCATGGCGATTTTCCTCTGGGTGGTGTGAAGCCTTCACTTGCTGTCCTAAACTCTAGAAGTTATCAACAGTTTTCTTTTAACACTTTAAATATTTCATCCCACTGCCTTGTGTTCATTTTTTCAAAGAGAAACAGCATTTAATCTTATTTGGGCTCCCTTGTACATAACTTTTGTTGTTGTTGTTGTTGTTGTTGTTGTTGCAGCTTTCGAAATACTCTCCTTGTCCTGATCATTCAACACTTTGACCACTATGTGTTTATGCATGATTCTTTTCAAGCTTATCCTCAAATAGTTCATTGGGCTTCTTTAATGTGTATATTCATGTCTTTCGTTAAATTTGGAAGTTTTCTAGTATTATTTCTTTAAATATTCCTTCCACCCCATTTTCTCTTTCTTCTCCTTCTGAGACTCCCAAAATATGTATATTAATATGCTTGTTTTAATTTCCTAGGCTGCTCAAGCAAAAATCATTAAAGTGTTGGGTTAAACAATGGGAATTTATTAGCCTACAGTTTTGAGGCTAAATCAAAGGGCCAGGGTGATGGTTTCTCCCTGAAGACTAGTGGTCTGGGGCTGGCTGCCAATGATCTTCAGTTCTTGGATTGTCACATGGCAAGACACATGGTGGTGCTCCTGGTCTCTCCTTTCTCTTCTGGGTTCCATTGACTTCAGTTTCTGGTTTCTTCTTCTGTGGCTTTCTCTCTATCCATCTGAATTTCACTCTGCTTATGAAGGACTCCAGTAAGAGGATTAAGACCCATCCTGTTTGAGGAGGACCACACCTTCTTAACTGAAGTGACCTCATCAAAAGGTCCTACTTACAATAGGTTCACACCCACAGGAATGGATTAGATTTAGCAACATGTTATTCTGAGGTACATACAGCTTCAAAGCACCACAGTGTCCCACTTATCTCCTAGGTTCAGTTCATTTTTTTACTTTTTTTTTTTTTCTTTTCCTCAGCCTGAATCATTTCTATTGTCTTGTCTTTGAGGTTACTTACTCTTTCCTCTCCAGCTAGAGAACACTCTCTAGAGTGTTCTTGAAACACTCTAGAGAATTTATCATTTCATTTATTGTGTTCTTCAACTGCAGTATTTCTGTTTGGTTTCTTTTTAAAATTTCTATCTTCTAATGGAGATTATCATATTGTTAATTCATTGTTTTTCTGATATCCTTTAGTTATTTCTCTGTGTTTTCCTTTATCTCCTTAAGCATATTGAAGACCTTATTTTTAAAGCCTTTGTCCAATATGTCCAAAAATCTGTATTTTTTATTGATGGTTTCTGAATTTTAATTTTGTTCCTTTGGGTGTGCCATCACATCCTGTTTTTTGTTTGTCTTGTGAACTTTTTTTTCATGTTGTACATTTTTATACTTCAACATGTTAACTCTGGGATTTAGTCTCTGAGCTGTCTGTTGCTTAAGCTTGTATGCAGCTAGTGATATGAAAGAGATTTTCTTGAGTGCCAGGAGTTAACAAAAAATAAACAAACCAAGGCAAAAATAATAAACTTTCATGGTCTTTTCAAATTAGCTCTACATTGGCTGGTGCTCTTCTTCAGAGTTTAGATCTCCTGTCAAGGGATCAGCCCAAGGTGAAATTTAAGTGCAGGGTACTCCTCATCATGCTCATGACTTTAGGAATCCCCCTATTTACAGGAACATAAATATCCCCTCTACTCTCTATGATTCTCTTCCCCTCCTGGGCACTCTGTTGTATGTCATAGCTGGTAATACTTTGCCCTAGGTGGCTTTGACTTGTTTCTTACACTGCTTTAGTTGCCCATAAGCTACCTAATCCTACAGGGTAAGTTTAAGGAGGTTGAGTTAGAGATGAGTTTCCTGGTTTAGTCTTTCAAGCTGCCACCCAATAAACTGACACCAATATATAGGCACCCCAGTATGCACATAGGGGTTATTCTGCTCCTTCCAGAACAGGTTCAGGCATACACAATGGGAGTATAGAGTGGCTCCACAACATACCAGGGAGGGCTGGGAAAGGGTCACACCACAAGTTCTCCTACTCTGTTTAAAACTGTGTTTTCTCGATTTGGTACTTGCCCAGTTACTGCAACCCTTTAACTCTTTTCTGGAGATTTGAGGAAGATTACCCTGCCAGTTTTTGCTAGTTGTTCAAAGATTCTGTGAGGGACTGGCACTCTGGAGTGTCTTATACTGCCATCTTAGCCCACTGCATGAGGTGTATTTTTTAAATTATCATGGCTAACAACATATTCACTGAAGAGTGTTACTACTTAACAATGAAAGAAATGCTGATACTAATAGTGGTATTATTTATATTGAAAACTACCATTTATTGAGTATCCATTATATACCAGAAACTTTGCTAATGGTTTTATTTTTATTTTTTCACGTATTCCAAGTATACTCTATAAAATAAGATTATTATTCATGTACCGATAAATGAAATGAGGTTTAGAGAACAAAGTAATAATATATCTGGGGCCAGAGATTGTTTGTATGATTCCAAACACAATACTTTCAAACACAACCCAATGCTCTCTATGGTTTATTGAGCTGAATCTGATAATATTTAATCCTAAGAAGATTGTATTATCATTTCCATTTGAAAATTCAAAAACATTGTCATGAGGAGGTTAAGAAATTGAGATAGTAAGTTGCAGAACCGGGATTCAGACACAGAATCGTCTGACCCTTGTATCTGTGTTCTTTACCTTATGCTGTACTGCTGGATATCAACAGGACCCACCAAGATTTCGAGTTAATTTTAGAAAATCAGTTAATAATAGATGTAATGAAATCAAAGCAAAAGTCACCCAAAACAGCAGAGTAGCTCCCAAGTTACAAGATGGTACCATATAAAATGTTGGTGGTATTAATATATCACACTCAACTCTTGAGCTTCCATGGCAGCCAAGTCATAATGATGGTGGTAGATGTATTGGATTATTACAAGTTAGAGCTAATAGCTATTTTAGTCATTCAACAAGCTCCTTTCATTCCGACTTACTGCTCACCAAGCATGGTTCTGACTTTAATTTGATTTCCAGTGTGACTTTCCTACAGCAACACTCATTACTCCAGACTCTAAGACAATAGTATGTATCATTTTTAATTTAATGAGTAAGCCATCTGGTAAACAGATCAGTTCCTTATGAATTTGGTAACATGAGTCTCCTGGAATCCCTAACCAACTCTGGGAGATGCATTCTAGTGAAGAGACCATGAATTATAAGGACTTCACTTAGGTAATGTCATCATGTGAATCACTCTAAAGGGGCCACTCCTCAGGAACACAGTGAAACTATGATCTCATTGGTATAAAGATCAATTAATGACCCACTATTGATCACTGTGCATGTACATTCATAAGTGGATATATTTCTTTTTCAGTTTCTCTAACTGAAATGTATTTTATTGTTCTAATGCCAGTAAATAAATACTATGTTTGGATTCCCAAAGATAAGTTGGATTTCATATCATTATTCACATATGAAATATTTATAATAAATGCATATAGCCTGATATAATTCATAAACCATTTCTCTTATTTATATAGGTTCATAGAGTTTGATAATCTCATTTTGGTACATTTGTTCTGCTTGGGGACTAGCTATGGCATATATTACTACTATTTTTTCCTATTCCATTCCTAAAATATTTGCCAACCTCATCTTTCTGAAGCTAATTTATTAATACACTATGAAAGTATGTCCCATTAATTAAATATATACTTGCAGAAAAATAACTTTCAAATTGTCATATGAAAGGAACAATTAATAAGTATATCTATATTCTTGGGCTTGTTTTTCTTAACTTATCAGAAATGAGGTCCTAAGAAAGGAATGTACCGAACATAGAATCAAGTATTACACTGTTTGATGAAGCCATTCTTTCTAAAATGCTAGAAGAAACTAATTTCTTAATATGTTCAATAAACATATGTTTTTAAGGATAATTCAAACTGTTTTAAAAGTACCTAATATCAAGTCAACAAATGTCACCATTTCAACTAGATGAAAATGGAAAAAAAAAAAAAAAAAAAAAAAAAAAAAAAGATATGGGATAGGCACAAGAAATCTTGAAAAAAAGATTAAACTAAATTTTCTAAAAACTCTAGAACTCTTTACAAGGTTTAAAATTGGCAAAGGTCATGGAAAACAATAATAATAATTATGAGAAACAGAATAAACAGTAAATTATAAGGCAGAAAAACGTCAAAGGTTTCTCTTGGTCATACAGGGCACTGCTACTTTAAACATTTAGGTTTGAGCTGTGCTCACAGACATAAGGATTTGTGGAGTTTGTGAAGACAGTGGAACTCCATGTCATTAAATCCAAACAACTTTTCATTTTTCAAAGGTTAATACCTTTGGAAAAAAAGTCTCCACACTGGCCTTTGCATTCCTCAGTGCCTTGAAAAAGGTTTCTATAGCAGTGCCAAAATTCTGCTTGAGAAGAATATTTAATGGATGAGATTTTCTCCCAACATGTAAAGAGGGTTACAATGTTGAGAATATCAACTCTTAAAGCTTTTCAAAAAATTAGTGTATGAAATGGTACAACCGAATTTTAACAAAAAGCAACTCACTCACTAGGAAAGCATGATTTTGAAAGAATGCAGATATTTTCTCTCCCTATTTCTCTAGGATTTCAGGGTATAGACTGTAAATTAGCTCCCTGAAGAAATACTACCATTGCTTCAAGCCTTCCAGTTTCCTTAGTATTCTCTGAAGACACTGTAGTTTGCCAATGCCTTTCTTACAGCGGAACCCTGCCATCTGATCCAACACTCCAACCATCTAACCAGCCCGGTGTACAGGGCACATGGCTTGTCCTGCCTTGCACACTCGTTCCTTGCACACAGTCTAAAACACATTTGCTTTCCTGGCTCCTGAGGACCTTATGGTCAGGTGAATCTTCCAGGTTCTATTAGCCTAAATCACTGTTAAGCCAGTTAAATTCACTTTGATCTGCTTTAAGGAAATAAAGAAACAAAAACTGTGAAACTGTCCATTGTCCCTTAGTGCTATTAGTGCTTTAAAAATTGAGGCACCCTGAGTCATCAAAGTGGATGGAGAAAGCACTATTTAACACAGAGCTGTGAATTCCCAGTGTAGTCGTTATGTGCAAATATACTTGGAAGCTGCTGTTTCACTAGGTTTATGCCTGAGTGCCAATAATAAAATTAACTGTGATGGCTACAGTAAGCTGCTTTTAGAGATGAAAAGACCTTCCAAAGGAAGTTTCTGCTATCCTTTATACGGTTCACTACCTTTAAGCACATAAACACACAGAACACACAAAAGCCAGGCTCTTTCCCCCTTTCTGCTTTTGTTCAGGAAAGTGATTGAAGGGGAAAGAAGAGAAAGTAGGCCTGACATGTTTCAGTGAGTCAGAGGGGAATAAAGTCTGTTTTGTGTGTCAACACATTCAAAATTGAAAGAAAATGCAATCATTTCAAGATAATTATGTTACTTTCACGCAATGGAAGAGTCTTGATTTATCTGTGTGAATGGAAAGGAGCAAAACATAAAAATTTAAAACACTGGACAGTGGCTGGTAGTTTGTATTCAATTGTCAAACATTTAATTCACTCTAGGTTTGAACTATATCCTCTTAAAGTTTGTTGTTAAAAGTTGGGCAGAAGAAAGCCTGGTCATGTATGATTATCAGTGATAACCTATTTGTTAAAAAAAAAAAAAATTAAGAGATCAAAATTTAATTAAGATAAGGAAATTCGGGTAAATTTTCTCTTTTCAATTACAAATTAACATTGATTATTTTTCTGATGAGAATTTGAAATTGTGTTTGTTTGTTTTTTTATTTAAAAGTCTATTTCTTCTTGCAAAGTAGAAGAAAATCACTGTCTGAATTCAGGAAGTAAGGAGGCTATATTGCTTTTATATGAAATGATATATCTAACTAGAGTGCCAAATTTGAAGGACCTTTGGATATCTAAAGATCTATGAATCTGAGTCAGAGAGGCCTATATTCTTTATTATCTCTGAAAGTCTATAGTTCCAAGAATCAATAAAATGAGAAAAGTATGTTCTAATTAAAATGAAAATTAAATGAGAATAACAATGACAGAGCTAGGAAGCAAATCAAGGACTCTTTACCTATGAAATTTAGTAAAGCACAAACCATTTGGTCTATAAATCCCAGCTAATATTTCCTATGTGACACCTGGTGAAAATCCCATTCTTATTAGTGTACTGGCAGCCTCCTTATAAATAAAAAGGCTATGTTCCAAAAGCCAATTTATCCTTTAGAAACAATGCTACAAATGGCTAGGTTTCTTGGCTATCACACAAAATATGTTTAACCAAGTAGCTGAATTTGTGCAGCTTTCCAATTCTAAAATAAGTTCACATACAGTTGCAGTAAAAAATCTGAACATAACCAAATATAAATCTTTAATAGTAATTTTTAAAATATATCTTAAATGCCAGCACTGGCAGGTAAGCTAAATGAGAAGAAGGAGGAGGTAAAAATACCGTATGTCTGGAGAGTCAAAACTGGCATCCAATGACTTTCAAAGGTTTCAGAAGATTATGACGTTACTGTTTATTATATATAATATTCTAATCCATCTCCAGTACTGTTATTGCATTCTAAATTATCATTAGGGCATTTTATTTGGAATATTTTTGGGGGAGAGGGTGGTCAAAGAGGAAGGGGTTTCAAGCTAGCAAATTCAGTGATACAAAAAGAACCAAATCTATAAAGGAAATAAAAAAGCATTAGTAAATACAAAAAAGAAGAGGGATAAAGAAAACAATGAAGTAAATAACTATATATAAATGTAACTGATTCCTAAAGGAAAGCTGCATGTCAAGCCATCACAAGTTGAACCTTTTTTTGTTCTTAAAAATTCCATGTTATAAACAGAGGTTCAATTTGTGAAAATCATTGCATATGAAATACAAAAATACCCAAAATAAATGAAAAGGAAAAGTATATATATTTTACATCTATGCAATGTGATCACTTGAAACACTATGAATTTTATTTATTTATTTATTTTTCCGATATGGACTAAACTACCTGGTGTTTCTTAAAATATTTATTTATTTAAGAAATATTTAATTGAGCACTTACTACTACCTGTTATGCACTGTTCTAGGCACTTGGGATACATTAGTGGGCAAAATAACATCTGTTCATGGATGCTTTTTTTCATGATCCGGTGCTTTCCTCTTTCAATAAGGTGCCCATTGCCAAGTTCCTGTAAAGGAGATCCTACACATCTGCTCTCTCATCAGCATCGCTCTTTCACTTCCTTGGGAATGTAGTTTTGCCAGGGTACTGGCTTTCTCCAAAGTCCTGTTTTATCTGCATTAAATATAAATTGGAAATACTTTCCTTCCCCTTCAACGATTTAAACCAAGTTTTCTTTAGATGTCTTGTTTACCTTTAAACCCTTGCTGATTCTGGGCCAACAATTTTTCTTCTGAAAGTGATCATACCATTCTTTTATTATCTCAAGCACCTTCACTATAATTCATTGCTTGGTAGACTTTAAACTTTAGATGTGTATGTGTTCTCTGGCCCTGCATCCACAAGTGACACATTTCCACCTCAATACTCAACCATCACATTTTTTTGCCACTGTTGACCGAGTAGTTTTAGTATTTTCTCTCCTTCAAACACTTTCTCTTCTTCTAATAAAAGTATACTCCTACTTAAATGAAGCATCTTGAACTTGAAAGTTAGCTCCTTCAGTTTAATTCCCAACTATTGTTGACTCAAAATGGCAGCCTTCCTTTCTCCACTTTTTTGATTTGACATTATGCACTTCGTATGTCCTTTTCTAAGTCACAGAGTAGAGGTATCTTATTTTAAAACTGAAGAAAATGCAGAAGTAAAGAACAGTAAATGAAAAAAAGAGACAAATTCTCACTAAGCGCAGCGATACACTGAGCCAGCCAGCTCCCTGCTGCCCACAGTCAGCTCATCAGTGTCCCGGGGAATCCAGCGCCATGGGGGTTAACAACCTACGCTGCAGGGACTCGGCAGCATAGTTCTCTCATATTCTAGGGGCATCTATGTATAAAATAATGATAATTTCTACGGTAGTAACTGCTGTACGAGGTGAAAAGCAGAAGAAACACAAAGATGTGATAAAGCGGAAGGCCAAGGTGACGTTTAAAAGTGAAGTTTGTATACACCTGGCCTGAATGCTTGTCTGTGTATCTTTCTTATCAGTTATACATAATTGCCAAACATTATCAGTAGCATGTCTTTAAAACATAAATGAGATCAAAGTACTATTAAGGGACCAAGTTTGGAACTATGCCAAGCTGGAATTGTCTAGACACCCTACAGAGTAAATCTAAGATAAGAGTCATTACTACAGACTTTTTTCACTCTTTCTGAAATGTGTTTGGAACTTCTTTAACTGTGGGTGATTCAAGTTTTCAAAAAGGATGTGTCAGTTAAAAACATATCACTACATTTTTTTTATGAGAATCAGGTATATAGATTGCACTTAGAGATGGCATATTTTATGTATTACAAGGTAACAGTAGTAACGGCTGCTTCTTTCTTTTTTATTTCCTATGTTTCTTCTTCTTTCCTTTTTTTTTTCATTTCTTATAAATGTCCTAATCTCTCAGAAGTGAGAGAATCAGCCAGCAATGCATACTAATGATTGGAATTGCCCCAGACAATTTTTTTTGTTGTTATTATTAAGTGTTTTTTAAAATACTTGCATTAGTTTGCAAAATAGATGTCCAGAACCTTTCAAGATGATTGAAATTTGAACTTATTATCATTATCTCATCCCACACAAAACCATTTATCTTATCTGGCAGGTGCCAAGCTATTAGAAATGCATAAGTTCTTAAGGAAAAATGCTGACATGAACTACATGTGTTCTAGGAATTCAGTAAAAGATCAGGAAGCATAAACAATTTAGGAGATTCAGTCTAATCATTGTCCAAGATTAAAGAAATTTTCAAATTTTCATTTGAAGTGTATAGAATCAGTTTGTAATGGAAAAAAAATAATTGTGATGGGAATGACCTAAGAAATAATTCTTCAATTCCAGAAACCTGGAAACATTTGTATTATGTATAAATTACAAATAGCTATCCTACTAATATTTTGCTCCACATATTGAAATCTGACCAATCCACCTCTTTCATGTTCTTTCCAAACATAACCTCAAAAGACTAGTCTCAAATGATACTTGGCCCAGAAAGAGACAGTATAAGGTCCCTTTCAACCATTTGCTATTGTCACCTCTGTCCTGCTCCCTTCCTCCTGCATTCTCTAACTCCATTTGATATTTGGCACTCTGCACAGTGGTCTCCCTAGGAATAAAATTTAGCAAAACTATCAAGATGCTGGCCATCAACATTGGGTATACCCATAATGGTGCATAAATGTTCGTGAGTACCCTGCCTCCTTAAATTTGGTTCTGATCCCCTGGTTAGGGGCTGTTTGTCTCATCGCCCTGCCCTAGCATCTGTCTTTGATGAGCTGACTCCCTCTTGCAGTTCTCAATCAAATTATATTTGGCCCCATGACTAGGCCATCCCTAGTTGGATCACCCTTCACTCCCTTTCAAAGCATAGTGAGTGGAAGGGTGGCAGCAGGAGTTGAAGAACCACAAAAAACATATTCCCTTTTGTATTATTTATAGGGTTCTTCATTTAAATGTCTCCTAGAGGATTGTTTTTCAATCTATAATGGCTTTTCTATCTCTATTGTGCTGCTATATGGTTTTGCAATAAATGACATGACAAAAGCTGTCCTTGGTCATTCAAGGTCCTTAATGGAGCCCAATATTAGCAGCAAGCATACTCATCATCGTACATGATAAGAAAGAAAGCATTTCTGTCATTTTTTTCCTATTCTTTTCTTTATCACAGATCTAATTAAAAATAATTTAGCATAATGTGTGTGATTGCTCTGATAAATAATGTATCAGAAACACATACCATTTGGATTAAAGTAAAAAAGAGAACAAATAATTTATTACATTAGCCCTCCTGTTAAATTATTGGAAATGATTACATTTAGACTCCATAGAAAAGATAAATAAGACCCTTCTCCCAACCAGGAATGAGAAAAGAAGGAAATTAACATTTGTTTAGTGAATAAGTTATGCCAGAAAGTAAAAGAAGCACTTCAATTATACATTCTCATTAAATTTTCACACAAATTCTGCAGGTAGGTGTTATGAATTCCCTGGGTTTTATCCTGTGTGGTAGTCACAGCTTTCCTGCAGTTCAGTGCCACAAGCCAGATAGATATCTGCTGATTGAAGAAATCCTTGTTTTAGAGATGAGAAAACTGAGGTTCAGAATTGAGAAACCATCGTCAAGGTCTTTCAATTTGTAAGTATTGCTAAAATTCACGGTGTGCCTGCTATATGCCAACTAACCTACATGAGCTGCCTCATGAATCTTCACAACATTACCAAGTAGTTTTCATTACTCTTATTTACATATAAAGAAATTGAGGCTCCGAGCAAACACCTGCCCTGGGTGCACACAGCTAGGGAGCAGCAGAGGTCCCAGACTAGCCCACACAGTCGTAGGCTGGAGGATGAAGGCTTTACCACTGGCCATACTCTCTCCCCAAACGAGAGTGGACAGATGACCCAAGATATGACCAGGTTCTTATGTGACTCCAAGTCCAAGTTGAAGAGCATGAGTCTCAACCTCGTAGTGACGGTGTCTCTGGAGCTAACATGCTTTGATCAACTAATCAAAATGTCTCCTTATTCTAGGTGTTGTCAGGACGCCTAAAATGGTGCCTGAAGGCAAGCCAGAATGGTCGCCTAACGTTACGTGGCTTTCTAATACTTAGCCTTCTTTAAGGAAATAGCTCACCCTGCTCCCTCAGGCGCGAAACCTTCCCGCCTTCCACAGATAGCAAACCCTCCCTAGCAACCAACTGTGCCCAATACCAGCCTGCCATATATGCCTTACACATACTTCCTCTTTTTTCATGCCCTACCCCCTACACCACCCCTCACCCTACTTATAAAAGGCTGTGCACTTCCTCAATAAATTAGACCTGCGTACTTACCTCGTCCCCGCGGTGGTCTTTCCTCCCTGCGCCCTCCACGCCATCTGGGCCTCCGAACGCTGGTTGCCGCTCAGCGTTCCCCTTCCGCCAACAAGTGGTTCGGAACAACCACACTAGGGAGAAGTAATAACTCTCAGTTATTTTTGTAATAAAGTCAACTTGAAATTTCCCCTCTCAAAACTTCATTTTAAAATTGAACTTCTTCATAAACATCTTTCTGTCCATGGCTAATAAAAATGGAAAGAAACAAATGAAACACGGGGCTTTCATTTAAACATTTTATTAAGCATTATGTAGATGATGATCAAACCTTTATTTTAGTTTTATTTGAGTCAAAGCCTTTTGATTTGAATGCCAACCAATTAGCTTGACTCTTAGTTACGAAATTAGCTTCTAAGCAGGGCTGACATCCATTAGGCAGAGTGCCTAAGGCCCATGACACTATAGGGGTGCACAAAACATGTTTTAACTCCTATTAAAATCATAAGAAAAAAATAAAATTCCATGGTGTTGAAGATTATTCATCTTTCTACCAACACGGCATGACATATACTTCTAATATTTTTTTTGTAGAGTAAAGGTCCTACAAAGGCATAAGTACCTCGGGCCCATGAAAGTCATGCAGCAGTCCTGACTCTAAGCGTGATTTTACTTTTTCCAGGTGTGTTAAGGTGAGTCTTCCAGACAAAGCAATGGGTACAGAAGTAGTGCTAACTTTGCTCTGAGCCACTCTAGCAACACTGAAATTAAATATGGCCTGAGTGCCTAAAAGCTGTGCTTGGATCCCAGCTTGCCTGATGTTCCAGCTGCTAGAAACTTGTAAATGTCTGTGAGTATCTTTGCAAAGGTATTCTTCTACAAGACCTGAGGACCCTATGTAAAATTACTTCTAATACTGCATTGTTCAATATGGGAGACACACGCCTCATGACTATTTAAATTTAAGTTAACAAATATTAAGTAGATTTTAAAAATACAGTTCCTCAATTTGTACCAGCCACATTTCAAGTGCTCAGTAGCTGCTCTATGTGGCTAGTGGCTACTGTATTGGGCAGTGCAGATTAGTGAATATTCCCATCACTGTAGAAAGTTCTGTTAGAGTGTTTTGCTAAAAGCTTTCACACCAGCTTTCCTTCCCTGCCTCCTCCCAGAGCAATAAAATTAAGGCTTATCACTCCCTCTCAATCAGAAACAGAGTGGGCATCACCATCCTAAAATCCTCAAGATTGGGGAATGAAAAAACATGAGGGAGAATACAACTATGGACTAAAGTGGATTTATTCTTATTCTAGCAATGGAAGATGTTGTAACATTGATATAAAGGCAATGGTCACCAGAGGTTCTGAGGGGAGAGAGAAGGAAGAATAGGTGTAACATGGGACATTTTTGGGACATTGGAATTGTCCTACATGACATTGCAGTGACAGATAGAGGCCATTATACATTTTGTCAAAACCTGTAAAATGTGCAGTGCAAAGTGTAAACTATAATGTAAATTATTGACCATGGTTAGAAATAGTGCTTCAATATGTGTTCATCAATTATACAAATGTACCACTAATGAAAGATGATGCTAATGGGGAAAAGTAGGGCAGGGGGACAGTGTGGGTTATATGGGAATCTCCCTATATTTTCAATCTATCATTTATGGAATCTAAAGTTTCTTTTTAATAAAGTAAAAATAAAAATAATTTTTAAAAAGCAAATAAAAAGGTTAAGTAGACAATTCAATGGTAAAATAACAGTCTTTTTAATAAATGATGATGGGACAACTGGATAATCACAGGCAAAAGAATAAAGTGGGAGCCTTATCTAAAATTATATACAAAAAATGAACCAAATGGCATTAACACTTAAATGTAAGAGCTAAAGTTATAAAGGTCTTGGAGTAAAACAATATGCAAAATTAAAAAAAAAAAAATTAAAGCTTATCAATGTAACAGAGAATACTGGGGATTTGTTCTTCACTGTAAATGATGTCACTGACATTCAAACCAACAGATACCGCTAGGTATTTAATATTGCCTTTAAGGCAGCATCATAAAGGAAAATAGTATTGTGCCCCCAATATTATGGTAACACTTTATTGGGCTGATAAAGTAGGAAGGCAAGAGAGAACCTCATAGGACCACAAATAAGGGTACAGAGTCCACCAGGATAGCAGTGTATCCTGCTTGCCTATCATTGCTTCCATTTCTCAGTGGGCCTCTCAGAACACTCCCACTCCTTCTTTTCAATCCCCTGGAAAATAGATGGGCCCACACTATTACATCACACCAGGAGACCCACTTTCTCTCCTCTTCAGATGGCACACTGCTTTGTCAGTCTAACCACCCATTTATTTTTAATAGATGAGGTTGGAATGGGTTTCTACTTTGTATTAGTCAGCCAAAGGGGTGCTGATGCAAAATACCAAAAAACTGGTTGGTCTTTATAAAGGGTATTTATTTGGGGTAGAAGTCCACAGTTGCTAGGCCATGAAACCTGTTTCTTCCCTCACCAAAGTCCATTGCCACTGTTGGAGCAAGACAGCTGCCAATGTTTGCCAGGGTCCAGGCTTCTTGGGTTCCTCTCTTCCCGGGGCTGTGTTTCTTTCCAGGCTTAGCTCCTCTGTTTCCTCCACAAGGTCAGCTGTAGACTGTGAAGCTTTCTGGGCTTTGCTTCTCTCCACAAAGCCAGCTGTAGATTATGAGGCCAATGGCTTGTCTCTATCCCGGGCCCTTCTCTCCTTCCTCACAACCAAGCTCTCTTACGTCCCGGGGCTCCAGCACAAGACTCCAACATCAAAATTGCTCATTGCCTTGCCTTTTATATTTGATTCCTACCCCTTGGTGTGGTCAATGCCCTATTGATGTGGCCCAGTTAATGCCCTAATCATAACATAATCATGCCCAGATTAGCAGACCAATTTACAAGCATAATTCAATATATATTTTTGGAATTCATAATTACATCAAACTGCTAAACAACTACACTCCACCCTCTGAATTCCAAAAATACAATATTTTTTTTAAAAAAAACTTAAATCAGTGGCAATGCAAGTTCAAAATCACATCATAATCAGTTCAAAGATATACAGTTTGTCTTCAGGCAAAATCCCATCTGCTGTAGACCTCTGAAACTTACAAAACCATTAACTGCTTCCAATACACAAATGGAAAGACAATGGATAAACATTTTGATTATCATAAGGAGAAATTGGGGTGTTAAACATAAGTCATGGATCCTCGACAGTTCAGAAAACCTGCAGGGCATCCTCCATTCGATTTCAAAGTCTGAGAGTCACTCTTAAGATGATGGTTTCATCTCCTTGGGGCCACATGGGAACCCACCCTTTCCCACAGGCTTGCCCAATGGCCATTTTCTTGGTTGACCCTCATCAAGCATCTGGGTGTCAACCAAGTTCCAGACCTCACCCTCCAAGAGTGTTGGGGTGATTTCCACATCTTACCCAATCTTTGGGTTAGAGTCCTAATCCCCCTAGTACAATGAGGTGAAGACAACATTCCCCCTAAACTTTGGCATACAGGTTCAACCTTCTCAGAGCAATGAGTTGACCACCTGGCCTTCCCTAATATTTGTCATACAGGTTCAACCCTCTCAGAGCAATGGGTTGACCACCTGGCCTTCTCTAATCCATGGGGGACAGGAGCACCCCTCTCAGACCTATGGGGTGCTGACCTTAGCTGTCCTAATCTTTGAGGAATGTGCTCCACTCTTCCTGCACCCTGGGGCAGCAAACCTCTTCCTGAACATCGGATGGGAACATCTACCCTCTCCAACTGCTGGGGCAAACTCACCCTCTCTGCACCCTGGGGAGGCAAAACTCTCCCAGAACATTGGGTGGGAACATCCACCCTCTTCAACTGCTGGGGCAAACTCACCCTCTCTGTATACATGGGTGGACTTCCTCTCTTGGCCCAAGGTGATGTCTTAATTCCAGATCTCAGGTTCCATGTTTTTCTTCTTAAAGCTGTTTCTCCTTCAATCTGTCCTTTTAGTCCAAGCTGACAGTGGTTTTGTTCATACAGCTCTCTCAAAAACTTTCTTGGTTTAGTATGCAGGAAGCAGGGGTCCAAGCCATCAGACAGTAAGACTTTCCACAAGTCTTTCCTAGAAAACTGCATCTTCAATCCTGATTTACAAGTTCCAAGTTTAGTTAAGTCCTCAAAAGGGGCACTATTGTCTGGGAACACAATTTCCAGAGGCTTAGAATTTCCAGGATCAGTTTCTATTTTCTTTGTGCCCAAGAATTCAATCCTTAGCATATTTCTTTCATCTAGCATTTTGCTATAAGCTGCAAGGAGAAGCCGAGCCACATTCTCTGAGTTTACCTTGGAAAGTTCTTCAGCTAAATGTACCGGTTCACCATTTTCAAATTCTGTCTTCCATATCACACCAGGAGTTAATCTTTCTAAGTTCTCTGCAATTCTAAAACATGGATTGCCTTTCCACCAGTTTCCAATAATAGTTTCATCATTTACTTCTAAGGCATCATAGAAAGTCTCTTTGGTGTCCATATTACTATCATTGATCTCTTCAAAGTGATCTAGGCCTTTTCCACCAAGCATTTCACAATTCCTCCTAAAAATACCCCTTACCCATTTATAAAACCATTCCAACATTTTGGTAATTGCAAAAGCACTTCCTCACTCCTCGGTACCAAATTCTTTATTAGTCAGCCAAAGGGGTGCTGATACAAAATTGGTTGGTTTTTATAAAGTGTATTTACCTGGGGTAGAAGCTTACAGTTACTGAGCCATAAAGCTTAAGTTTCTTCCCTCACCAAAGTCTGTTGCTATGTGTTGGAGCAAGGCAGCTGCTGACGTTTGCCAGGGCTCAGGCTTCTTGGGTTCCTCTCTTCTTGGGGCAGCATTTCTTTCTGGGCTTAGCTCCTCTGTTTCCTCCACAAGGTCAGCTGTAGACTATCAGGTGAATGGCTTGTCTCTATCCCAGGGCCTTCTCTCCTTCCTCACAACCAAGCTCTCTTACTTCCCAGGGCTCCAACACAAGACTCCAACATCAAAACTGCTCCCTCTGTCTGTTGCCTTGCCTTTTATATTTGAGTCCCACCCCACCAAAGGGTGGGGCTCAACGCCCTACTGACATGGCCCAGTTAATGCCCTAATCATAACTTAATCATGCCCAGATTAGCAGACCAGTTTACAAGCATGATCCAATATCTATTTTTGGAATTCATAATTACATCAAACTGCCAAACAGCTACATACACTATGTAGAAAGAAGTTACTCAATCTTACCGTCCCTCAGGTTTATCCTTTTCAAAGATAATCGGAATTTATATTGCTAAGAATCTGATCAAGCATAATTCCACATTTGTTATGCTAAGGCTCAGTTCTGTCTCTTCTTTGCATTTTGTTTTATGGGTATGGGGAGTTTGTGCCAAATCTATGTCTTCTTATTAAAAATGTGATTTGCTCTTTTTTTTTTTAAATACCTGTAGAGTTTTAATGTCCACGCCCCCCCCCCCCAAATAAATTAAAAAACCTGTAAGGGTAACCATTTATTCTGTGTAATCTTCATCAAGTTTTTTATCCTTTCTGAACCCTGTCTTGTCTCATGCATAAAACCAGTATAATTATAGCTACTCCCAAAGGTTTTTATACATGTTTTGATTTGGGACACTACTCACAACTCTCCCCTCTATTGGTCTGTCTGGTAGTATATACACAAAGGGATCTGTAGCCAAATGATAAAGTACAAGTACATATTCAAATTAAAAATATTAATTATCCAAATTCCTACAGATATAAGACAGGAATGTGGCAAAACAGCTAGTTAGCTAGCTATTGCCTCTCAGTTCTACACTTATCTCCTCTATTTCACTGCTACTCAAATGGTGTCCCTGGATTTGTATGGGTCAAAAAACTGTTTCTGACCTCCGATCAGGTAAGGATGAAGTAAGTAATTGATGTTAAGCTTCTATATGTTGTGTTTGTAATAATGGCTACCTTTATAATCCCTGGCTACCAAATAAAACTAATATCCAGCTTGGTTTTGAAGACCAGTTCACTTTGGCTTATTTTGGGGATTCAATCATCAAAGCCTGAAGGAAGCTCCAGCCATGAGTAGGAAATATTTAATATGCAGATAAAATCCAGATGCCATTTCTACTTTGACTCAAGAATAGGATTCACAACTTACCAAATTGTTCTTCAGGATGAGAATCCTCTTGTGTTTCAAGGTGCTGAACCTAAATGCAGCACCTCAGAATGGCTTTTACTACTCCCAAATGCTGTATTCTGTGGTTCTACAAATATCTGGAGTCCATTAAGGAAAAAAATGAAAATTTATTTTAGCCATTAAAAATTATATTCTTTTTCTCTGAATTTTGCTGCTTATTATTAATGGACCCTGGGTAACTCATTTAAGCTCTCTTAGACTTAGTTTCCTCATCTGTAAAGTACAATTGTAAAAATCTAAGCTTATTGTTGCTGGAGGAATTGATTACATACTGTTGTAAAGCACCTAGAAAATTTCCTGGGAAATCATTTTTACTCATTACCACTAATTACTGAACAAGATGGCTTAACATTTATCTGTGATTATAAGTTAAGAATATCTCAGAATTACTTTCCAGAATGGGAAGGTATGATAGAACAGCATTATAACTGGACTATATGAATGGTCTTCTTGGTGTACTAAAGAAGGAACAGTAGAAACATCTATTTCTTCCTACAAATCTGTCAATATGGTCTTCATATATTTTGGGGCTCTACTGTTAGGTGCATTTATATTTATAATTGTTATGTCTTCTTGTTAAATTGACCCCTATACATTAATTATATATGATCATCTTTGTCCCTCAGAACAGTGTTTTTTTTTAAAGATTTATTTTTATTTTATTTATTTATTTATCCCCACTCCCTCATTGTTTGCACTTGCTGTGTCTATTCATCTTCCTCATTTCTTTAGGAGGCACCGGGAACTGAACCCAGGACCTCTGATGTGGGAGAGAGGCACCTAATCGCTTGAGCCACCTCTGTACCCTGCTTTTGTTTTGTCTCTCATTATGTTCTTCTTCTTCTTGTCTCTTGTTGCATCATCTTGTTGCATCAGCTTGCCTCCCCTGCCCATCACGTCAGCTCGCTGTCTTCTTTAGGAGGCTCCAGAAACCACCAGTCCCTGCTTTACTGTGTCTCTCATTGTTTTTCTTCTTGTATCTCTTGTTACATCAACTTGCCATGCCTGCTCATCACACCAGCTCGCTGTCTTCTTTAGGAGGCACTGGGAACCGAACCAGGGACCTCCCATGTGGTAGGTGGGAATCACTTGAGCCACATCTGCTTTCCATCGTAGCAATTTTTGACTTAAAGTATATTTTATCTGATATTAGTACAGCTACCCCAAATTTGGTTACTACTTGTATTATATATTTGCTTCCATCCTTTCACTTTCATCCTACTTATGTCTTTGTATTTAAGGTGAATCTCTTGTAAACAGCATATAGTTGGGTCATGCTTTTTTATCTGTTTTGCTCATTTTTGCCTTTTGACTGTAGAATTTAAACCATTTACATTTAAAGTAACTTACTGATAGAAAAGTTTTGGTCATGGTTGATGGTGTTGGTACTATGACATTGTGAACATAAGAACAGCAATGAATTATATATTTGAATGTGGCTAAAAGGAGGAATTATAAACTCCATATATGTTACTAGAATAAAAACAGATAAAACACTTAGGATTTAAAAACATAAATTGTGAACCCTAATGTAAAGAATGTACTATAGTTAGTAGTACAATGTTTAAAAAATGTTCATTCATGAATTGTAGCAAATATACCACACTAATGTAAGGTGTTAATAACAGGTGTTAAAAATTGGTTGGGCTATGGGATCTTTGTACTTTATGCATAATTTTTGTGTAAACCTACAATTTCTCTGATTAAAAAAATAAACAGAGAAGGCACAGTAAGGCAAGCTACTTGTAAGAAGTAGCAGCATGAGCTGAATAAGTGGGTTAACTAGCCTTTATGAGTTCACAATCATCATTTTCAAAATTAGGGAGCTTATCTCCTAAATCTGTTTATCTCTAAAACTCAAATTCTAAGTTAGCTTTTGCAGCAAAAATAGTAATGCAAACCAAATAATACATATGCCTCCCACATTTCTTTACTTTCTTGCATTTATATGTATCTGTGTGACTGTTCTGGTCGATATGCTGAGAGTGCAGGTGGACCAAAGCACTGAAGAGCAGATGTGAGTTTTCTTACCATTCATAGCACACAAAGAGATCAAATGTTGAGATGGCTGAGCTGTAAGATTAAAGGAGACCAGACCACTGAGTCACCACCTGGAAAACAAGGATGCTGAGAAGTTACTGGACCTAGAGCCATTTTTAAACTTTAAGTGCTAAACCACTGTGATCCTGTGATTACTTAGCACTGAAGCATAATCTTCCTAATCTGTCTGCTATGTAATTAAGTCATTGAGATGAAATGACTGTTAAAATCATAAGTAAAATGGGAAAATACACTTGGCCGAATGTACAACTTGTTAAAACTCCTAAGTTTTAGAATCATCCACATCTTTTAAAGCTTATCTTATTTGTTCATCACAATACACAGTTTTATGTTCTATGTAAAAGATTATAAACTCTCACAAAAAAATTCTCTTGAGATCTCCTAAACATCAAAAAGATCTTTAAACATTTCGAAAAGTTAACTGCAAATTAATTTTAAGCACACAGCACTTAACTTCTCTTTAAAAGTGAATTTTAATCTTAAATGTAAAAGTGCTGACAAAATGCATTTTAGAATATTATAACAACATAAATTAGAAACAAATGCAGGTTGTTAATGGGAACATAAGATTCGAGTAAAAATTGGCACACAAATGTGTCTTAAAGGGTTATATATCTTGTACTCTGGAAAGTCTAACTCTGTCTATTTTTTTTCAACTTTGACATATCAGTTCACAATCAAAATATATTTCAATTTCAGAGATACTTTAAAGGTGCTTTCTCTTGTGAAAATTCCATTGATGACTTTACTGTTTATACCTGTTGTTTCTTAATTTTTAAAATGTAAATACTATTGCTTTAGAAAAGCATGATCCTTTTAGTGAATTAAATATCATATTGACAGTATATATTTTTCAGAAGTAGGTCATAAAGAGCAGTCCAGTTTTATTCAAGATGTCAAGTCCCAGATGGTAAAATCTCAGTTCTATTACAAAGCAACATTTTAGAAAACAGAAAATACCCTAAACAAGGGGGGAAAGGTATTTTGGTATAGAAACAACTAATACCTGATAATATTCAAGCTGCCTAACCACATTTAATAATCTATTTTATAGACTAAACTTTATTGAGAATCTCCATTTGAAGCAAATGGACCCTTTGTACCTTTTCTATGCTATTTGATTGATGTTACCTGATTCCTTACCTGCTCCTGGGGATGTCTTAAAGATTATTAGATAATAGACAGAAGGAACACCATATGTTAACAGTTTAAGAGTAAATTAAAAACAGGGATCTACAATTTGTAAACTATGACCTGTAAAGAAGAGAAGAGTCAGCATAAGGGAAGAGCAAGATTAGAGCAAAAGTAAGGAGAGAAAAAGAGCAATGTGAGGAGGGCAGGGTAAATAATGAAGCTTAAATAGCCTCATTCCCTTGTAAAAGTCAAAGAGCTGAGTCAGATCCTAGAGCGGGTGTTCTTATCCTGACAAGACCTTAGGGACCTCTGTGGGAGATTAAAATTAAATTAAAACCTTCATATTTGAAAATAAAATGCTTAACACATATGTACTTTTTTCTAGAGAGGACAAGATAGCTTTAATCAGATTTTTCTCAAAGTTTAAGATTCATTGAATTTAAACTGGGCAGGTTGATAAAGTATGGCACCAGGTTTCAACAAGCTCAAATTGAGCAGAACAATTGTAGCTATCCTCTCTGAAAAGGCTGGATTATCCAGATCCAGTAGGGATCATGAAGGGCCAGCTGTACTGATGAAGGGTGGGTGAGCTGCTCCACCCCCATCTCCACCCGATGAAATCCCAACTGTCCATCAAGGCCCAAATCAAACAGCTCTTGTCTTCACAATCTCCCTCTAAGAGTGGGAGTAAGGCACATGCAAAGGAAAATAATCAAATCAAAATAGATATAATAATTATGAATTTTCCAAAATAGGATGAGTTAACTCTATATTTATTGACCTGGAAAGGTGTTCATGATGTACTATCACGTGAATAGAACATGTTTAAGGTTTAAATTTAGTTTTTAAGGTTATGTATTCTGTGCTTTGCCAATAACTTACTGGTCATATTTGTATATTACAATCTTATATTGAAAGCAAACTTGATGAGATGAATAGGTTACAACTGATATGCATGGAATTATTTCAGCAATAACCACAATAGATATCATTTTTGTCAAACATGTCCTCTTGGCTTTTGTTCATTCTGGATCTCAGAGAAGACTTTGAAAAATTCCATTTAAAAGCATTTAAAATCCACATGAAAAAGATGAATTTTTAGGAAAATATAAATTGCTGCAGATCCCAAAAGATAGAAAAAACAAATGGGTTGGTTACTATGAAAGAAAGTGAGCCCCAAAATCAGGATAGGCTAAATGCTCAGAAGTCACAAAGGTTATCAGAAATGGCAAGATGACATTCATGTAAAGAGATATAAGTAACCAAGGATATGTAGTCATTACCATTTGAGATTTTTTTTTTAGTTGTGAGATGGTCATTGATGCAGAGAAAGGCATTTATAAACCTAAGGATGTGTATAGATGGAAAGGCAGCAGAAAGAAGTTGTATCCTCACTCTTTTTAACCATCTATGCCAACTCTCCTAGTCTGGCTGAACAAAATTTCTAACAAGCTGTCAGCCCCATTCTGCAAAATGAGCCCTAGGCAGCCCCTTCATAGCTGTAGAGATGTTCTTTACTATGTGATATCTCATTTCTGATAGGAACAAGGATGGGTAACTGACCAAAGAAAAGTCAGCATATAATTTGGTCAATGATCTATGAAATATTATCATCTAACCACAAACCTTTGGAAATTTTACTAAGAACAAATGGAAGACCATTTAGTTGCTTGATGGGTCATAGATGCTGCAGAAGATAAAAGAAGCTGATTCCTATTAATAGTTCTATCATATTAATGGTGTAGAAATATAAGAGATTAATAAATTCATTTTCTAGGGAGCAACACGGTAATCCATTCAGAGTGGCTTTGGACCTCAATAGCCTGTCAATAACCATCTTCCAATAGCTTGGGTAAAATAGGATTCCTGTTTGCTGTTGTTGTTGTTTTTTATGGGACCAGGGGATTGGCTTTCCTTACAAGGTCAAACAGCATGGCTGGAATTCATATCTTTCTCTTTTCCACTTAAATCCTGACAGTAAATTTCCCACAATTTAGTTGAGAAAGTTACTGTTCTGTTTTCTAGCCTAAGATACAAACTATCCTCAGAAAACATTATGAATTTCTGTACTGGTAGCATAAATGGAGTCTTGATTTACCACTTCAGAAAGATTAAAGAAATTGGTCTTTTTCTAAGACTGGGAAGACTGAGTGGAAATTTATTAATGATATTCAAGAATATGACGGATTCTAATGCAGGTGGTACTGACCAGCTGTTCTCCAACTCTGCTGAGAGCAGAACAAAGAGAAATGGTGTTAAACTGCAAAATTAGGGATCTTGTCAATTTATAAATCACCCAATCCTCATTCTCTCATCTCTCACTCCCTGTCCCAGTTGCTAACCTTTTCTAGCCAAGCATTCATTACTAGGCAGTTCATTTTCAATTCCATTTATTCCTAAATAGGAGGACCCCGGCAGTCCTGCTCTTTGATTTATGGAAATACAGTGTGCTGCAAAAGTCTTTCTCAAATCTGCTGCTATGATGAAGCATTGCTTGTCAGAAGCACTATGCTGTGCAGCAGAATGAGGACAAATGCTGACACACTTTTCAATTCCAATCACAGTGAGCCTCTGATGCCAAACAATGTTGAGGCATGCAATTTCTCAACACTATTTTGTCTATTTCCCTCTAAGCAGCATGGTCGTGAGACACTTTGCTATCAGTTCTAGGGCAGCCCTGAGATCCTAGGGTTCTGATTATTACAAAGAGGAATTTAATTCTTTAAATGAGCCTAATGAAAGTACACAGGCTTAGCAGAGTCTGGGGGCCAAGAAACAAGTGGAGGAGACACTGAGGGAATCTGACCATGGAGGGTAGATAGGGCTTAGCAGGTATGACAACATGGACATTAGTTAAGACTTGTCACTGACATCAAGTAGAAATGTGCCAAGGATTTAAAACGCATCTCTCCAATATTTGTTCTCAAGATATGCAAAAAGCAGGCTTCTTTTAGATTTGAGAGCGATGTCTGTTGGTATGCCCGAAGCAACCAAGCATGAAATATCAGTGTTTTTCCACCCAAAGACACCTAATAGCAGAGTGGGAACTTACCAGTGCACTGGAAATTTTTTAAAAAGAAGGGTGGTGTTTAGTGCAGAAAGAAAACTGCATGGCATATTCTATTAACTGAAGAAGAGGGACAAATTCTTACCCAATCCATAATGACACCACACCACATCAAATTATATCATGAGAAGCTATTTCCAATCTATGAGAATTTTGATTTCCTCAATGTGATTGTTCCCATGGGAAAAAAACAGTGCTCAGTGAAGAGATATCAATCTTCCAGTCGCCATAATATCAGATAACTACCCACACATTCCTCAGAATGACAAAATATGTTTGTGTCGTGTTACAAACACCATCAGCATCTTGGTACCACCCAATTCATTTGGCTTTGATTTACCATTTTCCTAGATTGTTGCAAGCAAAACAGTCATATGGATTTATGGCAGTGCCACTGCTATTTGCAGTAAATCAGCGCATCTCTGAAAGGCACACACAAAGAAAGTAACAGAGTTGATGTGAGGGGCAACCTTTCTTTACAAGACTTAAATTCTACTGGACCCACAATGTTGCAGACGTAGGGGTTTAAGATTGATTTTTTGAGTATGAGAACATCAGGATGAAAAGAAAACCAGGAAAAAGACTTAAACTCATCTTTCTCTCACTATTTATAATTATTTTATTAAAAATGAGTACGCAATTTAAATTTGTTTTTATTATTTAAACCCTAGTAGTCATTCCTTTCAGATTATATATAATATATAAATATATATTTTAAAGGAGATTTTTAGTAGAGGATGGGATAAAACTGATTTAAAAGGTTAAAGCAACAAAGTAATAAGTGAGATTCCACAAAACACAAATATCTCACTCTTTTTCACCATAGGCATCACTTATTGCTCACTATAGGAAATGTTAGTAGGAGAATAAAAACATATGAAAGACCTTCTTTGACCTCCAAGCTCTGAAATTCAATTGGGAGATCAGCTGGACTCATATCTGAGAATTAAGTCATGTGCCCAAGCCAAGAGCTAATCAGTGTCTGCACACTGAATCCTTGTTTCACTCTGAAACTGCTAAAGAGCATTGGTGGAAAATTCTGGTTAAACTTTCCCATATTTTTAAATCACCAGATAAATGTTTCAGGACTTATATAAGAAAAGCCCATGTTTTCTGGGCCATGAAACTGACATTGGCTTCAAGAGCTCATAAATTATTCCTCAGAGCCTTTAAGGGTGACAGGTTGTAAATTTGCTTACTTTGTCCTACACTTCCCTCCAGCCTCACAGCAACTTTTTCAATTTGGCAAATCATCTTTCACCAGCCATTAGAGTTGACAGGTAGGCAAAGGGGGTTGAAGAGCACTGGCAGCCTAATTATCCCGATGACCAAAATGCTGAGACTCTGGAGTCTGATAAGGAAGAATATAAATGCAAGACATTATCCTTGCTTATGCGGGGAAATGTCATTATATCCTCTAGAAGTATACTTAATGAGATAGTTTAAATACTTTGGAAAGAAAGGGGCTTGATTACTACAACGGTTGACATAGTTAAGAGTGCATTTATTGTGGTTTTATGTATCGAAAATGCACTTTCCATGCATAAAAATGGAAATTTGCTGGCTGGTAAACTCTTTTTAAAGGAAGATTCTATCATATACTTAAATCCCTTTGAGGACACCGGAGAGTTCCATGTGATAACTATTATAATTATAGGCATTTGTCAAGATGGTTTAAAACACTCTTATCAAAAAAGCTTGATTATAACAGTGGGCTGATGTGATTAGAAGCTCTATCATAATGATTGTGTATAAGAGCCTAAAAGTGGTACATTTGTGAAATGGAAGAATGGCTTTTGTGTTAAATGCTAAAATTCTACAAAAGCTCCACTTGTGATTTAAGCACCTCAAGGAAGGACAGGGAGAGCTTAGACACGGGCTTTGAGGCTCAGAATGAATCCTTATTCTTAGGGTCTCACAGAAGTAATAATACATTTGTGGCTTTGGAAAAAGCAGTAACCGAGCTTGACATTGTTCCCAACTGCTGACACCACAGATTTGGAGCTGTTTGAGATTAGCTCTTCATATCTAGACATTATTTCCATCACAACATGGGGCATTAATGAGATGCTATTAATTATGTTTTAAATAGTGTCACATTTATTTTCACCTTCAGTGATTCAGTAAACCAAATGAGTTTCGAGGCCAAGTTTTAACTTCAGTTGTTGCAATCACTCCAAGTGCTGCCCATATCTGCTTGAATTCGGTTCCAAATCACAATTAAAAACCCCATAAAAACTATGGAAAGTGTCATAGAATAGGTGTGCTAGAAGTAAATTAAACCAGTGCCCATTTCATTTGACTTCCAAATGCTTCCTTGAGTAAAGAAGAAAGAGCAGGAAAACAATAGAAACATATAGATCTTTAATGACGTACTTAGGTACCAAAAAAATAAAAAAGCATAATGCTATTTGATATTTACAGCAAATCTTTAGAAATAAATGATGATTTTAACAGGCAAACACATACTTTTAGGTCATATAAAACGATTGTTAAAAAGCATTGGAAGCTACTCAGAGAGCTGTAGCTTATATTTTCAGAAGCAGAAGGAAGTAAATAATTGAAAGAGTATGATATCACTTCAGGAAACACCCAAGTTCAACTTAATGAGAAGCTACATCACTGCTCCAGATCCACTTCTTACCCAAAGGGGAAGTGCTACAGAGACAAATCATTGCACTGTCAGCCATTCTCTAGCAGCTGTATTTTCAAATTTCATCAACTGTTAAACTGTGATTGAAGATGTTTCATGTCATGTTGCCTGGAAAAGTAAGTCATTACTAAAGAAGTCTTAGACTTGAAAGTCCCAGAAGATGGGTAAAACACTTCTTCTTCCAGCTTCATGGAGAATGCTTGCTTTTAAAAATAGCTCTCAAACCATTTCTTCAGTAATTTTGTTACATAATATTACCTTATTTTACCTTATTATGTCATTACATCTTATTATTATTTCATCTGTATCATTATTATTTATGTTTCTAACTTGCTCCTAACACTAATGTTTCACAAAATTTCCACAGACCACACGTAGTAAAATATACACTGATACCACATACTGGAGTAAGTAGAAGAGGTTGCTTGGGTTGCCCTGAGAGATGAGGGCATCTCTAGCTCAGCTAAGCATCAAATGAGCTGTGCACTAGCCTATGAGTTCAATGAAGGCAGGGTTTTCATCTTCATGTCCACAGCGCCTACAGTAGTGCCCGCAGTCAGTATGATAAAGAAAAAGCAATTTCTTTAAGATGGACTATGAGTCCTTCATAGTCCTTGCTCTAGACCAAGTTTTATATCTGGATGCTTTATCTCCAGCACTTGTCCCTACTTGTACCTAAGCCTGGGCTCTGGAGTATTTGCATATAAGTTTATATCATAGTTTTGCACCTATTAACTTGGTACATGGTAAACATTCGACAAATAATTCTGAATAAGTTTATCTTCAGCAGAGCATTGCCAGGATGTTGCTGTCACAAGCAAAACCTCCACAGTCCTTTCATTTACACAGCCAGAGACCTGAGTTAACCTGGACCCTTCCTTCTTGTGGCCCCATATCCAGTCAAACACCAAATCCTGCAGTTTTAACTTCTAAATTTCTCCCCAATGCATCCATTTCTCTCCATTTCCAGAGTCACCAAACCACTTCAGGTTCCCATTATCTCTCACTTAGAAAATTCCCATATCCTCCTAATCTCTGTCAAAACATCCACCCACTTTTCTCCACACTGCAGCTTAAAAGAGTTTTCGAAAATGCAAATATCACAATCTTGCCTAAAACCTGTCAGTGGCTGCTCAATGGTCTTAAAATTAAAAAAAAAAAAAATTTTTAGCATGGCCTGTGGTGGTCTTGCTTAATTTTGTACCTGCTAATGTCAATAGACCCATCTAGTAATCTTCTATCCTTCCTTGTTTATTTTGCAGTCATGACCGTTTCTATTACTTCCCTAAATATGAGTTCACTCCCACCTGAGGACATCAGTAAGTACCCTTTGTTTTGAATGATCTACTCACTCACATTTTTAAAACTAGTTAATTTCTAGTAATATTTTAAACTGCTATCAAAAGTCAAAATTTTAAAGAAGTTTAGCAGACATTTATTGCATTCTTAATGTAGGTCTTACTCTGCCTTGGGCATTGGGAGTACAATAGATCAGATGCTTGCTTTCATTTTAGGTTATTAAGCAAGATCACATTTTGGGGAAGTGGATGTGGCTCAAGCGATTGAGCTCCTGCCTACCACATGGGAGGTCCCGGGTTGGGTTCCCAGTACCTCCTGGAGAAGATGAGCAAGACAGTGAGCTGGCATGACAGGCTGGTGCAGTGAGCTGATGCAACAAGATGACTCAACTAGATGAAGTAACAAGGAGACATAAAGAGGAAACACAATGAGAGACACAACAAAGCAGGAAACAGAGGTGGCTCAAGCGATCGGGTACCTCTCTCCCACATGGGAGGTCCCAGGTTCAGTTCCCAGTGTCTCCTAAAGAGAAGACGAGCAGACACAGGGAGCAGACAGCAAATGGACACAGAGAGCAGACAGCGAGAACAAACAACATGGGGGGGGAGGGAATAAATAAATTAATTAATTAATTAAATCTTTTTAAAAATTTGCATTTTACTTCAAGTAACTACTATAGTGGCCTAAGCAAATAATGAGTACTTTTTCCTCAAGTACAAGAAGTCCAGGAGAAGAAAGCCTTAGACTGATATGATTCAACAGTCAAAATATTTCATCAGTGGCCTAGGCTTTTTCTGTTCTTTTACTTCTCAACCTTAATGTAAACACTTTGGTATATTCATCCCTATCATCCTTGGTCATGAGATGACTGTTCTGCATTGAGCCTTAAAGGTAAGGCTGTAGGGAGAAAAGGGTGACTCATTACCAGGGGAGCAAAATCTCTTCTAGAAATACCCAGGAGACTTTGCCTTAGAAACCATTGCCAAGAATGTGCCATGTTACTCCTCTGCACTGAAATGGAGGCTGGGATATTGAATTTTACTACCTGGGCAATTGCTACAATAAATAAAACTAAGCTTTGGTTTTAAGAAAGAAAAAGAATGAAAACAGACTCTCCTGCATGGAACTTGCAGGCTTTGGGAGGGAGATAGGCACTGTGGTAAACAGAATAACGGCACCCCAAAGACGTCCACATTCTAATCCCCAAAACTTGTGAATTCATGTTACAGGTTATACAACAAAGGAGAATTAAGGTAGCAGATGAAACTAAGGTTGTTAATAAGCTGAACTTAAAATATGCAGATTATCCTGAATTTTGTGAATGGGCCCAATGTCACAAGCATCCTGAAAGAATCAGAGAGAAGGCAGTGTGAGAAGAACTTTCTGGCTTTGAATGTGGCACAAGGGACCCATGAGCCAAGAGGCAATTTCTGAAAACTGGAAAATTCAAAGAAATAGATTTCCCCTACAACCTCTATAAAGGAACACAATTTGCTGACACCTGATCTTAACCCAGCAAGATCCATGTTGGATTTCTTATAAACAGAACTATTAGATAATGGTTCTGGTAGTTTTAAGACACTAGGTTAGTGGTAGTCACAGCAGCAATAGAAAATTAATACAGGCACCAAACAAAATGACCACCCTCATTACTAATCAGCTACAACTCTGTTAAGAGTTCTGACCACAGAGTGCTATGAGACTGTGTAATAAGGCTACCTAACATAGGTTAGGAATAAAGCTCCAAATGCCTACATTTCACATCCCAGCACCATAAGACCCTACTTTTTAGACCCCTTTTGGACATTTTAGACCACCTGACACATAGTAAGATTTTAATGAATAGTGCCTGAATTAATTAATTGATTAATTAACATCTAAATTGTTCATAGAAAAATTAGTTTGAAACATATGATAAAAGTCAGGGCTGGTAATATAAATTTGGTCATTTTGTCTGTTTTAGGAGACACTGGGGATTGAACCCAGGACCTTTATATGGGAAGAAGGAGCTCAACCACTGAGCTACACCTGCTCCTCAGGTTTGTAAATTATAAGTGTTTTAGGTGATAGGAGAAATTGAGAAAGAAGAAGGATACTACCTACAGTTGGAAAAAAAAAAGATAATAAAAGATAGGATCTCAGAAATGTCCACATTTTAAAAGCAGGCAGAAAATACTATGAATATGGTATTGATGGAAAAGTTCTAGGTATTAGATGAAAACTCAAGATTTAAAAAATATATATGATTTTATTAGAATATTGCAAAACATACTGTTAAAAAAAAAAAAAAACAGACCTCGTAAGTAGAAACTTTTTTCAAAAGGATTATTGCAAAGTAGGGAAAGGAGTTATTGTAATAGAGGGAGGAGACTTTTGCAAATAGGGGGGGTGCTCTGACCATAAGGACAGCAAGCATTTCAAGAGTTAGGCAAAAAGGGCCCACTCTGATCAAGATGGTGTAGTAAGATACTTCAGGACTCCATTCCCCTCTTTCCCCACCAGAAACTTTGAACAACTAGCAAAAACTGGCAGAAACACCTTTATCAAAGCTCTAGAAAACAAAGGACTGCAGTAATAGAGAGAGTACTGAATTAAGCAAAAGGCTACTTAAAAGCCATAGGGACTCATAGTCCATTGGCTGTCCCCTCCCACACTCCTCCAAGGCTCAGCACAGAGCTGACCCACTTTCCCAGTGCAGACCCCTGGTTCCAGTTCTAGAGGAGAATAACCCTCAAGCGCATATTAGGAGTGTGTATGTCTGGCCCAATCTGTTTGATGGTGGCCTGAGGAACTCAGTATCCCAGAGCTTGCCCTGAATGTAGAAGGCAACTCACAAACTCTCCTCCAGAGCACTGTGGGAGAGCAATCAAGTGCATGCCTGGGGCAAGGTATTGCTGGCTGTAGGACATACAGTTCTCCTCCTCCTCCTCCTCCTCCTCCTTCTTCTTCTTGTTAGTTCCTTGCAACCAAGGAAACCTCTGTCATAACATTAGCTGGATACTAGCTTAAGGAGCCGATGCTCCAGAGCCTAAGTTCCAGATGACTGCTAAAGGGTATGGAAGTTTTCTTTTTGGAGTAATAAAAATGTTCTAAAATTGATTGTGGTGATGAATGCATAACTCTGTGATTATACTAAAAGCTACCAATTGTACATTTCAGATGGATTTATGGTATGTGACTATATCTTAATAAAACTGCTTAAAATATATCAAAATATTCAGGTTTCAAAAAAAGATTACAAAACATACAAAGATGCAGGAAGTGATGGCCGAGACAAAGGAGAAGATTAAAGCATTAGAAACCATCAATGACAAGAACAAGGCAAAGACTATTTTTTTTTTTTAATGGTCTTAAATATGTTCAAAGAGTTAAAGGAAAACATGGGCAAAGAACCAAAGAAAATCAGAAAGATTATAGATAAACACAGAGAACATCAATAGGGAGATGGAAATTATGAAAAGAATTGAAGACCACAGTAAGAGAAATTAAAAATTCACTAGAGGGGTTCAACAGCAGATTGGAACTAGGAGGAGAGAGAATCAGAGAACTTTAAGACAATTGAAACCATCTAGTCTGGATCAGAAAGAAGAAAGAATGAAGAAGAGTGAACAGAGCCTGAGGAAACTGTACAATACCATTAAAAGTGTCAATATGTGCATTGTGAGAGTACCAGAAGAAGAGAAAAAGAAGCAGAGACTGTTCAAAGGAAAAATGGCTGATAACTTCTCAAATTTAAGAAAAGACATGAATATACACATTCAAGTAGCTCAATGAACTCCAAACAGAATAAACCCAAATAGACTCACCCTGTGACATATTATAATCAAACTGTAAAATGCCAAAATAGAAAATTCTTAAAGCCACAAGAGAGAAGCAATGTGTCATGTACAAGGAAACCTCAGTAAAAATAAGTGTGATTTCCTATCAGAAGAGAAAAAGAGAAGGCAAGAGAGTAGTAGGATGACATATTTAAAATATTGAAAGCAAAAAATGCCAACCAAAAATTCTATATCTGACAAAACTGCTTTTCAAAAATGAAGGAAAGATTAAGACATTCCCAGATAAACAAAAGATGAGGGATTTTGTCACCACTAGACCAGCCCTACAAAAGATGTTAATGAGCATTCTGCAAGTTGAAAGAAAAGGTTATTAGACAATAGCTTGAAGCCTCATGAAGAAATAAAGATCTCTAGTGAGGGTAAGGACAGGGGTAAATATAAATGCAAGCACTATTGTATTTTGGATTTGTAACTCCATTTTTTACTTCCTACAGGATCTTAAAGGCAAATGCATAAAATGTAATGATAAATCAGTGATTTTGGACTGAATGTATAAACATGTAATTTGTGACAAGAACTACATAAAGATGGGGGCATGGAGAGAAATAGGAAAATTGTTGTATATACAATTAATAACAAAACAAACAAAATTGTTATAGATTTAGAATGTTAAATTTAAACCTCATGGTAACTACAAAGAAAATATCAAAGAATCTGCAAGCTCATAGAGAAATAAATTCAAGTACAGGTTGCCATGGATAGGGGCCAGGGCAAATAAGGGGTTAATGTATAATGTGTGTAGGATTTCTGTTTGCGGAGATGGGAAAGTTTTGGTAATAGATGGTGATGAAAGTAAGGCAATATTGCAAATGTGTTTAACCCCTTTGAATGGTGTGCTTAGGAGGGATTGAGATGAGAAAGTTAATAGTCTCTGTATATTGTCACAATTAAACAAAATAAAAAAGAAAGAGCAACTAAAGAGACTGTGACATTAAAATGCAATACATGATCCTGGATAGCATCTAGCAAGAGAGAAGAGGCTCAAAGGGACATTATTAGGACATATGAAACAACTGGAATATAGACTATAAGCTTTATATCAATGTTAAATTTCTTGAATTTGATAAGTGCATTTACACATAAGTGAATATCCTTGTTCTTAGGAAATGTGCATGGCAATATTAAATGCTCAAGGATCATGATGTATACAACCTATGCTCATGTTCAGAAAATGGATGGATAAATAGACAAGTGATGGTGATGAGCTATAGATGATAGATAGATAGATAGATAGATAGATAGATAGATAGATAGATAGATAGATGATAGATAGATAGATAGATAGATAGATAGATAGATAGATAGATAGATAGACAGATAGATGATAGATGAAAGAAAGAATGATATGGCAAATAGGGCAAAATGGTAAAATTGGTTAGTCTGGGTATCTGCAGGGGTAGCAGTATGTTGGAGTTCTCTGCATGGGGTTTGTATTCTGTAACTGTTCTATTACAGTATTTCAAAATAAAAGTATGTCAAAAATAAAAAGGTTTTAAAAAAAGAGGCAAAAAGGGTTTTGGAGGGAAGTGGGAGGAAAAGTTGGCATGATCAGATAATAGATCTGGGAGTAGTTTGTGCTGAATCAGCCCATTTTCTGGGAGGTGCCCATTATGTTCAACCATCTGGAGGAAGGAGAGAAGCTTGAGCAATATTTGGTTAATATGCATTTTGTCCCAGTTGATCAGGGACAAGCAGTTCAGCTAATCATTTATGAGGCAAAGAAATGGAACATGGAGGATTTGTGTTTGGCCTTGAAATAGATAAACAAAGGGGACAGCATGAGTCTTATTTAAGTAATGGGAAGAAGCCTGGTTCTTTTCAGTAAGCCACTTTCCAGAATACATGTGGGGGAATTTCTTAAACTTCACTGTTTTCCAGGATCAAAAGGCTCAGGTAAAAATTCCATTGTCAATACATACACAAACACACAAACACGCACACAAAGTCTTGGGAGAGATTTACAAAAATGTTAACTAGTTGTGTTAGGACAGTGTGATTATCGGTCACTTGTTTTCTTCCCAATTTTATGGAATAATAAAATGTAATCATATTTTAAAAATTAGCAGCAGTTGTTCCTGATCTTTGAAATGCTTCATATAGTTTCTTCCTCACATTTCCTCCTTTGAATGTTCAAAAGGGAAACTCTTCTGTCTTCTTATTTTGGGAATGGAGTCCCTTCTACCCTAACCCTTTGTGGTGGCCTTCTCCACCACTCCTTACTCACTACAAACCTCTCAGTTTCACACACTTCCTCCCAGATATTCTAGGTCAAATACAAATCCCATTAAGCATCTGGATTCCAGTCGTCATTCTTATTTCAGAAAGCATTGCATACTGGTGTCCCCAATTTCAATTCTCTCCTTTGCTCTACATAGGAAAAAAGTCAATTTAAGTCAGTCTTTGACCAGAAGCCCAAGGGTATTTACATTTAAACACGGGGTACAATTACTTCATTTACATATTGTTAATTCCCTACTGCTGGTTAGGTTTGTCTGGTGTTTACGCATTGGCATTGCCAAAGCTGCCAATCAACTCCCAGGCACCAGGCAGTCTAGGGACCAACCAAGAGACTTAATGGAGAAAATGACCAATATATTCTACTACAAACTCAGAAGATGGGTATAAACTGAAAATAATTGTACAGGTATTTCAAAGGCCATAGATTCATGGACAAGAACCTTGACAAAACTGCCATAGTGCAGGCAATGCTCAAAGGCTCATCATCCTCAAGATGAACTGAAGTCACTTTAACCCAAAGATACTACCTTGGGAGGGTGGATGCAGTAACAAAACATTGAAAATTTATTTTTATCTATGTCTTTATCACTTCCTGTCTTATTCCATACAGTAAAGATTAACAGTCATTCTCTTGTTACATTATATACCTGAAAATATTTCTCAGTCCATTGTGACATATATTAATGGGTTTGAATACACTTTGAATACAGAAAAATTTAATTGAAGTGCTTCTTTAATTTCATAGAGATATGTGGTTGAGGTTTATTTTAGAAACAGAAATCAGTATTCCAGTGTGTAAAACAAACTCGTCAAAAATGTTTTTGCTTCTATTTCAATCTGAAAAAGAAGGCCAAGCATGACGTCTACATTATACATTTTAAAAGCTGAGATTATTTGGGCTTTGTGGTAAACCACATTTTTAAATATGTGGGTTTTTATCTCTTTCTGGAGTAAAAACCCAACATAAATAAATAACAATATGAATTCCCTATTAGGTCAAATCCAGTGGTTTTGTAGTTGTTGGACAAGGAATGTACAGCCTTCCTCTTAGATATTGTTCAACTATATAAAAACACAGTGATCTATGGCTTCGGACATCTCTTCAATATCGTGGTGCAAAGATTTTGTGACACACCCCTCCCAAGACTATCCTTGTCTCTCTATCTATTTAATCTTCTCTTAATGCATTGTTTTCTTTCTCACCTACATATAAAGTCTTCAAGGTCCTCTTCTTATTGAGAACAATAACTTTCATGAGTTCATTACACATTGAATAGTGCTTCCTTGCCATTTTTAAGGGTCATGGCATTTCCTAATTAAATGTACAATTCTAGAGCTTCATGTAAGCCCCATCACATTCAGTATTCAAGTCACATTTCAGATCAAAGCTTCCTTCTTTTTAAAGGATATGCTTTTATAGAAATATCTTTCTGTCCTCAGCTCCTCTCTCCAAATCCCTAGTTCTTATTTGAAATGAACATTTTTCAATTCCATCTTTCTTCAGGTACAGCAATCAAGACACATTGCAGAATCCTATGACATGATGCAATGGTAAATCACTCCCCGAACCTCAGTTTCCTCCTTTGCAAAATACATTAAAAATACCACACTGGCTTGTTTTGAGGATTAAATGAGATAGTATGTATGAAAGTGTTTCAATTGTTACTGATATTTCTGCTTGGTTTACAACAGCATTTCGGCTGATTCACAGAATTGAATTAACTGTTTTTGTCACCACCATTCTTTAGATAAAGGTCTCCAGAGAATAGAAGATAATAATTCTCAAATCTTTATTCCGTGTCATCTCTGATGTTCAAGAGTCATCAGCATATAAGTATGTTTTACATTATTTTTTCCTTATTCTACTACTTTCACACTCCCATAGTAAAGTTCATCTTCCATATCCTGACCTCACCCACACCAGCAGGAAAGATTTTTCTGCGGTTTATCCTTATCAGTTTGACATTTAATTACCCAAAGGAGCTTACTGTCATCTATGAACTTGAGGATTTTACTGGGTACTTTATCTTCTAGATTACTTATAAAAACCTTAAATGGAGTCAGTCACAGCAATAATCCCTAAAGCAGAGCTTTCAAACCTGAGTGCTGGGAAAAGGTTACACATGTGCTGAGGCACAGACACCCCCTGCCCATGGGGCAACAGGCGGCTCCAACCACATGCAGCCTTCTCTGTGTACGACTAGACAGTGAAAACATTATCATTTTCTATAGATGTGTGGTGTGAAAAGAGCTGGGAAGCAATGTTGTAAATGTTAAAATCTTTGTTCCAAAAAGCAGCCATTTGTGCCCTTGCATTTTTCCCATCAATAAACAGGATGTTTAGCCATGATGTCATACTTTTTTGACTCTCTAGGCAATTTGTTGAGTATATGAGCATGTGTGTGTGTGTGTTTTATAGTCTATTTTTAATAGACTTTGGTACAAACTATTATCAGATGTGTTGTAATCATGACAGCTGAGATGCATAGGAAAGATGAAATTCAGCATGATATGTAGACTCAGTCACATGAATAAATAAGTAAATAAATCAGAAGTTAAGGCTGAAGAGTTTCTTATGAGGAAAGGCTGTCAAATATCAACAGGCAAAAACATTTTGTGTTCATTATATGGAAATACATTTTTATGGAATATATATATATATACACTGAGAAACCTAGTAAATGTTACCTTTATTTTATATTTACTGGATGTTCCTTGGTGCCATTCCAAAAGGTGACCTCAATGAGTTTTTGCTTTACTTAAGCCTGGCCAAAGCAAAGCTTTCTGAAAATATAAGGAGTTCCTGTGCAGAGAAGAACTCTGCCCTCAGAAGATCATGGAGGGAAGGAGGGGATGAATTCTCAGAGAGGGTGAAATGGGAGCAAACCCAAGCAAGGCAGTGACATTTGTTGGAAATCTAATAGCCTGGACAGAGGAGCCTTGTTCAATGGCCTGGAAACTAAACCTCCCCATAGGAAGGGGTTATCTAGTAAATGGCTCAGTAAGCAAGTAGGAAGATAAAAAAGCAATAGTGAGAGAGAAAGAGAGAACAAGAGTGAGAACGAGACTGGGAGTGAAACAGAGAGCCAAAGAAAGAGAAATGTAGGCAAGTAAACCAATCCATGTCTTATAGTAGTGTCTATTGTTATGTGCAGTCAACTTCTATACAATCTAGTGGTAAAATTCTACTTGAAATTTTAAAATCTGAGTTTTCACTATCAGACGTCCTCCACATTCTAGGTAGATAATCTATTCTGTGTATAACATGGAAGGGTTATTTGGAAAGCCAATTATGATGCCCACTGTGCTGTTACTGGGTTTTGCATTGTGTCATAAGCAACAAAATCAAGGATATGTCTTCTTTTGGGTAGAGTACAAGGAGAGAGGAGGTGAAAGAGAAAAGGCAGTCTTGAATAATTGAAATGATGTCTCCCTTCTGTGAGACCAACAAATATTCCATCCTGGTTTTTCCACTCATTGCTTTTGTAGGAGTCTTTGAGAGTCCCTTGCTATAGCTTCTACTATACTTCCTGAGACTTGCAGAGAGCTTGACTGATTCCCAGCCTCTGGACCCCCAGCCAGCCAGCCAAGCCCTTTTGCATTGTTTTCAGATAGATTGTTTTTCAAAGTGACTCCAGGCAGGTTTCCTCCTGCTGGCCTGGAGGGAAGGGGAGTGTCTACTGCTTGCCTTAAGGTATTGTTGGATTGGAAAGGTCTTCTTTTGAGTGGAAGCATACCCACAACTCCCTTTAAAGGAAATCTCCCTCAGCAATCTACCTTTACACTTTCATGGTTGGAGGTAAGTGAGCAATAATATGGCAGAATCAATTGCACCATCTCTTAGCACATCCTGGTTAGAGGGCTTGCAGTTTGACCTCTATTGCATTTTTCCTGCCTTTGAGGGCTTCGGTCAAAAATGACAGCAGAAAAAAAGTTCCATTTCCTAGGTTGACCAATTTTAAATGGTCATATTTGAGGTTAAATATCATCAATATCAGCAGTTTCAAAAGTTTCAACATGAATGCCTTATTGCATTAGCATTCCCCTTCCTTCTACTACCAACCAATTTTGTCAAAATGGACCTGTTTAGGCAGATCTTCTTTGTTAACTTGAATTTTTAGAGACTCAAGAAAAAATATACTAAACCAAGCTCTTTCCTATAACCCGAAATAGTAGTTCTTCAAACAAATGAGCAAAACACACATCTCACTTAATATTCTCAGAATTACAGGCTTCCAAGGTTTCTTCTGTTGTCAAGCAACAGAATTATTACTCACTGTCCAGCTCCAAGGGATCACCAGATATACTGAGAAGAAACAGTTGTTCATGTTATTTCCTGAATGACAAGAACCTTTTCTGAATGACTGAAGTATCCTGGCTTAGTAAAGCATCATGGGGTTGAGTCAGGAAAAAATTCTCTTGTTATGATGTCACAGAATAATGACGCTCAGCTGTTGGCATGCGACCCAAACTGGAATACCTTCAAAAAGTGACTTTACTCTTCTGATCTTCTGTAACTTTCACTTTTTGTGCATGTCATTTGCTAAAAACAAGAGGTATAAATATGTCACTTGTGTCTCTTTTTGACTTGTATTGCAATTGAACTGTCATATCCATTTCTTGACCTCTGACATCTGCAGACTGCATGCTCCTTGTGTGTGGACACCTGTGGTACACTGAAGTATCATTCTGTATTCCCCTCTCTGTCACTGTGATCTTCATACAATGAAGAAAGTCAATCAATGCATGTTTAATGAGCTCATGAAGACTACTGCTGTTGAATGCTCCATTTACAATGTTTGCATAAGTCTATTTAGCCTTAATATCAATTTTTGAGATCATTCAAATCAATCTATCAGAATAGCAGGAAAAGGCCACCCTTTTACATTGCTGGGAAAGGAACTTACATTATGCTTAATTTGGGGAGTTGTTCTTTGATTTATTGTTCTTGTTTATTTATTCATCTTGGCTAAAACCAGCAAGAGAATTTGCTTAATGCTTAAACTCAAAGAAAATGTTATTAACAGCACTGAATTTATATATATATTTGAATGTGGTTAAAAGAGAAATTTTAGGTTGTACTTATGGCACTAGGACAATTTTTTAAAAAACTCTACATGAAACAAAGGAATTCAGTAGGAATCTAAGGAAAGGGAAAAGGTAGACAAAAAGGATTAAAGTTTAACTTTGCAGTCCCCAAATGTCCCAAATACCTTTAAACATATTCTCATTCCATCAGTCTTAAAACTCAGTGGGAAAAAACAACAACTCTGTAAAAGAAAATGAAAAAAATTCAGTTAAGAAAGATTACAACTATCTAGTTCACAAATCGAGCAAAATAGAGGTGAATAGAAATGAGGAAAGGTGAGCAAAATAATTAGGAAGGTTTGGGATATCTTTGTGAAGTATCATTCAACTATTTATTGAGCCAATTACAATGTATAAGACCCTGGTAAATAATTACACTTAGAGGATAACCTAGATTTTTGGAGAAATGAGATAACTTTTGGTTATTTTAGTATCATAAGTCTAAAAACTACATTAGTTCATTTATCACTAATATTCATGTGAGATTGTCTCTATGAAGCTCCCTACTATCAAGATGCAGAACCAGGCAAGTGGATGTGGCTCCAGTGATTGAGCTCCCACCTACCACATGGAAGGTCCCATGTTTGGTTCCTGGGGCCTCCTGGAGAAGACGAGCTGTCATGATGGGCAAGTGTGGCAAGCTGATGGAACAAGATGACACAACAAGATGATGCAACAAAGAGGACAGACAATGAGAGACACAAAAAACTAGGGAGCTGAGGTGGCTCAACCGATTGAGCACCTCTCGCCTACATGGGACGTCCCAGGTTCAGTTCCCAGTGCCTCTTAAAGAGAAGACAAGAGTGCAAGAACCATGAGGGGGGGCGGGTAAATAAATAAAATAAATCTTCAAAAATAAAAAGATGCAGAACCAAAGAAATGAGGATTTTTCCAAGTATGAAGTTCTGGAATAAGATACATCTGAGATATGACCCACCCTTCTAGAACAGCAACAAGCAGAACCAAACCAGAAAATCACCTTTCACCATTCTGAGCAGCCTGTTTTTTAAACAGGCAAACCTTTGCACCACGTCATTATGCTATTGGCCAGTAGCCAAAAAACCTTTTTATCTTTTTTTTTGGCATCTGCTTTTTCAACTTCGTCTGAAAACCACCTTTCTGAGTTCATGAATATCTTGATCTGGGTGAAATTGGCTATCCTTGAGTACACCTTGATGACCTGAGGGTCTATTTCTTGGCAGTTTTAATGCCAGTTTAGAGAGCTAAGCAGTGGTCTAGACAGAAAGCAGAATGCCAGTTAGGGCAAACATGGATTCGCCAACTGACCACAGGACTTCCTTCTTGGTCAAACTGAGAGAGGAGACTGTTGTGAAGGAATCAGCCCTCTGCTGATTCAGATGGCTACAGAACAGTTAACTTCACTATGGTTTTACCCACTAGTGTGGGTTGCTTGAGTGTGTGTGTGTGTATGTGTGTGTATGGTATTCAGTAATTTTGATGACCCTTTGTGCCTATTTCAGGTGAGAAAATAACAAAATTGAGGTCTAAGATCTCCCTGGAAGGAATCTTAGAGATTGTATAATTTATTTGTACTGAACTTATTCATTTTTATTTTTCTGAGGCAATATATACTCATAAAATAAATTCAAACAATAACGCAAACTTATATTTGACCACCACCCAAGCCCACTGATTACCTCCCCGGAGGTAATCAGTGTTAACTAGCTGTTAGGTATCCTTCCATTCCTTTCTGTACAGATAGATAAATATCTGCAACTATAATATTATGTACCTTTTAATATTGAATAAGTGATCCCACACTACAAAATATAAGAAAGAAAATGAAAGCTTTATATGGAGTTCAGTATATCTTCTAAAGATTCCTTTGTCACTTCAGTATATATAAGAGGTTGAATAATCATATCAGAATGCCACATAGTGTAAAATTTGATCACAAGGTCTGTATGACAAATTATTCTAAGAATATGGAGCAGCCAGTTTGTCCTCCTCCTTTAGACATTAAGAAAAGAGAAGTCTAAAAAGCAAGTAATACATTGTTAAATTTTAAAAGTTTATATTACGTCATACCAAAGTGAGTAATTATTCTGTTCATTTAGAACCAAACTACAAATTTTCAGAGTAAATAAATGATAGAGTAAATAACTACAACTTATAAAGAAAGGCAATTTTATAACAAGACTATTAAAAATTAGATACTATACTAGGGGTGAATAGTTTTTGGTTTTTTTTTTAAAGGACTGGTTTTTCCTGGAACTCAAAGGAGAGTTAGTCAAATTGCTTTATCTATATGGGTTCTAAGGAAATTTACTGATTGAGTTGTTGATTATATTTTCAGGAATCAATGAGCATTTGATGATGTAGACCTCAAGCATCATCTTCTTTGCAACAACTCTAGAACTCTTGTAATTCTTTTCAGAACATCTGTGCTAAATGGAAATAAATTATGAAGGGGAAAGTGAAAGAAACTTAAAACAAATATTCATGAATGGTTGAATTTTCATAATTGGCAAGTGCTTTGCAAGACTAGTAGACATTTGCTTACATTTATAATGAAATATGCTATCAAGAGAAAGGGATACATGAACGTTGTCTTTACTAGTGAGGCAACACCTGCCAGTGTCAGTATATGGATGTTTAAATGAGAAAGTCAGAAGTGTTTGGGATTAAGGGAAATAGATTGTATAGCAGAAGTCCCATTACAGAATCCACACAGAGGAGATCAAATAGAGATAAGCGATGTCACATAAAAAAGGTAGAAATTCTCCTATGCTTACAGACCTTATTTTAACAAAACTGAAGATGTGAACCGGAAAATAAATGAACATGTCAATCAAAATGGAGAAGGTAGTAATACAAACTATAGAAAAAGAGAATTGTGAATGCAAACATCATCCATAGTATAACTTAAGTCAACTGCTTTTGAGTATGCAAGACCCACTGGCAAGAATATTTCTATTTTTGTATAAATAAGTGAGTTGGGAATAGCTTTAAGTCTTAACACATTTAAGTCATATGACTAATTATCCTTTTTCTAATGCCATGTTCAAGGAAATCCATTTTATGAGTTTTTGTTTATTTGTTGTGCTCAAAATATTTATTTATTTTTATTTATTATTAGAAAGTTACAGGTTTGCAGAAAAATCATGCAGAAACTGGAAATTGCAGGGTTCCCATAAACCCTGCCCCCAAACATACAGTTTTTCCTATTCATAACACTTTGCATTAATGTGGTACCTTTGTGACAATTGATGAAACTATATTATTATAATTAAACTGTTAACTATAGTCCAGGGTTTACATGAGGTTTCACACTGTGTTGCACAGTCTTATGTGATTTTTTAAATTTTATTCCTAATAACATACATAAAACCTAAAATTTCCCCTTTTAACCACTTTCAAATATATAATTCAATGGTGCTAATTATGTTCACAATGTTGTGCTCCCATCACCACCATGCATTACCAAAACTTTTCTATCACCCAAAACAGAAACTCTGTACCAATTAAACATTTACTCCAGTTCCACACCTACACCTGGTCCTAGTGACATGTATTCTCATTTCTAGCTCTATGAATTTTTTTATTCTAATTACTTCATATAGTGAGAGCATACAATATCTGTTCTTTTTTGTCTGGCTTATTTCACTCAACGTGATGGCTTCAAGGTTCATCCATGTTGTTTCATGTATCAGAACTTCATTTCTTGTTATAGCTGAATAATATTCCATTGTTTGTATATACCACATTTTATTTTTCCATTCATCTGTTTATAGACACTAGAGTTGCTTCCGTCTTTTGGCAATTGTGAATAACGCCACTATGAACATTGGTGTGCAAATACCTGTTTGAGTCCTAATTTTCAGTTCTTTTTAGGAATATACCCAGATGTGGAATTGCTGGGTCATATGATAACTGCACACTTCAATTTCTGAGGAACTGCCACACTATTTTGCACAGCATCTGCACCATTTTATATTCCCACCAACAATGAACAAGTGTTCCTATTTCTCCACATCCTCTCCAACACTTGTTATTTTCTGTTTTATTAATAAGAGCCATTTTAGTGAGTATGAAATAGTATCTCATTGTGGTTTTGAATTACATATCCTTAATAGTTAATGATGTTGAGCATGTTTTCATGTGCTTATTGGCCATTTGTGTATAACTTCTTTGGACAAATGTCTATTAAAGTCCTTTGCCATTTTTTTAATTGGGTTGATTCTGTCTTTATTGTTGAGTTGTAGGATTTCTTTACATATTTTGGATTTACACATTTATCAGATATTTGGCTTCAAAATATTTTCTCTAATTCTGTAAGTTGTCTTTACTTTCATGATGAAGTCTTTTGATGCACAAAGTTTTAAATTTTGATAAAGTCCCATTCATCTATTTTTTATTTTGTTGCTCGTGCTTTTGGTATAAAGTCTAGGAAACTGTTACCTAACAGAAGGTCATGAAGATGCTTCCCTGTTTATTCTTCTAGGAGTTTTATAGTTTCAGTTCTTATATTTAGGTCTTTGATCATTTTGGGTTAATTTTTATATATGGTGTAAGGTAGGAGTCCACCTTCATTCTTTTGCATGTGGATATACAGTTTTCCCAGCACCATTCATTGAAGAGACTTTTCTTTTCCCCAATAAGTAAACTTGTCTCCCTGTTAAAAATCAGTTGACTAAAGATGTAGGGGATTATTTCTGAATTCTCAGTTCAGTTCCATTGGTCTACAAGTCTGTCCTTGCACCAATACCCTGCTATATTTATTACTGTAGCTTTGAAATAAGCTTTAAAATAGTAAAATGTGAGTCCTCTAATTTCATTTTCTTTTTTAAGATATTTTTGTGTATAAATTTGATGATTGGATTTTCCATTTCTGCAAAGAAGAGTGTTGGAATTTTGATTGAGATTGTGTTGGAATTTGTAAATAACTAGGGTTGAATTGATACCTTAACAGCATTTAGTCTTCTAATTCATGAATGTGGAAAGTTCTTCCATTTATTTAGATCTTCTTTGATTCCTTTTAGCAATGCTTTGTAGTTTTTCATGTATAAGTTCTTTATAACCTTGGCTAAATTTATTACTAGATATTTGATTCTTTTAGTCGCTACTCTACTTTATATTTTTGCTTTCCAGAATAGAGTGGTTCTCTACAGTTGGTGCTGGAGTTGGTAGGTGTACATTCAGGAGACTTGAATCACTATGCTGTCCATGTGTCGGCTGGGCCCTGAGCCTCACCAGAGTTGCAGCACCTACTCTCCAGCTCATTAGATTCACCCACGACAGCAGACGGGGAGGTGAGGATGGACAACCACCACACCAAGGAACCGAGAGAGTCTACAACTGCAAGCAGGAGAGTCCCATCCATCAACCGTATGGGATCGAAGCTCCCTCTCAATTACAGGTTGAGTGGACATGACCATCCCAGAATACTCGGGATAGGTGAATAAAATATGGACTAGAGTAGACTTACTGGTATTCTACTATAGACTTACTGTGATTCTAGCAATGGAAGAAATTATATCAGTGATGTGGAGACAGTGGCCACTGGAGGTGCTGAAGTCAGGGAGAGGGAAAAAGAGATGTAAAATGGGGCATTTTCCGGACTTGGAGTTGTCCTGAATGACACTGCAATGACAGATACAGGTCATTATATATCCTACAATAACCTACAGAATTAAATGGGAGAGAGTATAAACTACAACTTAAACTATAATCCATGCTTAGTGGCAGTACTCCAAAATGTGTTCATCAATGGCAATGAATGTACCACACTAATGAAAGAAGTTGTTAATGTGGGGAAAAGTGGGAGGTCTGGGGAGTGGAGCATATGGGAATCCCTTATATTTTTTTATGTAACAATTTATGTAACCTAAGTATCTTTTAAAAATAAAAAATAATATAAAGCATACAATTCAAAAAAAAAAAAAAATACAGTGCTTCTGCCATTGTCAATATTGTGGTCAATGCAGTAGTTAATTTGCCCAGGACAAACAAATCAATTGAAATTCTGGACTTATATGCCACTTTCCAAGCCTATAGGGAATCACTACTATAATAAATGCCCCTTGGGAAGCCTCATGAAAGCCAGGCAGTAGCCTCTTGCTTTTAGAAACATGTACATTGAGTTACAGAAAAAACCTAGGCCTTTTTTACATTTAAATTTCTACACTGTATTTAGCCCAATCTATAAAATCTCATAATAAATTGTCTAAAGTAAGAGTAATCATAATAGAGTAATCATTGTTATTCTCAAAATGCAATTTAAGTATTATTTTACAGCTCTTCTGAGAACAGTCATGTACTATATGTAGAGTTATAAAATAGCATTACATGAAAACAATAATGAACTTTATAATACATCAATTGATACATGAACATGTTTGATAACTGGGGGGATTAAAAGACAAATTCCAAAAGCAGTTCAAATCAGGTGTCTTTTTATACCTTTTGGGCCAACATTTTTAATTCCATAAGTTGATTCACAGCAAGGAAGACACTACTCACATTTTATCTCTAGGGCCCTTTCTGCTTTTCCAGAGCTTTTCTCATTCAATTCAACAGACTTTTGTTGAAATTTTTATTTAATTTTTATATAATTGTGCATGTTATTATTATCTTTCATAGCCGTTAGAGCCATGTGTTTGTTCATTTTCTTGTTTTGGCACATGGTAAGATTGCACTGCAGGATGCAGATGTGGCTCAAGTGATTGAGCTCCCGCCTACCACACGGAGGTCCTGGGTTCAGTTACTGGTGCCTCCTAAAGAAGATGAGCAAGACATCAAGCAGACATGACAGGCTGGCACGGTGAGCTGATGCAACAAGATGATGCAACAAAGTGACACAAGGAGGAAGACACAATGAGAGACACAAAAAGCAGGGAACGGAGGTGGCTCAAGTGATTAGGCTCCTCCCTCCCACATGAGAAGCCCCAGGTTCAGTTCTGGTGCCTCCAAAAAGAAGACCAGTACACAACGAACAGACACAGCAAGCACAAACAACGGGGGGTGGGGGGAGAAAAAAATTGCCCTGCTCCATCAGTGGTCCTTCACTAAATCCCCTTTTCCTTCTGTCATGCTAACTGGCAGAGGCTGCTCCAACAGACTGGGTGCCACAGGAAGACAATGACGTAGAACAGAAGCCCAGCCAACCTGTAATGAGTGTATAGCTTAAGAAATATACCTGGAATTTTTTAGACTGTTTATTACTGAAGCATATCCTGGCCTATCCTGACATATACAAGGTCAGAACGCCTTTAAACTTATCAAAACCATTGTATGATTGCAATAATCTTCTCTAATGCATATATTTTGCTTGGACAAAATAGAAGCTTAAGATATTCAAATGCTTGACAGCTTTCACTTTTCAGTTATGTTATCTACTGTATTACATACTTACACAATTATGTTATCTTATACTTCAACTCAAGTAAGTATTACAAAACTGAAATTTAAGATTTCTCCAAAGGTTTTCATTTAAGTACAAATTATTACCTTCAATCAAGATAATGATTTTCTGCTTCATATCTTTTTATGAACTGATCATTTTGTGGAAGACATAACTGACAGTTTTCTCATCTTTAAGGAACTACTATTCTAAGAATGTCCTTTAATGGAGAAAGACCTCAGAAATGTTCAAAATGATCAAAATGTTTAAGAAAGGTAAAAGGAGGCAATGTTTATAATTGTTCATAAATCAAATGTAAGGTTCAAAAATTAGACTTATTTAATTTTCTATAAGAGACACTTATAGAAATAAGACCCTCTAATCTTCCTCCCCCAGGAACCCTGGGACATAGAATGGCAGGAGTTTTTTGTTCAAGGCTCCTTGACCATGAGACAATTTCCCAGCTAAATTTTATGTTGCTTGACCTGTTCCTGGTTCCATTCTGTAGAACACTGGGTAACCAGCACTTATGTTTGCCTATGATTTATACTGTTCTAGTAGGTTAATAGAAGTTTCATTGTTATTTTCAATTTGGTTAATTGTGCTAATTGATCAACTGGATACCTGTCTGCTCAACAGTACCTTTTGCATTGTGCCTGAATTGAGGCATGAGAGAGCTTTCTGGGATGCTGATAATATTCTTTTTCTTAATCTAGGTGGCAGTTATTCAAGAGTGGTCAATCAAGAAAATTTATCAAGCTTTACATTTATGATCTGTGTGTACATTTCCTTATAGATCTCATACTTTAATAAAAAGATTATTTATAAAAAAGTCTCTATGATACTGGGGTTAGAAGATACCCCAGGGCATAGACCAGCTCTTTTCCTATATTATTCTTATTGATTCATGGCTCTTAGTTTCTAGCCACTGAGGAAATCTCTTACTCTGCTTTTAGTTCACCCATGCATTAAAATATGTTATTATCTTTTAAATCTAAGTACTTGGCCTAACATTTTTAGGAGTGCTCCAAGAGAGAGAGTCAGTCCTACTACAGCAAGGAGCTGAATTCTGCCAACAATCTGAATGAACTTGGAGAGTATTCTGACTCACCCTGCTGAACTTCTGACCATGGAATTGTGAGCTAATGAATGGGTGCTGTTTTAAGCCCCTTTGTTTGTGGTAATATGTCATGCAGTGATAGAAAATTAATGCACTGTGACTAACTGGTTACTACAGCATTCATGAGAACTAGCCCATCTCTGCTCAACTCTAGGCGACGGCTGTCATATGAATATAGTCCATTGACACATCTTCCTCTTCATATGAGAAGCTAGAATTAGATATTTTTAGATTAAATCGCCCAACTTTATAAAATTTAAAAAATAAAAGAAATCACTGTGTGGACCAAATAAATCACAGCTGAAGACATCCAGGAAACTCTGCCCTAGATAATGACTACAGTCCTTTTCAAGACCTACATTCCATGAATCTACAAGTGAATGTTAGAAAGCCTTTTCCTTTTTGTTTTAAGTAATAAATATTATAAATGTTGTAATGCTCTAAATGGCTTCCAACTTTTCTTCCTGCTGAAAGATTTATGATTATGAATGCACTATTTTTTTTATTTTACTTTTCTATGAATGAAGTATCTTCCTGTGCAGAGGATTACAGATATTGAAGTTTACATTGAAAATTTGCTACTATAACCCATCAGGCAAATAATTCAAAATAAGAAATATGTGCTTTGGTGTATGACCTTTTTTCTTTTAATAGATATGTGGAAATAATGTGTGTCAGGAAGGAATAGCTGTGTTTTACTTCCCATCCAGGGAGATGGCCATTAAGAATGTGCATTTGAATTACTAGTTGTGTGACCTTTCCAAGTTGCTTAACAGCTCTGGGTCTAAATTCTTGATTTGTAAAATGAGTTTATGTGATAAGCAACTAATAGGATGTTTGTAAGGATTATATGAGCCACTATATCTACATACTTAGAACGGCACATGGAACACAGTGCTCAACAAATACTAGAGATTTGCAAACAAAGGTATGAGAGAACAGGATTTGGCCTTGCCCTTTGGCCAGGAATATTTAGAAAATAGCTCATCGTTGCTTCCATACTCCTTTACGTGGCTTTCAGTCTAGCTCAGTCCATCTTTCCAGGTCCCTTGTCAACTTTAGTCCACCTTGGCTTATGGTCCAACTCTTATTGTTGACTAAACATTTTCTGACCCTATGCTGAACATTCCTTCTTACTCAGATCTCTCACTCTGGAATGCCAAGGGTCCTTTTTTCCTTTGTCCATCCTCAAAAGCAAACCTGTCGACAATTCCTTTACAGAACCTCCCCAGAACTTTTGTTTAACTTTCATGTATGAGTATGTGTGTGTGTGTGTGTGTGTGTGTGTTACCTGAATATCATCTTTTCAGGATTAAAGGCAAAACAGCTACTGCGATGAGGAGCCAGTCAGGAACACAATATAAATATGCTAATACAATCTTAGATTTAGGAAAGTTTTCTTTTCTTAAATAAAGTGGATTTCTATCACAACACAAGAGCTTAGAGCTCCATTTATAAAATATATATGTGCTTTTGGTAACAGCAGGGACACAAAGGGAAAACTTTACAACAGTGAATGAAACAACAACAAAAAAAAACATGCCCATTTATTTAAGAGCACAGTATCCATTATAATGCAAACCTCTGCATTTACTGACAGTAAAACAAAGGGGGAAGGATTTCTTTAGGGTGTAGATTACTCTCTGGGTAGAATACAAAAAGCGTCCCTTCCCCTCTTTTATAATATAAAGGATTTAAGTGGAAAGTTACTTTCTACCACATCACAAAGAAAATTCATCAATCTTCATTTAACTTGTGATCTCTAATATGCTATTTCATTTCGCTAACAGTTGCTGCTACTAAATTTCTGCCTCTCTGTAAAGCAATCAAAAGGCAGAAAAACCTGAAAATTTAGACATAGGTGGTTCTCCTAAGAATTTTCTTTGTTATCTCCCCACCATAGAAGCTGAAAATGGTACACATTCACTTTACAGGCCTTCTTTGCAGCTATATTACTGGTCAAGGGAACCTGTCACAAGTTTGATGGGAGTTCCTTAGAAAGATTTCATCCCCAATAGATCTCTTTCTGCCTTTGGTTTGGGTTGTGGGAGGACATGCCTGTCGCCCAGCTGTTGTTTTTAATCAACAAAAAGACACACCTGAGGACTAAAGTCAAATCACGGAAAGGAGAAGATGGAAGGACAAAAATCTCTGGTCCTTAATAGCTCTGCTTTGCCAGTGAAGTGGACAACCCCCAGGACAGGCCCACTTTGGATTTATTTTTATGTCAGACAATAAGCCTTTATTGTTTAAGTTGCTTTATTTTGGGTATTCCTTTACTTGCAGCTCAAAGCCTTTAATTGATATGCAAGTTTTTTTACATCGTCTAATGAGAATAAGCAAGTCTAAATTGTTGCCTGAATGATATAGTGTCCAACATAATCAGAGCAGACTAAAACTTGTATTTCTCAATGGCTTTTTTTTATATATATAAAATCCCAGTTAACAGCAGGATTCAGTTATAATAAAATGATGTCTTAAGGGACAGTTAAACTGAAATTATGTGACTGCCTTTATAAACTGTAATACTTTTGAAAGATAAAACTAACTGTAATCTTGTACAGTTAAACATTAATATCTTGCTAATCCTGGACTTCTCCAGTGATTTGCAGCTCATTGAATATATCTAATTAATATTCTAGTGAAATGCATGTAGATAATATTTACTGTGTGAAAAGGACTGTATTAGTTCACTTCCAAATAAAACAGCAAGATATTTGAGATAAAAATCTTTCAATTGTTTTACGACACAGATATTGAAGAAGTTTCTATTCTAAAACTCAATTGATATGTGTTGCTCAATTTGGGTTTGATTGGCCTAAGGACATATCCGGTTAGTCCAGAAATATTTAAGTCACTTCTGATGTATAGAGTTGGGCTTATATGGTCCTGTTCACTTCATTTCAATTAGAAAGCCCTGTTGAAGCAGGCTTCATATAGGAATCAATAGAAGGATCTGGAACCTGGCAAGAAGTCCACATGGACATCAATACCCCCAAGATGGCTGCTGGAAGACCCTCACGAGATTTCTGCCATCTGGAATGAGATTCCCAGGAGAAGCCCTGGATATTCTCCAGGGACATTATTATCATTGGGCCCACTCAGGGGGATTAATGGGTGGGGTAATCAATCAAAACAGCAAACAGCTGGGACTCCTCCCATGCCATTAGCAAAGGTGTAGAATAATTAATGATTTCAAAAGCAAGCTCAAAGGTCAAGTCTCTCCCCAAAGGTCAAGTCTCTCCTGTTCTTCTTGTCTTCTGCACCCTGTTCTCGCCATATCTCCCCACATGGATCAACATACAAGTAAAACCTGGGCATTTATAATCTATAATGGGAAATTGTAGTCTATAAACCAGCCCTCTTTATCACTCTTCAGCCCCTTCGTCTCTCTGGGACCCATGATCTATTATTTTCTCCCATTTCTTCTCCCTCCCTACCTTAATAAATTACTGGCCTAACTAAGCCAACATGCTCTTGAAATTCATTTCTGCAACATAGTCAAAGAACCTAGATAAAATCCTGTAACACTGTGACCTTAATACTCTTATAATCTAAGGCAGATACCACCTATTTGTTCCAATACAAAGCACACAGAGCAAGGTGAAAAGCAACAGAACATATATTTGTTTTAAATAAAAGGTACTAGAAACCCTTAAGGATATAATTAGCAGTAAAAGGATTTGCTGTTTGTACATTTTTACCAATTACCAGATCTTTACCTTTTTTTATAATGAATAGTGTCTATTAACTGGTTATGGTGGAATGAGGGCAGAGTGGATAACTACATGTGATAAAGTAAGTGTAACGAATCAAGTTTAACTTTTGGTTTTGGAAAGGATGGGTGATGAAAAATGTCATCTCTTCCTTATTTGGTAAAGGAAGGTAAGTCAGAACTCCTATGATTGCATATTACAGACATCTCAACTAGGACTGGCATAAGCCAAAAAAAGAAACCTATTGGCTCAGATATCTGAAGTGACTAAATCAAGTTTGTAGTCACAAAAAAGAAGTCATTTAATTTGCACATGACTAAAATGACTTGTCTAAGATTTATTGAAATTACTTTGCCTTCCCAGCCCCTATAGCTTTGAGAACAACACACAATGCATTAATATATATTATTTAATATAGTTACTCTCTCTCTTCTAAGCAAACAACAAATTCAGTATTTGGTGCATTGAAACCTGCTATGAGTTCAGGATTGTAAAAGATGTTAAAAGAAATAACGAATAAAAGGCATGACTCCCGATACCAAATTATACTAGTTGGGAAGAAAGGACATAGTCACACGAAGTGTTGTTGAGCAATGGAATGAGAGATTAAATAATGTAAATTTGTGTGTTCTTGCTGTAGAAGAAGTGGGGTTGGCATATAAAACTTTAAAGAAAATCAAGACTTGAGCTGGTCCTTAAAGGAATAAGATTTGATTAGACAAGGCAGAAGTCAATCCAGGTGGAACAAACAATGTCCACCCCTCGAAAAAGGAGGAGGAGGAAGAGAAAATGTAGTACATGAAACAAAACTGATTTTTAATTGAGACAACAAAGATGCCAGTTTCAAAAGAAAAGAAGAGCAAGCAAGACACAAGGTTCTACCTCTACTCACCTGATTCTTCTCACCTGACCATTCAAATTTCTGAGAAAGAAGGTTGGTTTGGTGAGTCATTCTGCATTGGATGAAGCATTTACCCCCATTATCTCACTGGCAGTTAGCTAGCCACCTGCAGATTGGCCATCATTGGGAAAGATATCAGTTAGGAGAAGAGTAGAATTCGGGGATCATGCAGTAAAAGCATGGGGTAATTTGCAGAAAGAATCTTCTTTTTTGGGACAGTGCATAGAAATTGAGGAGAAGACAGCAGGGTGTCTAAGGGTTAGCCTGTACAGGATACAAAATTTTTTTAAAAATTAACTGAAAATTTGGCAATAAATGTGGTATTTAAGGCACTTATTCAGGTATCAAAGAGAAGGTTGCTTGGGTAAGGCAGGGCAACAAGGTCAACAATGAAGATGTTGCATTAATCACTGTGTGATAAGAAAGGGTCTGATCCAAAATGAAGAGGGTAGAAATGGAGAAGACAATGGTCCCTGAGACCTCTAAGCGGCACTAGTATGACTTGATAACTGACCAGTTAAGAGTCAAAGAGGCCCCCTAGCATAGTAGTTAAAAGCACAGATACAGGTGCTCTAGGTATCTGAGAGACCTAATTTCACACTTACATGTTGCAACTATTAACTGTGTTACCCTGGGAAGGTGGGTAAACTCTCCAGAGCTCAGTTTTATCACCTGTAAAATAGGGTCATTCACAGAAGTAGCCACATAAGCATTGGGGTGAGCAGTGGAAGAGATCATGCATTTGAAATGCTGAGCACAGAGTTTCATTTAGTAAGTTCTCAACACATGACCTGTTTTTATTTGCTTTTTAAGAAGAGAAGAGATTTGAGGCCTTCACAAGTTATAGATTTTATGGATGAAAGAGTTAGAGACCCAGGAGGGAATTTGATCTGAATGTGGCAGATTGGGTTCTGCTTTGGATGTGTGAGCTGCTTTGTGGTACAATAGAAACCCCAGCTGGAATTGCCATGAAGGTACTGAATGTGTGGAAAGTTATAAACATGGGTAAAAAAACAAGACATGGGTAAGGACAAGAAAATGGCCTCTGGAAGGTAAAGATAATGGTGTAAAAAGAAGCGTGGGAGGGGGAGGGAGGGGGGCATATGGGAATCCTCTATATTTTTTATGTAACATTTATGTAATCTAAAGCTTCTTTAAAAATAAAATAAATAATTAAAATATATAATATCAGAATATATATGTATATATAAAAAGGTGAGCTCCCTGGAGAAAAGAACAGAGAGACTAGAGAGAAGTGGCTTGGGGCCACCCCCAGCTAGAGGTTTAAAGGAGACATACTGGGAAAGGGAATAGAGAAGAATCCATGAGGGAGTATCCCATGATTGTTTGCAGGAACACGTAATTTAAAATAGTTTGAATTATGTTTAAAAATGTATATTTGTAGAATAGAGTATACTACTCAGCAATTAACTAGAAGATTCAATAAACATGATTTTAATTTATATAAAATGCTTTGTTAACTCTCCTTTAAAATAAGTCATGCAAATCTAATGTTCTATAAGCACTACTTTGCACAAAAGAATTTATAGAGAATTATAATAAAATAATACATATTTTGAATTTACTTACTTCTATATATTGTGCCATTTAATACCATAACTTAAAACAGAATTTATGGGAAGCGGCTGTGGCTCAATCAGTAGGGCTCCCGTTTACCATATGGGAGGCCCCGGGTTCGGTTCCCGGGGCCTCCTGGTGAAGGCAAGCCCGCCTGCACGGCGTGGTTAGCTGACCCAGCGAGCACAAGCAGCAAGGGGGGGAAAATGAATAAATAAATAAAATCTTTAAAAAACAAAACAAAACAAAACAGAATTTATTCTCATTAGAATCCATCAATAATTCTGGAAACTTTAGTAACAAGCACTGCCTTCCTCTTACTTTCTCATATACCTAACCTTCCTCTCCCATATACCTAACCTTCCTTCCTTCTCACTCATCCCAACCCAACAAACATGCATACAAACACATACACACACACACACAAGCAATCAATCACCAAGGTACTTTGCTTCTGTAATTTATCTCTCAGTACTGTGCATATTTCTTCTTCTTCACTACCATTGTCCTAATCCAAACTAAGCCACCATTTTCCCTTGTGAGGACCACTGTCATGGCCTGTAGCCAGTATCACTACTTCCATTTTTGCTCTTCTCCAACCTTTCTCCACACTCTGAGCCAGAGATGTCTTTTAAAAACACAAACGTAATCACCCAGATCCCCTCCTGAACAATTGCTTCTTATAGCCCTAGATAATATCAAATCTCTTTGACACAGCGGATATGGTCCTTCATATTCTGGTTCCCATCTCATCTAGAGCCCCGTCTTATACTACTGTCTGATTGGCAATCTATGCCCAGCCATACTGACTTCCATTTTCTCTGTGGCTCACCCTTAAAGGTCTTACTCACCTCTTGGACTTCCATACATCTAAGATACTCTAACTGTTCCACTTAGTCATTCTTCAAACATAACCTTAAATTTCCTTTTCTCCAGGAAGCCATAGACCCGCAAATCAGGATCAGTTTCCAGTGCTATCCATTGTATTGTATTTCTTCTTTCGTGACATCCTTCACACTCATAATTATTTATTGTCTGTCTTCCTCACTAAGCTGCATACTCACTGAAAGCTGGAAAAATGCCAGTTTTGTTTGCAACCAGATCTATCATAAATAATAGTATCTGTTATACAGTATATAGGAGGAATATAAATATTAACTGGATAAATTGAATTTTTAGAAGAATTCTATCAAACCAAATGGTAGTAACCATTTATATTAACACTGAGTAAATCTACTAATAATTTCAGTTATTTGTCTATAGAGCCCATTTATATCATATAATAGGATATATATTATAAAATATATGCTAAAAGGGTTTTATATATATATATACTTCAAACCAAATAATAAATATTCATATCTTTAAAATGGAGCTATATCTTTTCAAGATTGTGGTTTCATATTCCTATTGGCTTCATAACTATTTAAGTGATTTTAGAAATACATGAATCTGTTTTCCACAAATATATCCTCTTTGATACTAATTTCTTGGCAGAATGGAAACTTGTTATATTTCCTCTGGATTCTTTCCCATAAATGTCTCTATACTCTAAAACTCTCTTTACACTGAATTAATGCGATTTTTCTAATATAGAAGTAATTCCTAAGAGGAGGAATATACTATGTGACTTGATGCTTGGACATTTCCACTCTTGCTAATGAAACAGAAATGGCAGGAGAATGTCACAAATGCAAAAAATGCTGATGTATGAGCCAAATGGTATGTCATAAGTATAAATATTCGAAGCTCAGAGACACAGGGGTTTCCTAGAAAATACATACACCAGATATTCAAAGGTCATTTCAATTCAATTCTAAAATAACTGAGCCTAAATTATTAAATAGAATCTGTCTCTGACCTACAGAATTAAATCAGAAGCCAATTAAGTACATAAAGCTATTGGGTATCATGAACTAATTCTCCCACACTCCAGGGACAAGTTTCATTTTAACACTGTCCTGAAAATAAGAAGCCAGAGTCCGATCTGAGAAGCTTTGTTCTGAAACAGCTTCAGAATGTTTTATTTTATCTCAGGTTATTTTTTGACTGGATCCCTGTCCTTGCAGGGGTGGGGGTTAGTGAGGGCAATAAGATACAGGCTATTGTAGTATAAAAAGGCATATAAAAATTAAAATAATAATTTTATAAAACAAAGAGAAGGAAAGGGTGTTTCCTTCTTAAGAAACTTTACCTTGGAAATTAAAGTTCAGTAAATTTTCTTGGTTGGTATTTAAAAAAAAAAAAAAAATTAGAGACACCTCTTCACTCCAGTTAATAACCCTGACAGTATGGGCCAGGAATAGGAGCCAACAGAGAGCAAACTTTCTGGCCACCCAGTTCTTCCAGTTGGGCAAGTCTTTTCAGGTTTGAACTAGAATGGAATTTTCATATATAATTCACATTTACAGCTAAACATACAGGAGAATGGCAGAAGCAGATCAGCTTCTGAGAATAGGGATCTGTACAAACTTTATCTCATAGTTTTAGCCTCATGTCAGGAAAGGGATCAAAATCATACCTTTGCTCAGTGGGAGTAAAAAGGACAAATTGAAAGATGATAAATCATTCCTGTTTATGCTTTGGAACCCCCTGTTTTCTGGTGTATGCAAATTCCCAGGTTGTATTGATGTTGCTGGATTGTGACCCCACTTTGAGAACCACTATTTTAGCCTGTACGATGGTTTTAAGCTGCATGTTCCCCAGAAAAAAAAATTTAATCCATTCTCCTGCATATAAAACCATTGTAAGTAGGACATTTTGATGAGGTTACTTCCTTAATGTGTGTTCCACCTCAACAGGATAGGTCTTAATCCTATTATTGGAGTCTTATAAGACAATGAAATTCAGACAGAGAGAAAACTACAGGAAGCAAGAAGCTACATCAATGAAACCTGGAAGAGAGGGGAGAGACCAGGAGATGCCACCACGTGCCTTGTTATGTGACAAGCCAAGGACCAAGGAGTACCAGCAGCCAGCCCCAGAACACCAGTCTTTGGGGAGAAAGCATGTCCTTGACAACTTGATTTGTACTTTCTTCCAGCCTCAAAACCACAAGCTATTAAATTCCCATTATTTAACCTGATGCATTTCATGGTATTTGCTTGAGCAGCCTAGGAAATTAAAACAGATTTTGGTACCAGGTGAGTGGGGTGCTACTATTGCAAATACCAAAACTGTGGAAACAGCTTTGGAATTGGGTAATGGGTAGAGGTTGGAAGAATTGTGAGACACTTAATAGAAAAGCCTTAGATTGCTTTGAAGAGACTGTTGGTAAGAATATAGATGTTAAATATACTTTCAATGAGGTCTTAGAAATGATGAATGTGCTATTGGAATCTGGAGAAAAGGCAATCCTTGTTTTAAAGTGGCAGAGAATTTGGTGAAATTGATGTCCGATGGAAGGCAGAACTTGAAAGTTTAACTAAGGAGACTTCCACACTAAATGTGGAAAGTGTAGCCTGGTTTCTCCTAGCAGCTTATAGTGAAATGAGAAAGGAAAGGGATAAGCTAAGAACTGAACTTCTAGGCACACACAAAGAAATCAGAAATCGATGGTTTAGAAAACTCTGAGCTTTTGGAAAGTGAATCCGAAACAGTTGTCCACATGAGCATTTAACTAAACATGGATCTAGTCAGCCATTTCAGTGCAAGTCAGGACTGGAGATGCAGTTATCCAAGAAGGATCTGTGGAAAGTATTTTCATCCTATGGATTGATTGGACCCTTATGAACTGCATGCAAAACCAACAGGATTTTTGCATAATCTGAATGAATGGTACCACTGCCAGCATGAATAAAAGGGATAAAGAAGGTACAAATTGAAGGAAAAATCACATAAAGGACAGAACCACGGAAGCTGAGGTCTAGACTGAAGACATCTTCTCAGGCCAAGAAAGTGGGCCCATCCATGTTCATGGAAAGGGTGAGTCTACCTCAGTGCTTGGATAAGGCAGGCCTTCCACCTTGTTGTTCAGGAAGAGTGCTGCTGCCCCAGTGCTCGGAGAGGATAGACCTTGTACCCTGGAGATTGTAGAGGGTCTGCTTGTCATCCCAAATCATGGAGAAAGTGGAACCTGTTCCCCAGCATTTGTGGAGAGCTTGGCCACCAACCTAATGCTAGGAGAGTGTTTGAGGAGAGCATGGCCACTGGGTAAGAACTTGGAAGGGGTGGGGCTGCTGCTTCATCAGACCTAGAGTACAAAACATTAATCTATAGATGACTCTCAGAACTTGAAATCTAATAGAGTATGCCCTGATGGGTTACATAAGTGTTTGGGACCCAAGACCCCTGTCTTCCTTCCAAATCCTCTTTGTAGGAATGGGAATGTTTATCCTATGCATGTCTCTCCATTGTATTTCAGAAGCAGATAACTTGTTCTCTGGGTTTCACAGGTCCACAGACAGAGGGGAATTGTGCCCAGGAAAGACCATAGCTATAACTGATTATGATGAGACTTTGTGCTAAATATTGTTTCTGAAATGACTTAATGTTTTGGGGGTACTATGATGGAATGAATGTATTTTGCACATAGAAATAACATGTTTTGGGGGATCTAGAGGTTGGAGTGTGGTGGTTTGAAGCTGTATGTACCCCATACAGCTTCAAACATTTACCCCAGAAAAGCATGTTCTTAAATTTATTCTATTCCTGTGGGGTAAAACCATTGTAGGTAGGACCTTTTAATGAGATTACTTCAGTTAATATGTGTCCCACCTCAATCAGGATGAGTCTTAATCATATTAGTGGAGTTCTTTATAAGAAAATGAAATTCAGACAGAGACAGAGAAAGCTATAGGAAGCTATAAACTAAATTAACGGAACCCAGAAGAAGAGGGATAGACCAGGAGATACTACCATGTACCTTGCCGTGTGACAGAAAAGCCAAGGATCATGACAGCCAGCCCCAGAATGCTACAATCTCCAGAGAGAAAGCAGCACCTTAATTATGCCTTGATTCAGACTTTTTACCAGCCTCAAACCATGAGAAGATATATCCGGATTATTTAACCTGACACATTTCATGGTTTGCTTGAGCAGCCTAGAAGCTAAAGCATTCTGTATTATACAGACTATATAGCCTATATATAAAGTTTCAAATTCACTGGGGCACAGGACCCTACCTACTCATATGTCCAGCCATATCCATCTACCTATCATATTTTCTAGCTATGATAAACAGGCTCCAGATCCAGAAAGCGCCTCACTGCTTCTTGCCTTTTTGCCTTTAACCAGCAATTCCCTGTTCTTCTTTTTCCTTTTCCCTTTGCCTCCACATTTATCCTCACTCATCTTTCAAGATCTAGCTCAAGAGTCACTTTCTAATTGAGGAATTTCCTGATGCTCGCTCCTCTCCTCCACCACACACACACACACACACACATACACACACACAGGTAGAAATGGCTACTCCCTTCCTTTTAAACTGAACTTATTCTTGTCACAGAACATGTATCGCTTTATCACACTTAACTGCCTGTCTCCTCTTTTAAACTCTAAGGTCTTATGGACAGAAACTCTCTTATATATGTAAACCTCTAGTACATAGAAAAGCACATTTTTATTGTAGAAATTCAATATTTGACTGTTGAATGAAAACAGATGAATACATGTGTTAAACAACTTAAAAACCTACTGCATTAACCCTCATATATTACTCTATATCCTTGTGTAAGGGAAATCGATGCATTTGAAGAAAATATTCAAGAGTATTTTACCTGTTAGAGTAAGATCAAATGTGGAGAAGAGAAAAACAATTAAACCTTATTTTTTCCTCCACTAAATGCATATAGGCACTGAGAATAATTAGGATAATGGAATATTAGTCCATATAATTGACTATGTATCTATTCAATAAGAATAAAGAGACTTGAGTAATTCTGCTATATTCTTGGCTACATTGAGTAAGGCCAGCACTAATTTATGATACATGCACCATGCTTAAATAAAAGGTATCTAGGCCATCTTTACAATGAAGAGAAACAATTGACTTTAAATAGGACAGAGAGTATGTGGGAAGATTGGCTCTGAATATAAATTATTGAATGACCAATCAAAATGAAATCTTCATATTCCTACTGAGCCAGAGATATAAATCCCTGCATGCTCTATAGCACATTACACAACTTTTTTTCATAAGTTCATTTATTTATACATCCATTATTTTTTTAATTTAACATAAAATAGAATAGTTATTAAATATAGTGTAAGATATTGTGCTAAATATGGCAGGGGATTCAAAGAAGAGGCCTGTAATGGCATAAAAGAAATTATATTTGGTGCCTCCTCATCTTGGCTGGCTTTGTCACAAGTTCCCCTTTTGAGCCACCATCCCAGTTAGCCTTTCCCTAGGCATAACTGCAACTAGTGAGGCCTGTACCTCCACATGGTTTAGATGATAAGAGCCGTTCTCAGCTTCTCCAAACAGCTCATGCTGCTACTGTCCTTTCGTGCTGCTTAATTTACTAGTAAGGCATGTATCTCCATAGGGCTTGGAGGATAAGAGCTGGCTTTGCCTTCTCCAAATGGCCCTTGCTACTTCTGCTTTTCCCAACATACAGTTTAAAACTGCCAATTCTCAGTATCTCTGGGAAAACCCTAATCCTCCCCTCTGGATCAGGATACAGGAAAAAGCCCAGGACCCATGCTCTTTCTTCTCCCCAACTCTCCACTGACCCATTGTGAGCTAGGTTAGGTAAGCCTAGGTAGGGACCCTCATTCTCCCCTCTCCCCTCTAGGCCCTTCAATCTAACAAAGCTATCCTTTCATGCATGTTCAACTGACTAGCTATCTATGTTTGCATCTTATCAGCAAAAGAACTTTCACATAACTCCAAAATAAGGCCAACAACACTTCTGGCTTATATCTCAGGGCACCATTGGCATTTTGAGTGGAATGATTCTTTATTGTGTAGGTTGGCCCAATGCATTCCAGGAGGGTTACACATCCATTAAATTCTTGTAATATCCCCTAGTTCTCTAGTTTCCTAGTCCCCTAGCCTCTACACAACCCCAATCACCTAAGGGGCAGTACCAGGAACAGCTTAGATTCCCTAGGCTACTGGAAAAACCTGACAAGGAAACCTTCTGTAAAAAGTTGTTACTCTCTCTCTCTGGCTGTCCTACCCCATTTTGAAGGGAATAAGAAAGAAATGGAGAAAGGATACGTCAAATTTTCGAATTTTCTTATTATAATTAATACTCTTGAAAAAAACAAAAAACAAAAAAATACTCTTGCATTACTTATGTGACTCACTAATTAGCAAATGTATGTTTGAATGGTAATATCTAGAAATTAGTAACCAGAGGAATCAATATTTCTTGCACTAATGTCAAACAAGTTATTATATGGTCTAGACTCTATAATTGTACCAAACACACCCAAGACAATGCTTAATTTTCTATCAGTGTATAAGGTATTCACATGTACTATGGTTTATGGACAGCTAAGAATGATTGTGTCTCCTCAGGACAGTTTAGTAAGCCAAAGGTATAATTGCCTATTCTCCTGTAAGCATCCTGACCTGGCTGCTTGCATTATCTCAGCCCATCTCCAATCTGTGCACAACATTTAGTCCTGGAATGAGTGACCATAAAAAATACCAAATTTGATTTGGGGGATAAAAGATCATAAAGATACTTCTCAGAAAACAAATGCTGAAAGACTTAGTGGCTAGCAAATCAGGACTCTAGAAACCTCTAAAAGAAGTCCTCAAGACTGAGTAGAAATGATAATGAAAACTGTAAGCAAATTGAGGAGATAAAGAACAATGAACATGGAAATATGTGAGTAAATATAAAAGTCTAACTATTTTTTTCTCTTTACCTCCTTAAAAGCTGCTGAATTTTTAAGGCAAAATTAATAACATTGCATTGTGGGTTTTATAACATATGTAGATATAAAAATAGTACAAAGAGATGGAATTATACTTTTCTAAAGTTCTTAAATTCTATATAATATAGTGCAATATTAACACTAATTAATCTGTGAGTATTTTATTTCCTAGAACAACCATTTAAAAACAAATAAATACAAAGAAATATAACTAAAAGCTGATAGAGAAATTAAAATGGAATAATAAAACTGTATTTTAGTAATGAAAAAGGAAGCATATTGTAGGAAAGAATATCAAGCAGGCAAGCAAATGGAACAAAGGGAAACCAAATAACAAGACTATAAACTTAAATATAACATATCAATAGTCACATTAAATGTAAACAGTCTATATAACTAAAAGAAAATGCAAGATTGGACAAAAAAGTAAGAGTGAACTATATTTCTGTCACCAGATATGAAGGCACAGATAGATTAAAGGCAAAATGTTGAAAATGATAAACATCTCAATAGCAATCATAAGAGAGATAATGTGGATATCTAAATATCAAACAATGTAGAGTTCAAGTAAGAGGTATTACCAAAGGAAATGAGGGATATGTTATAGTAATAAATAGAAAGATACTTCATCAGAAATATATAATGGTCTTAAAGGTGATGCACTAAATAACAGAACTTCAAAATATATAAAACAAAATCTGACCAAACTAAAGGGAAAAATAGACAAATCTAAAATCAATAATCATAGTCAGAAATATAAAAATCCCTCTCTCATTAACTAATAGAACATGTAGACAAGTAACCATTAATAAATCATTCAAGTGATCAATAAGGCTATCAAAGAATTGTAGAAAACCATCAACCATATGGAACAAATTGACATTTTAAAAATATCACATCTATTAATGTAGAATGAATATTCTTTCAAGTGAACATGGAAGATTCACCAGATGAATAATATGTTGTGACATAAAATACCTCAAAAAATTTTTAAAGGTGTAAATATTGGATAGCATGTTCTCTAGCCAAAACAAAATTAAATAAGCAATAAAGTAACAATAAACATCTAAGAGATCCAATGTTTGAAAATTATATAGCACACTTATAAAAAAAGTGGATCAAAGATGAAATTGAAAGAAAAATTAGAAAATATTATTAACTATATAATAATGAAAACAAACATATCAAAATTTGTGGAAAGCAGGTAAAGCAAAGGAAATTTATAGCCTTAAACACTTTTATTGAAGAAGAAGATAGATTTCAAATCAATTATCTAAATTTCCACTTTAAGAAACTAACAAAAAAAAAGGAGAAAATTATTAGGAAAAATAATAAAAATAAGAGCAGAAATCAATGAAATAGAAAATCTACAATAGAGGAATGGAGAATGGCCCACAAAGATGTCCATGGAAGAAAACAGGGACTTCAGCCATACAACCGCAAGAAAATTAATTCTGCCAAAAACATGAATGAGTTTGGAAGTAGATTATTTCCCGAAACCTCCAGAATGGTATGCAACCTTGAAAAGACCTAGATTTTGACATTTTAAGTCCAAGATAAGAACTTGCTGAGTGTCTTGATTTCTGACCTGGCAATGGTGAGAAAATACATGGGTGGTGGTTAAGCTGTTGTATTTGTAGTAATTTGTTATAGCAGAAATAGGAAACTAATACAATTAACAAAGGCAAAAATATATTTTTAAAAGTCTAGTACAATTGACAAATCCCTACTAAGACCAAATGAGAAAAAAAAGAGAGAAGAAAACATATTTCCAATATTAAAAATAATTAAAGGGAGGATAACCAGCAAGATGGTAGCACAGTAAGGAGCTCCTAGAATCAGCTCCTGCTACCAGACAGTTAATAATCACCTAGAGTTATCTAAAGGACTTGTTTAAGGGCCCCAGGAGACCAGAAGTGCATCCTGCAACATCCTTGAAAGAACGGAAGGGGGAGACTGCCCATCTACAGAGAAGATTTGTAAGTACAGCACTCTACACCACAGAGGCAGGTGCCCGTCCTCCACTGGAGGCACAAGCTGCCTCAGGAGCTATTCCGCGACTGGAATTGGAAGCTTCACTTCCCAAAAATGGGTGAAGAAGAATCAGTTGGACACCAGTTTCAGCTACTGATTAGTAGATTTGACAGGCTAAAGTATAACCTTAAGAACAGGAAAATGTTTGAATTTATCCAAGTCGGAAAGCGGCCGATAGCCGCCATTTTGACTCCACCTCTAGAATGAGGGGAAGCCGGGCTAACTGAAAATCACAGTGATGATAGAGACCGGTTTCTTTCACCCAGATTGGCTTGTAGCCCTAGCCTAGCCTTCAGCCCCACCTCGAGCAGGGAGGAAATTGGCAGGCCCTGCAGGTAACTGCAGGTACATTTTGCTGGCACAGACTGAATAATTGGAAGTCTACTGGGGCAACTGCGGTCATCTTGGGCCTGCACTGCATAGATTGCTACCCACACCAGCAGCTCCATACCCGCTCCAGGCAGGGGAGAAAGCAGCATGAAGCTTCAACAGTCTCTCTGGGCAACTAGAGTCTAGGCCAGCACAACTTGGATTATTCCACACAGCTGTGGCTCCGTCCCTACCCCTGGCAAAGGAGAAAGTTGGGAGAAGCTTCATTGGTCCTTGGGGCAATGAGGGCAGCTTGACCCTCCACCGCTTATAGCACCTACTACACAACCAGCAAGGGAGAAAAGGCAGAAAGCCCTAAACTAAAGAAAAAACTGCACCCAGAATAAATACTCTAGTAAGCCAGATGCCAAGACACCAACAAAAAAATTACAATCCTCACCAAGAAACAAGAAGATATGGCCCAGTTAAAGGAAAAAGATAAGCCTCCAGATGACATAAAGGAGTTGAGACAACTAATCATAGATGTTAAAACAAATCTCCTTAATAAATTCAGTGAGATGGCTAAAGAAATTAAGGATATTAAGAAGACATTGGATGAGCACAAAGAAGAATTTGAAAGCATACATAGCAAAATAGCAGATCTTATGGGAATGAAAAGTGCAAAAAATGAAATTAAAAATACACTGGAATCATATAATAGCAGCTTTGAGGAGGCAGAAGAAAGGATTTGTGAGCTTGAAGAAATGGCCCAAAAGTGAACATACAAAAGAACATATGAAGAAAAGATTGGAAAAACTTGAACAAGGTCTCAGGAAACTAAATGATAGCAAGAGATGTGCAAACATATGTGTCATTGGTGTCCCAGAAGAAGAAGAGAAGGGAAAGGGGGCAGAAGGAATATTTGAAGAAATAATGGTAGGAAATTTCCCAACTCTATTGAAGGACATAGATATCCATGTACAAGAAGCACAACATACTCCCATCCGAAAAAATCCAAATAGATCATCTCTAAGACATGTACTAATCAGAATGTCAAATGTCAAAGACAAAAAAAGAATTCTGAGAGCAGCAAGAGAAAAGCAATGCATAATATATAAGAGATATTCAATAAGATTAAGTGTTGATTTCTTACCAGAAACCATGGAGGCAAGAAAATAGTGGTATGATATATTTAAGATACTGCAAGAGAAACTTCCAGCCAAGAATCTTATATCCGGCAAGATTGTCTTTCAAAAATGAGGGCAAGTTTAGAATATTCATAGGTAAACGGATACTGAGAGAGTTTGTGACCAAGAGACCCCCTTTGCAGGAAAGACTAAAGGGCACACTACATACTGAAAAGAAAAGACAGGAGAGAGAGGTCTGGAAGAGAGTCTGGAAATGAAGATTATATCAATAAAAGTAACTAAAAGTGTCAAAAGAAAAGTGAAAATAAAATATGACAGATAATAAACTTAGCCAATGATATAAAACACTTATATTCAGAAAACCACACTCTTTGTTAAAAGAAATTTTTTAAAGTCCTAAATAATTGGAACAACATTCCATGCTCACGGATTGGAAGACTAAATATCATTAAGATGTCAATTCTACTCAAATTGATATACAGATTCAATGCAATCCCAATAAAAATTCCACCAGCATTTTAAAAATAAATGGAAAACATGATTATCAAATTTATTTGGAAGGATAAGGGATACTGAATAGCTAGAAACATCTTAAAAAGGAAAAGTGAAGTTCGAGAACTCTCATTTCTGGACTTTAAATCATATTACCTAGCTACAGTGGTAAAAAACAGCATGGTAATGGCATAAAGACAGAACCCATAGACCAATAGAACCAAACTGATGGTTCAGACACAGACCCTCACGTCTACGGTCAAGTGATTTTTAACTAGACTGTCAATCCCACCCAGCTCAGGTAAAACAGTCTGCTCAGCAAAAGGTGCTAAGTAAACTGGATATCCATAGCAAATGAAGGAAAGAGGATCCCTATCTCACACCTTATACAAAAATTAATTCAAAATGAATTTAAAAACCTAAATATAAAAGCAAGAATCATAAAGCTCTCTAGAAGAAAATGCAGGAAAATATTTTCAGGGCCTGGTGGTAAGTGGTGGATTCTTAAAGGAGATAAGAGGAAGACTGAGATGGACTACTGATATTTAGTGTATGTAGAAGTTTTAATTAACTTTACTGTAAAAGTGTGGAAATGTACATAGTTGATGGTAACACATTATAGTGAGTAAGAGCTGGTTTATAAAGGGGGATGTAGCCAAAAATAGTAGTGTAGGGATGTAAATGCCAATTGATAGAAAGCCAAAGAATAATCTAGGGACTGAATAGCACAGTAAACTCAGAGGTGGATGAGAATAGTGGTTGATGGTACAGAGGCAAGAGTGTCCGCTGTGAGCTAGAGCAGATGTACATTGCAGGGTAGTGGGAATGTGGAGAAGCATGGGAAAAATACAACTAGAGTGACCTATGGACTGTGGTTAACAGTAATAATGTAATATTCATGCATCTAAGCCAAAGATGTACTGTTCTGATAATGGCAGAGTATGGAAAAAGTGTGCCAAATGTACACTACAGACCTGGTGGCAGTCAGATAATATTGTCTCATAATCTGTGAGACGTTCCACCATGGTGTGGTGTGTTGATGGAGGGGTGTTGTGTGGGAATTTGCACATATGCATGATTGTTTTGTAAGTTTACAACTTCTGTCATAAAGATGTATTTAAAAGATGATAATAGGGTGGGTTGGGGGAAAGATACACTGGATGTAGGATGGGGACCATAATTAGCTGTAAGAGTTTGACAATATTCTTTCATAATTTGTAACAAATGTCTCATGACAATGCAAGGTGTTAGTGGTGGGTTGATGTATGGGACTCCTGTATGATGTTATGAATGTTTGCTTTGTAAGTTCACAACTTTTACTATACACTTATTGTTTATGAATGTTCATGTATAAATGATATAATAATAATAATAATAGGTTGGTTTGGGGGAAAATACTTTGGTTAGTAGTAATATTTTGAGGATGCTCTTTAATTATTAGTTAAAAATGTTTAACAACAATGCAAGGTATTGTTGGTAGGGTGAAGTATGAGAGCCCTGTATGACATAATGTATGTTTGTTTTTTAAGTTCACAACTATTGCTATACACTTATTGTTTATGTATGTTCATGTATGAGTGATATACTTCAACAAATTTAAAAAATAATAATAATAAGAGGGACATTACTACAGGTCCTACAAACATTAAAGGGTTAATAAGGTAATTTTATGAAAAATGTATGCCATGATATTTTAAAACTTAGATGGGACAGACAAATTCCTTGAAAATTTCTAATTGCCCAAACTGAAATGCTATAAATATATATAAATGAATAACCTTATATCCATTAAAGAAATTGAATTTGTAGTTAAAAACCTTCCAATAAAGCTTCACTGGTGAATTCTAGTAAACATTTGAAAAAGAAATAATAGCAATCTCAATTGAGCTCTTTCAGAAAATTGAGAGTGATATAACACTCCCCAACTTATTTTATGAGGCAAGAATCAAGCTGATTTCAAAACCTGACAAAAGGTAATTCAAGAAAAGAAATGTATTAAACTAAAATCCTCATGAAATGAGATGGAAAAAAAATCTTAACAAAATACCTGCAAATGAAATCCAGCAATACAAATAAATAATATTGCCATGGCCACATGGGTTTTTTCCCAGGAAACAAGGTAGTTTAACATTCAAAAATCAATAAGTAATTCACCATATTAAAAGAATAAAATAGAAAATCCATGTTATCATTTGATAGATGTGGAAAAATTTGAAAAAAATTCAACTTCCTTTCACGATAATGAAAGCATCCTTGAATAACCTACATCAACATGGTACTTAATGGTTAAAAGTTAAATGTTCTCCTTCTAAGACTGAGAATAAGGCAAGGGTATACCCACTTTCACCACTTCTGTACAACATGGTACTGAAGTGCCAGTTGGTCTTTATTACAAAATGGGCTGACTCTGCTAAAAAATATATATATATATATTCAAAGAAAAAATCAGCAGTAATAGGTAAACTTACCAAACTTATAAGATATACAAGAATCAATTATACTTTTATAAGCTAACAGAAATGAAATTAAGCAAACAATACCATTTATAATAGCATTACAAACATAAAATACAGTGAATAAATTTAATAAAGGATTGGCAATATCTCTACTCTAAAAACTACAAAACATTGCTGGGACAAAATTTAAAATACCTGAATGAATGGAGAGCCCTACCATGTTCAAAGATCAGAAGATTTAATATTAGGATGACATTTTTTCCCAAACTGATATATACATGCAATGCAATCTAAACAATAATCTGTAGATTGACTTTATGGTAGTCAAAGGGCTTAGAATAGTCAATAAGGAAAAATCTTGAGAGATAACAACAAAGTTGGAGGAGTTTTACTATTTGATTTCAATACTTCTTATAAAATTATACCAATAAACAATGTAATATTGGATTAGGAATAGAAAAACCCACCAATGGAACAGAATACAGAGTCTAGAGATAGACTCAAGTGTATAAGGTTAATTGATTTTCAACAAAGATGCCAAGGTAATTCAATGAAGTAAGCATCAGTCTTTTTATCAAATGGTGGTGGAACAACTGTATATCTATATGATAAAAACAAAAAAATGCTTTCCCCAATGTCACACCTCACCCTAAAATTATTTTCAAATGGCCCTTTGACTGACATGTAAAAGTTAAACAGCAAAGCTTCTAGAAGAAATCAGAATATTTTAATAACCTTGAGGTAGGCAAAGATTTCTTAGTGAATATCAAAAAACCACTAACAATAAATGAAAAAAAATGTAATCTGGAATTCACCAAAATTAAAAGCTTCTGCTCATGATATGACATTCTTACAAAAATGAAAATTAAAGTACAGATTGGGGTAAAATATTCTCAATACAGGTGTGTGGTAGTTTGATATTGTTTATGAGTTCCAAAAATAGATATTGGTTTATGTTTGTAAACTGGTCTGTCCCTCCAGGCATATTAGATTATATTGGATTCAGACATTTCAATTTTGAAATAATACTTAAGGCTTTGATTGGGCCACGTCAGTAGGACATTGCAACCCTGGCCGTTTGGTGGGCGGGGACTCCAGAGAAAAGACATGGCTAAGAACAAGAGTTGAGAGTTTTGAACTGGAGCCCAGAAAGTAAGCACACAGAGCCCAGAGAGAATCTAGCCCTGGAGAGAGAGACAGAGCCTGTCACCTGATAGTCTACAGCTGGCCTTGTGGAGAAAGTAGGGCAGCTGAGCCCAAAGAGAAACAAACCCCAGGAAGAGAGGAACCCAGGAAGCCTGAACGCTTGGCAGGTATTGGCAGCCATCTTGCTAAAACACATGGCAACAGACTTTGGTAAGGGAAATAATTTATGTTTTATGGCCTGGTAACTGTAAGCTTCTACCCCAAATAAATACCCTTTATAAACAACAGATTTCTGGTATTTTGCATCAGCACCCCTTTGGCTGGCAAGTATCCAACAAAGTACTTATATCCAGAATATTCAAAGAACACTTACACTTTGATAAAATAAAACACAATTAAAACTGAGTAGAAGATTTGAACAGACACTTCACAAAATAAGCACATAAAAAGATACTGAACATCATTAATCACTTGGAAAATGAAGATTATAATCACAAGGATAAACCATTTCACACAATTATAAAACATTTTAAATGATGCAAACACCAAATATTGACATAGATGAGACACGTGGAACTCTAACACATTCAATTGGGATTGTAATGTATCAACCAATTACAATTGTCAATTTGTTATAATGTTAAACAAAGATCCATCATATGATCAAACAATTCCACTCCTAAGAATGTATACCAAAAAAAGCTTATAAAAAATGTTCATAACAATTTAATTCATAATAGCCAAAATCTGGGATGAGGTGGTGGGGAGTGGGGGCAGGAGGTAACAACAAAACCCATCAGCAGGAGAATGAATAAATAAATTATGGCAATAAAAATGAAATAATTATTGATGCATGCAATAACATGCTTGAATCTCAAAAACAGATATTGAATAAAAATATTGACGTTAGAGACCAAACACTTGCTCTCAGAGGTAAGACAGCAATTGGATGTCCTCTGGGAATAGAATGTCCTAATGCTGTCATATTGAGAATATTTGGGAGAATTTTCTTCTGTGTCGTCAAAAACAAAGAGTGAATGTTTTATGATTCTATTTATCTGAAGCTCAAGTTCAGGCAAAAATGATTTGTAAGTATGGAAATCAAAACTGTAGGTGCCTGTGAGGGTGGGGATTAGAAGTAGGAGTGAAGGAAATGCTCCATATCTTGATTGGATCAGTGATTACATGGGTCTAAGCATCTGTCAAAACTCATTGAATTATATTTGTATGATTTGTATATTATAAAATTTTTACTTCAATAGAAAAAAAGATTTTCCTTTTGGAAAAAAAAATAGTAGGAGTGGGAAAGAAGTTAGCCTGTGAAATGTAGTAGAATTGAGAGACAATGCTTAAAGACTATTTGAAAATAAAAATGGTAAATTTTTAACTGTACCCCTGACAGAATAATACATCAAAGGAATACGTGTCAGTTTCATTGTGCTTAATTAGCACACTAACATTTAAACTGATTCTGCAAATAAAATATAATATTCTATTAGTTAGAATGTTTAAATTGTTTCAACTAACATTCCATGATTTATAAATTCACATACAAATAAAAAAATAATTGAGTGTTTTCTCAAATTAACTTACTAGTAGTTTTGTATAACAGAGTAATATAATCCTCAAAACTGAAATGTCAAAATCTATCAATGTTTTGTGAATGTTTTTTTTCTCTAAAAAATAGATTGCCAAGGTTTCATCTACTCTTGTTATTACTGTATGCATCCATAGAAATTTGGGCAAATCAGAGCCATGTAATAATCAAGAACATATAAATCATATTTAAGGATAGTATAGTACAGCTCAGTTGGCAAAGGATTTTTCTCAGTTGTTTTACAACCCTGTGATAATGAACCATGGGTCTTAAGAATGAACTGAACAATGTTATTTATTTCAGTACAAAAACTCAAGAGTTTCTGGTTCCTAAGATGTCAGGTTGAAAAAGCTAAAAAGATAAATGAAGACCTGCCTCTATCTGTAAAATGGTAGCCCAAGAAACTTTTCAGATGTTGATTTCTTTGACACTTTTAAAATAGTGAAAGATAGCTGTGCCTGAAGCAGTTAATCATGAACAAAGAGCAACATTCAAGGACTGAGGCTTAAAGAGCCTCTCCAGGTGGATGGGAAGGGTCTGAGATATGGACAGTTACATTTCATTGAGATAAAAGTTTTTATTTTATTATTTTCTGTATAAACTCCTAGCCTTAAACAATAGTGTGGAACAAAATGTCTTCTCAACAAATGTCTGATGAATGGACAAATAATTGAGATAAATGGGGGAGTAAAAGAGGGTCCAGGGTGAGACTCTGTTGAATGGTTGAAGGAAGGAGGACACTAGAGAAGATGGTAATCAATTCTAGATGAATGTCTTCTCACCTAACCAAGAGCTAAGCATTGAAGTTAGAGACCTAACCTTTGCTCTCAGAGATAATACAGCCATATGATGTCCTCTAGGAATAGGATGTCCTAGATTTGTCAGACTGAGAATATTTAGGAGAATTTTCTTCTGTGTCAACAAATGCCATAGCATTAAAGTCAGTCGGTTTAACTGGTGGTTCCTCCACAAAGTTCAATTAAAACAATGCTCCGGAAGCAGAAGAAATTCATTCTGACATAATGAAATAGACATAAATAATCAACCAACAAAGGGAAGGACTAGGTGGGTGGGACTGACCCTCAATTTCTTTTAAAGACATGCCTTCTTAATATTCCATGTTTGTTAAAGCATCATCCAGACTGACCATTCCTCTGTGAGGATGCTGCTCAGATTGGGAGAGAAATGTGGGGCCAATACTGTCCCATAAATAAAAAGATCATTCTAGAAAATTCTTCTATATGAAATTTCTACATAAAAAAATATCTAAACAGACAAAATATTTTCAAATGAACTAAGAACATCCCCTCTCAAAAACCTCCATTTATCTTATTCTTATTCTAGTCCCTAAAAGAAAGAAGTCTCAATTATGAATTACTAAGGAACTCTGCAGTTTATATGCCATTTCATGATTATTTTTCTCCACAAGAAAATTTTCTAAAAAAGAAACTAGAAGAATGCAAATAGTTAGATATAGATAGATGATAGATAGATAGATAGATAGATAGATAGATAGATAGATAGATAGAT
>JAKSZT010053887.1:89427449-89525882 GCA_026826555.1 Tolypeutes matacus
GATAGATAGATAGATAGATAGATAGATAGATAGATAGATAGATAGATATAGATAGATAGAGAGAGAGAGAGAGAGAGAGAAAGAGATTTCAATCCACTGAATAAAGAAAATTCTAACCTCATTCTTTAAGTGTTTGAAATGTAAAATAGATCATTAGAGAAAAAAAAAGGAAGGCAGTTTTAGTGGAGAACAACAGTGTTCATAATGGAAACTTCCCTTGCAGGCTTATGGGGACATGTAAGTATTGTTGATCACAAGAAACCGTGATGATATTCATTTCACATTCCTTCACAAGTCTGTTCAATATACAATTAATCTCATTTTTATTGCATAGTATTATATGGTAGAAGAACTTCGGGGATGCTGTAGAAAAAAAAAAATTCTTCCCAGGATCCTCCAGAGACAAGGCTGCTCTTTGCCAACTTAGAAATTCATATTTGGGAAAATTGCAGTTTGGATATTTTCAGCCTATCAAAATTAATGGTTTCATCCTTCGAGCTCTAGGCTCACATTCTCCTCTAAGTCATGAGGATGTTAATTTTCTCTTGGAAAAGAGCAAGCAAATTGAGGAGAGTTCTTACAAGTCCCTCTGAAATGATAACTACTCAGCAGAGATGCTAGTTTCTGTCTACTTTGAGCAAATGACTTACATATTCTGAGACTTATTCTCATCTGAAAAATGAGATCCCTGCAATGAAATTGTATTTCCCAAAGTAGATTCTGTGGAGTCTAGTCTTATGTACTGTTGGAGAAAAAACAACTGCATTATTATAATTTTTAAAAGACACCATTTATAAGACCCCCATTAGAAAGGAAGAAGGGGAATGTTTTTCACCTAAAGACTGGAAACTTCCATTCTCCAATTCCTTAACCCATCAATATCAGGATTTCTTGGCTATGTGAGTTCAACTTCAACTTCTGTCAAGGCCTACCTTGTGGTCAGCAGGGGGAAGAAAACTCAAACCACAGCACTAGAAGGTAAAGCAGACATTGTAATTTGTCAGAAAATTGCAAAGGCTATTTAGAAAGGGTTCTGCTATCATGAAAGAGGCCACAGTATTTATTCAGTAAAATATTAATCAATAAAATTAAATGATCAGTAAAGGAGCCACAGTGTGTTTCCAGGGGATAATGATCTCTTTGTTAATTAAGATTTTAACATTTAGACTATATGACATGAAGTTCTGTTGATTTTGGAAGCCACATATTTCTTGAAGCAGAAATGATTTCCAAAATCTTATACATAAAATATGAAAAAAAAAACAAAAACAAAAAACTAAGCCTTAGTAACCTTTGAATTGCAGCTTCCCAAACTAGTGTCAATATCTGGATATTATTTTTGTGGTTCCTTATAGTTTTCCTATTGATTTCCCAAACATGCTTTAATTCATCTTTATAACTCCAAAAAATAAGTATTTAAAATTGAGTTTTAGCATTCTAATTTGGTACAAAGAAGCCCCCAAACTCCAAAGACTTCTGCAGTTGATTTTAGTTGAAATTCAAATGACACAAGGACAATGGGCAGAACAAAATTTTGCCATCCAAAATCCTTCATCTTCCCACAGAGGCCCCGTGCAATAATGTTCTTATGCTCCAAATGACATCCACTTCCCTCACTCTGCGGAGATTTTGGAGAAGTGCCATTTTATAGAAAAAACACTGGTTAGAGTTAGACACTCTTGGGTAACAAACCTGGCTTGGTCAGTCATTAACTTGAGGACCTATGCAAGTTATTCTTTGGAATTTCATTTACTGCTCTATGAAGAGGGAAAGATGATATCTCCAACTCCTAGGGGTAACTGTTCCTGACTTAGAGAAGAGACAATCAACACAAGTTATTCTCCTTTCACCATCCCACTCTCATTTTCTTAAACCATGACCAGAATTCCAAACAACTGAAAATGGAGATTTAATAGATTGATATTCATTATTACAAAACTATTGTATTGAAGAAAAGAATGGTTTATGGCTGTTTTAATTTCCTTGACTACTCAAGCAAATACCATGCAATGGATTAGCTTAAACAATGGGAATTTATTTGCTCACAGTTTTGAGTCTAAGAGAAAGTCCAAATGCCATCAAGGCAATGCTTTCTTCCCAAAGACTGCTGTTCTGGGGCTGGCTGCCAGTGATCCTTGGTCCTGGGGTCCTCTCTCACATGGTAATGTGCATGGCAGCCTCTCCTTTCTCTTTGGGGTTCTGTTGACATTCAGCTTCTGGTTGCTTCCTCTGGCTCTTTCTCTCTGTCTGAATTTCATTCCACTTATAAAGGACTCCAGTAATATGATGAAGAGACATCCTGAATGTGGTGAGCCACACCTTAACTGAAGTAACCTCATCAAAAGTCCTACTGCAATGGGTTTCCACCCACAGGAATGGATTAAGTTTAAGAACACGTTTTTCTAGGGTACAACAGCTCCAACCTACCACATTAACCAAGGAGAACAGATCTCATTTCAGCACCACCATTACCCACAATCCTTTCTGCAGGAAATAAACTTCACTGCAGGACACAAAAGCAGTACTTTTCATGATTATGCAGGGTTGTAGTGTCCATGAGGGGTAGAGGCCTATACAAAGGACTCCCATTTTTTTGTGTAGAGAGGCCTTGGGGTTGTATTTGGAAAGAAGTTGGTAAACAAATAGAAGGTTAAACTGTTGCACCCATCCTTCAGGGAAGCCGGTTAGTATTGTACAGTAGAATATGAAAAGTAAATGGTATTCATTCATTCATTTAACAAATGTTTATGACCACTTATCAGAAGTCAGGGAATGAAGGAGATTGTGGTATGTCCACTTTTATCCCTCCATTGGTGCCAGTTCAGGGGGAAAGTTTCCCTGAATCCCAGGGGTCAGTGACATGGACAACGCCAAAGTAATAAGTGGCTCATTGTGGAAACCAGAACAGGAGGGGAGCATGGAGGTGGGAGTAGATGTGAGGCAGCTTCCCTCCTTAAAAAGACAGAGTTAAGCTATCTCCTAAAAAAGGCGCTGCTAACCCGTATAGACTTGTTAAGTATGTGACTGGGGTTTTTATTACGAGGGATCCCAGAAAGTAAAATTATGACATGTGAATTATTTAGCAAGGGATTTATTTATCTTTGTAGATGTACATTGCACTTAGCTAAAAAAACAAATGAACAAAATTATTTTTTAGGAAAAGTATGTGTCATGGCACTGCATGTTGGATGCCAAAGAAGTGAAACTATCTGCATTATTTACCCCAAACTTTTTTGTCACTAAAGTCAATTCTGAAGTAAAAGATTTATGGTTATTTCTTTTGAAGTTGTGTAAAAGAGCCTTCTCCAAAATTATGGGTAGCTTTCTGTGTAGGTAGTGCAGTCATCAGTATTTTAGTTAATGTATGGTTTGTTTTGCAAAGACTTTTGAACCTTTAAAGGGAATGTTCATGAATTTCCAAATGCTATGTTTTCTGTAGCAAGACACTCAAAGTAATTATTACCTCCAGCTGTGATTTCCATCTTCCCCTCTGCTGCCTCCCCATGTGTTCCCTTTATATTTGACAGATATTCTGCATTTTTAGCCTTCTTGACAATAATTATGTAGTTGGTGTGCAGCAACCATTATGCTTAGGTGCATTTAGTTCCTATTTAGTCTCAATTATATGATCATGAAGCACTTTAAGAGGTAACATTAAGTCAAGCATTATGACAATATAGAACTGAGAATTTAAATGAAAAAGGGAAAAAATTTTATTTTGAAGGAAGTAGAAAGTAAAACACATCTTTTTATTGAAAAGTTTTTTAAATATAATATGTTGCCTTAGAACAAACTATTTGAAAATAATTTATGAAATTACCATTAGAAAATATCTTATAGGAAAATCTTCAAATATTTTTAACATCTTCTGAATCTTTTTCTTTGTTAAATATTGAAATGTTCTAACACTATTGTCCCCAAACAGCGTTATTACCTAGTAACTCCAAAGAGTTGTTTTTTTTGCTCTTGTTTGGATCTCGGAGTGCATTTAATCTCATTTTAAGACTCCATCCAACATGTTCTTTATAACAATTTTAGGCATAAAATACAATTAAGGGAGAATTGCATCTAAATTACATTCCACTTGGAATGTTCAAATAAAGCCAGAAGCTTAATATATTAAAACTGTGCAGGAATGTCTTCAGCATGGATACTATATGTATGTATGTATGTATACACATTTATCATATGTATCATGTATGATGTACACACACTTAAAAACATACTTTTCATTTTCTTCCAAAAATATTAAACCTACCACTCAAGTGTCAAAAGAGATGAAGCACGTAAATAATTTTCCCAAAACTCCTTAAATTAACAGTTTGGAACTTTGGTGAATTAAAAAATTACTACCTATAGTTTTTCTTATTAAGAATTTCCATTAGAAGCATGTCTACCAAAAGATTGCAATGAAAAGTAAGGAAATAAACATAAATAGGATCACCTGTCTAGCTAACAAGAGTGTAAGCTCAAAATAAGTTTGACTTCATCATATAGACGTTATGTTACATGTAATTCAATTGTTAATCAGATAGAGTAAAAAAACATACATATTTTACTCTTTAGATAGTAGGATTACAAAAATAGCTTCCGAAATAAAAGATGATGGAAAATAAAAAATAATTTCTTGGAAGTTTAAAATTTTGGAGAAATTACACAGGAAAAATGAAATTTTGAATAGTTTGTTTCAATTATTAATATATATATATTATGTGATTTTGAGGATTAGGAGACAGTTCAGAACACAAGGTGGAAAAAAGCAGCTTCCTTTGTCAAGCTAGAATTACATATAAAGGACCTAAACTTGGAAGACAATGACTCTTTTTGCAATTAAATCAAATATGCAAATGTATTACTTGGTTTAGATACTGCAAATTTATGAGAAATTCAGGGCTTCTGTTGCAAAATTGTCATTATTTACCAGCTTTGGTGGATGTGGAGACAGATGATTGCAGGCAAGAAATTTATTGAGGTGCTCTCCCAGCGGAGGGGGTCTGAAGAAAAGACTTCAGCCTGCTCCTGGAAGGAGTAGACGTGAATTTATACAGTATTTCTATAGGCAGGACAAAATTAGTCAGTGAGAGGGGGATTAAGAGTAGGGTAGGATCTAGGGAACCGAAGAAGCAAATTCTTTCCCTTGTACGGTTAGGGGGTAGTGACGTAGGGAGCAATGTATTCTTGGAGTGTAAGAGGGGCTGACAGGAGCCTTGGTCAGGAGGGAGGTGGAGATCCTTATCTCGCTCTGCTCCATTGCCACGTGACTCCTTTGTTCTTGTGAGGAGAAGGTTGGTTGCATTTGTGCAGCGGGCTCTGGTTTGTTGAATCAGTCAGGAAGTCAATGGCACAGTTTGTTAATTTGTATTGTGAACTTTGTAATAAGGAACCTCTAACAACCAGGCACCTTTCCAACCATAATGCAGTGAAAGTTGCCTCTTCATGGTCCCATCTCAAGGGTTATAGAGAACTGTCTTAACAGAAAAAGAATGGAAAAACCCAAAACAAACATTATGTGACTATTTTCTGAGAGGAGTCAATATGCTATCCTTGAAACCTTTATGTTTAAAGATGATCTCTTCATACTACAATCTCTACTGTCATTTTAAAAGCCTATTATGATTCTATTATATTAGTATGTATTTACAACTCTTGCAGAATCTGTTTATGGTTGATCTACAATCCCTTTAGGTATGATGAGTTCCATTTTCTTATTAGTCTCATTGTCTTTCTATTGTGAATTCATATTTATGATTAATTCCTTCATGGGCCATAGTCACATTTCAAAGCACTTTAAGACAAACTCTTATTTCATGTAATTATAGTGCTAGAAGTTGGGAAATTCACACTTAGAAGTTTTACACCAAAAAAAGACCAAAACTGATTACCAACACGGATAGAGAGCAAATAAGTTAGAAATGTAAGGCTAATAAACATTTTTTCAGTATGTAAAATCAAACAAATCTCAAAGACATTTGGACTCCAGATGCTTTCTCTTTTTTTCCTTTTAAATCTCTCTAAAGTAAATTTCAGCATTCTTTCTTACCACAACTTGCACTCAAATTCAGGGACATCCGTCTTGACAATTTCTATTGCTGATTCCAATTACAAATGCAATATTGTAGAGTTCTGTTTGTGTAATGGACTTTGTATTGAAGCAGAAGGTGTAGCAGAAGTCACTGCAAAGTTGGCTGTGGACATTTGCCTGAAGATAGGGGAACTGTGTAATAAAGAGCTCTCAAAACGGAAATCCTCAAGTCAAACTGTTTCAAGTCTGTGTATGTGGTATTAAAATATACTTCATGTTTAACAGGACCTTATTTCAGAATCCCTCGGATGATACTTGTAGCCAGGCTTAAAACTGGTTAAAACATTAATTTTCTCCAAAATGTGTGCAGTCCAAGGAGAGCCGTGCTAAATGGATTCGAGTTCGGAGTCCCCTCAGCTCCTCACTATGGTTCTGAGGATTGTCTCACACAGCTTTTCCCAGAGCAAGTCCCTGAGAATGGGTCACCTCCAACATGCTCAAAGGCAGCCTGATCTCTTCAGGCACACCAGCAGGCAAGGAAACGGAAGACCAAGGCCACGCCCCTCTCTCTAGACTGTTGGCATTTTCCTCAGGCTTTGGTATGCACAGACCAGAACTGGCCGGAAGCTAATTGCATCCTTTGTACCCAATAACAAGCTCAGTCCCACTCAAAATTCTCCCTTGTCTATCCGAAAAATGGAAATACCAATTTTTGAGGGTTGCAATGATTTTGTCATTTATGCATTTTAATTCTCCCATAGGATTTTATTAGAGGAATTTTAAATATATCTTTTACTACAGAAAATAAGCAGTTGTGTTGTATAAATATATTCTTGCATAAAATGTCTTCATTTAAAGCTCCATATTGAATAATCCAAATGAAGGGGGACATTAAAAACATACATGTGGAAAATGTATTTTGTGTCTTTCAGTTTCAAAATGGAAACTCTTACTTTTAATAAAGTACCATAAAACATGTAGCAATGTCTTGTATTTAACTGTCTTAACCAGGCTTTTAGAGAAATAATGCATCTGACTGCTGGGTCTTATCAGTAAAACATATTTCATGGTAAATCCAGAAAGGAAGCACTGGGTGGAACATATGTGTTCTCTTTAAGGACCATTTATTGCAGCTATCTTATTAAAAATAAAAATGTAGCTTCTCTCACTTATAATATTTTGATCCTTCCTTTTGCTATACATAATGCCATAGGTTAATACATTACACAAAAATCCATTTCCAGGACAATCCTATTTGCTGGCTGTAGTGGAGTACATTCTAATCCCTGGGAAAAAGGGAAATAGCTCTAAGGGATAACAGTTTCTTCCTTTTAAATAGGAGCTATGGTTTGCTCTTGCATTCAGTATGGAAAAGGAAGTAATAATGAAAATGGGGAACTTTCAAAAGATTTATTGGGAGTCTAAAGAAAAGACTAAAAAGAAGAAGAATCCTCTCAAATAGTAGATCAAACCAACCACCCCCAGGGTGGTGAAAGTAGACAATGTAATTTTATTCAACTGAATAAATGAGTTCTAAAAGTAAATATGGCATATCATGAAAGGCAACATTATAGTTTTAAAGAACCTTTCAATCTAAGGCAGACAGTTAATAAAATTAAGGATATATATATTCACACAGCACAATTATTTGTCAAAAGTTTTACCACCACACCCATACACATTTACAGGGTACAGATAAATGAGGAGTCACTTTAGGACAAGAAATTATCTGTTTAAAGCAAGGGTAAGTTTGTTTTTCTAGTTTCCCATTATCTCCCCAACCCCAACACTTTTAAGGGGAAAAACAGAGAGATAAAACCATTCCTTGAAAACAGGGACCTGGGAAAAGTCTCACTCCACATGCCTCCATCTTTGCCTCAGTCATTCATTCAATAAATACTTATTGATTGTACACTATGCACCAGCAAGTTGCAAGGGACTGGGATACAGCAGTGAGCATAATATAATCCCTCCCTTCAAGGGAATTTTTATCTAGGGGTAGTAGAAATCAACAGGCTATTACAATACAGCACACTAAATTCTCCCCTCTGAATATCGTATTCAGCAAAAGCAAAATGCTGAGAGCACCAGGAATTAGAAAAGACCCAAAAGGTCTGCCTGTTGAAGGGAAAAGAGGATTGATATAAAGATTAATTTCATGTATCTTTTCAGATCATAAATGGAACAAAACATTCCATAACAATTTGTGACTCTCCATCTTTCTCAACCCTGCCCTTCCTCCTATCCAGCCCCCATATTCCTTCCAACTAAGACCCCAGTACAGTGGTCCTAGTTTTTTGTGTATTACAAATTATTGCACAAAAATAAATAAATAAAACCATTCTAGGAAAATCCAGCTGAGTAAAGCAAAGTCATGTCTCACAGAGACTCCTCATCTCCTAAATCCAGTGTCACAAGCTATTAAATTGGAAGTTTCATCTGAGACATAGGATTTATAGATATCTTACTAAGGTAAGATGTGAGACCAACAGATGTTTTACTTACATCCACAATGAGGATATAAAAGTGTTAAGAAGGATTTGTACAAAAGATTTTATAGCTAAGGGGATGCTGTGAGAATCACTACCCCAAAGAGAGGGATGGAAGACTCTTTCCTCTTTTTTTAAAATTAAAAAAAAAATTTTTTTAAGATTTATTTTATTTATTTATTCCCACCTCATTGTTTGCGCTCACTGTCTACTCTCTGTGTCTGTTCATTGTGTAGTTTCTGTATCTGCTCGTTGTCTTTTTCAGAGGCTCTGGAAACCAAACCCAGGACCTCCCATGTAGGAGGGAGGCACCCAGATGCTTGAGCCACCTCTGCTCCTTGCTTTTTGTGTCTCTTATTGTGTTTCCTCATGTGTCTCCTTGTTGCATCATCTTGTTGTGCCATCTTGTTGCGTCAACTCACTGTGCCAGCCCATCACATCAGCTTGCTGTCTTGCTTGTCTTCTGGGACTTCCCATGTGATATGCAGGCACCCAACTGCTTGAGTCACAAATGCTTCCCAACTCTTTTCTCTTTTAATCAAAAGGGAGGAGGTTCAAAGGGACCACTCCTCTCAGAAAAGGCAACCCAATGGATTAGTGTCTGACTTCCATCCAGGAACCTTACTGGGCAAGAGAGATGGGCTGGGGAGATATTTTGATGATGGAGAAAATAAAAGTTGTTTCTCTGCTGGTATTGGACAGCCCTCCCATAGTTTGTATGGGCAAAAGAGTACGCAAGGGTTTCCTGTTGGCCAGAGTCAAATCCAGCTCAAAGACTTTTAAAAATGTCCAAGAGGATTTCCCTGAGGGACAACAATCTGGAAGGTTAATAGAATTTCCAACAGAGAGAATGTAGGTGGAGGAGACCTCTGGAAAAGTAGAACCTAGGCGGTGAAATGGAAACAAGAGGAAAAAGCATCATGCGTGTAAGGGGAAGTATAAGCCTATGTACTCGATGGGGTCCCCGGGGGCCCTTCAAATGCACCCACCAGAGAAAGAGTTAGCTTTAAACACCACCTACCCCCAAAGGAGAACACCAACTTGTGACACTACAAATCAAGTAAGAAGATTCCTACCCCCTTTCTCTTCTTCATGGTTGGAAGTCAGTAGAGCAAAATAAGGATAAGAGGAATAAAGAAAAAGCCTAGAAGAGATAATAGGAACATTTATCCAAAATATGTGGAAAACATCAAAAGGATGACTGCATGCCTTTCTATGTCACACTGAAGCATTGTCTAACAGACTTCCCCATAGGAATTAATCTTTATTTGACTGACTTTTTACTATTGATTAAGGCTCAGACTCTGAAAGGTGATATTAATTTGTAGATTTCTGTTCACAAGAAGATAAAATCTAAAAGAGCACAATTATAGGACAACAACCAGTTAGGAATTTAGAAAGCATATTTCAACTTTCTTCCCTGGTAATATATCTGAGAGAAATAGAACAAAGAGGTGGTCTCTTCCCAAAATAAATTCTTGTTCAAGTCCTATCTCCCCCCGCCCCCATTCCTGTTTGAGCCTTAGTCACAACAAGTTAAGACCCACATTCCTACACAGTCACTCCATGATTGGGTTATTTTTCACTCTTAAGATTGCAAACCCATAGTCCCCAGCCAACGGGGAAATGGGTGAGAGAGGGAAGGAGGGAATGGGACACTGCATCAGAGTATCTATATAATCATTGTTCTAGCACTAAGCACGCGCACTTGCCCGCTTCCATTAGCCTGGGTGTGTGCCCTTTCTCATGAGAAAGAAAGAAATTACTGCTGCCTCTGATCCAACTCTCTGTTTTCAGAACTTTAATTTGAATAAGTGGTCATCATCCCACTCATATCTATTTCTCAAATGTTCTTATACCAGCTTTTCTATCCTGCTGATTTCATTAATGAGTTACAGACATTTTTGATATGTGCTCATTTTATGACTGCATATAACTTTTAAACTTTTTGAAATTTATACTTTGATAGAGAGAAAACCTTTCCCTGTTTCTCACTGCCAACTACCAGCTTGCAGCAGAACCCCAGCCAAGGAAGGGAAGAAGATTTAACTTTAATTCAGCTCCAAAGTTTGAATTACTACATGTAACTGTCTCGCTAATCTCTGAACGAGATTATATTAGTGATATAAAATGACTTAAAAACTTTCAGTTACCTGAGTGATCAAAGTGTTATGAATCCATCAACATTACCTTTCCAGGGAAAGAGAAGGACTTCCTTTGATAAAATCCCATGAGTTTTGCTTGTTCTGCTTACATTTAACTCCTTAGCCCCCTAAAACTATAAAAGAATGATAAGGTCACACGGTCCACTAGGAGGACACCAGAAAATACAATTTTTTTGTTCTTCCTATGCATGATAAGCCTCATTTTAAAAGAAAAACAAATGTTTTGATATAACTGGTACAAGTTTCTCTTAAACACAGAATATTTAAATTCATAAACAGTATACAGAGTAGAAAATATATTGAATCAGGTATTCATAAGAATATAAAAAAGCAAGCTCTAAGAGTAATAATTTTTATCAGAACAATTGTATTTGAATTTCACTTTATCCAAATGATACCAACAATGTATCTTTTTCTTGAGAAATTATAAAAGCAGATGGAATCTTATTATAGATTTTTGCATAGCAACAGTAAGATTAACTATAACCCAAATTGAGATGACCTATAAAACCTGGCACAGTTTATGCTATACAAGATGTTAACATTTTAACATCCCAAACACAGAAATTCAAATGAAATAAAATTCAGAACCCTAAAGAAATAAATGAAACTTGTTAAATCACCCTTTCTTTATATATAACCTTGGAATATCATATAAAAAATTGACAATTCAGTAAAAATAGTAATGCATAACAATTTATTATTGTATATGATTCACATGGAGGGAATGTTTATCCCTGGAATTGGATCTGAAATTTGGGGTCAAAAGATCTACATAGATTCAAGTTCAAAGTTCACTGATTACTGGCTATGAAATTTTGGGGGAAATCATTTAAGTTATATTATCCACCATTTCATCATAATGCCTATTGCAAAGTGTTTTGAGGAGTAAAAATAATAATGCATGTGCACTACTCTATACACATATAAACCTTGTGCCCATGTTAATTATTATTAAAGTTTCTGTTTTATATTTTTTTTTCTCCTTGAGGAAGGAGTGTCAGAAAATATGAAGAAGTATTTTCCTGAAGACTGCAATTATATTGTCTGGAGAAGGCACAATGCCTTTGAAAGCCACAACCTGATTAACTGAGACTTTGAATTTGAGAAATGAAGAAGAAATAGAGAACTCTAATTGGAGACCTCTCTGCTCCTACTTCTCCTGTAAAAAAAACTTCTGCTCATTTCTGGTCAGTGGAGTGAGAAGACAAGCAGGAGAAATCATCCCGATGCAAGAAAGAGCCAAGTGCAGCTGCTGTTACCACCACCGGCATTGGTTCCCAAAGAGGAGAAAGCCCAGCCAGACTTACTGTTTGCCTGAAGCCAGAACTTCAGGGAAAGCTCTTCTTCCCTCTTCTTTGACCTCCTTGGATCACCAAAGACCAATGACAGAAGAAGCAAATATTCAGAATCAAAGACCCACCATTCCACAGAATTGACCTTGCTTAGGGTAACAGAGGAGCCTTTGCTAATATTTAGTTCTACAATGACTAATGGGGATAAACTGGGTAACAGACTACTTTTTCAAACCGCAGCTTCTTGGAGTAAGTAGAGAACAGAGAATAACGGGAAAACAAAGTTAAAAATCAGAAAGAGAAACAGGATGAATACAATATTCCCCATATTTTAAGAAAATATTTTATTCTTTGGAGAAACATTTTAGAAAAAAATTAACATAATTTGGATTCAAATTATACCATTGCATAAGTATTTATTTTGTAGATTCTGGAGTAGACATTGGGGGAAAAAAGAGAGAGAAAGCAAACAGGCATGAGATTGTAAGTAGCTGTTGTATAATAAAGAATTTAGCTGGACTTTGTCCTCCCTGTCTGGAAGATACCCTGTAAATTTAGATGAGAATTTCCTGTTATGGGAGTGCTTTTGTTATTCATAGTGGGTCCCCAGAGCACACCTGACAGTTTACGCTAAGGAGATGACTCAGGGTGGAGGTCTGGCCACACTAGAAAAACCAACCATGTGATTAGAAGGTTGGGGTTTGAGCCCTGTCATATCAGCCCCACCTCTGGGAACCACCAAGTGGGCAGTGATTCAATCAATCATGCTGATATAATGAAACCCCAATGAAAACTGTAGCCACCAAAGCTCCTGAGCATTCCTGACTGGTAATACATATGGATGTGTCAGGACAGTGACATGTCCTGACTCCACGGGGAGAGGACATGGAAGCTTAGCGTTTGAGGCCCTCCCAGACCTCATCTGAGATGTTTCATCTGATTTGTATTCTTTTGTTATGTATACCAATCAAAATACAGGGCTTTCCTAAGTTCTGAGATGAGTCGTTCTAGTGAATTATCAAGCCTGAAAGAGTGGTGGGAAGCCCTGAATTTGCAGCTGGCATATGAAGTAAAGACAGTCTTGTGGGAACTGTGCCAGTAACTTATGGAGCCTGACCCAACTCCAGGCAGTTAGTATGGTTAGTCTCAGAATTGCACTACAGTTCCTGTCAGAAGTTACTGTATTAGCAAGGGGTAACTTTGGACTATTAAGTAACTTATTGAGTTAAACTAGTTTCTCCTGCACTTTCTTGTGCAGTTCTGAGAAATGTAATACATTGAAAAGTAAATACAAAGTAATATATCAGATGATAAATGGGTCGCAGATTTATAACCACTCATAATTTTGGAAAAGAGTGGATGTTGCTACTTACTCAAGGGCTTATCATCATGTTCAAGGAGCCAGCTCCTTGAAAAGCCATCTAGCTTTTCAGCTTTGGAGAATTTGAAAACAAATCATTTAAAGAGAGAGCAGCTAACCAACAATTTAAGAAAAAAATGGGCATAAAGTATCTAGTGGTTTCTGTTTTTTTTTTTTTTTTTGGTATCAAGCAAGGTTATATGAAAGTGATAAATTCTAACCTGCAGCTGCTGTGTTAATAAAGTGACTGGGGTTCTACCTAAATGCATGCATGTACGTTTATATTACAATTACATTTACCCAGACAGCATCAATTATCTTAAGAATTAAAGGTCAATTCTTCACACCCAGATACCCCAATCCCCAAAAAAAAAGCCAGAGTAAATTATGCTTTCAACAATTTACAAAATTACAAAATGCTTCAGGATAGCTATATTCATATTTCAGTCACTTTAAAGGTTACATTCTGAATGTTGACTTCACTGTGCTTTGCCATCACAACTGTGAAAACAAAAGTGCCTACTATGCAATAGTTATTAGTGTGGGATTTTATCTCTCACAATATTGGTGATCGATAGCGAAAGCAAAAGATTTATTTGACCCATCATTTGTTCATAGCTGCATCCGCAGGACAGGGGCACACAGAATTGTTTTTTCTTGATTTTGATTAAAAAATATAATCATACTATACAGTCATAGTGATACCTTCTTTGTTTTTGTGAGGAGGCTGCAATTCAAGATGAAAAATACAGAACCCAGCAAGTTCTTGAGTATTTTAGTTTATCTTAGAAGAATCTTGAAAAAAACCATAATAAACATAGCCTGAATCTGAGGAGGTAGAGTAGGTCATCTCAAAAGTATTCTTAGTTCTAAAGTCCTATATTTGGGTATAGAAGGTGTTAAATTATAATTTGTAAAAGTAGCAACAATCACCACTGCCCCCAAAATCACAACTTTTACAATTAACTTTCCCTCTCCCAGTACCTGACCTGCAAAAATAGAAAGCCTGTACAATTGAAAAAAAACAAAAATTTTCTTTATATCTGAACTTATAATATGTATAAGCATAATTTCAAAACTGCATTAACTCTATGCATTAAAATAATATACATGCATAAATAATTTATTATTTATGTACCTATACACTATGAAAAACCATCCCATACTGTTGGGGCATAAGTTCTCTTCTCTTAGATGTGAACCAAGAATCAGATGTTGAAATTGAAGATATATTGATAAATTATTAATATGTGGCTGCCAGCCATATATTTCATATTTTAGAATATAGTATCCAAACAGAGTGATCCATCACTATTTCAAAAACATTTTTTATTCAGACATGATACAAATATCTTCACTTGTTCACAGGATCTTCCATCTGATTATGAGTTATAAACTTGCAATATTTAATGTCCAGGCTGTCTGCATTTAAGTGTAAAACACAACTAGAATAACTAAGTGCATCAACCATATTAATTTGTAGTCCTGGTAGGAACTATAAATTCAGAGAAAAGGAATCAATTGACCAAGAAAATAATGTGATCTCTTAGCCTTATATCATATTCACCCTGGAATTATTCCACTTCCATCAATCAGAAAGAGAAATATAGCATATGAGACAGCAGATCAGCCATTCTTAAATAGAAGCAATTCTTGCATATGGTTTTCTAGAAATAATCTACCAAGGTACTGAACACTAAGAAAACATTGAGTCACCACACCACATGTTTCCCAGGGCAAGGAATGGAATAAAAGTTTACTGTTGGTTTCCTCTGTCTCTTTATGACCAGGAAAAGGAAAAGCTAGCTGGACCAGACTGTAAGTTACCAAAAGAAAACCATTTCCTTTGGCCATGGAATGGACTTAGGAACTTACCTGGTGACCACATCATCTCCCTGCCCCTCCTGCTGTGCCCACATTACTGAAGGGAAGCATCAGGTTCATCATTTCTAATTTAGACAGACACTGGAGGCAGGCAGGAGCCTTCAGGAAATCATAGATTCCACTGAAATAATGTGTCAGGCGGGTTCCATAGCCTTCCCATGAGGAACAGAAGAGGACTCAGCCTCATCCCACCCCTCTTCAAGAACCCACCTTGTGAGGACTTCTTTGAATGATGACTTTCTGGGCGATCTTCTACATTTCTTTCAATATATACAATTTTAGCAAGAATCTTAAGATGTTATTCCTCAAAAAGTACTTATGGGCTATGAAATAACTGTATCAAGCTTCAAGAAAACAAAGGCCGTACCCCAAAATAAATGTAATGGTCAGTAAATAGGACTTGTGGAAGAACCTAAGATATGGAAAAGGAGAAAAGACCAAGAAATGATGAAGGCAAATTTATGAGCATTTGACTTGTTTTAAGAATGTGAAGATGTGGAGGTAGAGATCACATGACTTAATAACTTAGCCGTGATATAAAGAAAATAAAATTTGCTGGACACTGGTACAGACAGCACAAAATCAGACTCTCTTTACCTTGAATTCATCAGGAGTAGGTCATATAATCTTATATAATGAATATTTATGGAGGTATAAGGGTGCATTAATTGGATTTTTACTAAACTAATCACTCACCTATTTTCAATCTACCCAACTCAGTTAATATGAAAGACATAAGAGAAAATATAAAACATGACATAACATAGATTCTTCCATTCAGTGGCCCAGTGAACCAGAAGCTGGAAAGCTGTCCTCATATTAAATTCATGGTTTATAAATGACTGGGAAAGCCTGGATCCCATAAAACTCATAGTTATCTGAAGAAGTATCATTCCTCGGTATATATTGGAGAGGGAGACACAAAAGGTATTCTTCCTTCACCATAATTAACTGTAATTATCCAATCCATTAATGAAAGGGCTGCCTAGAAGCAATTAGTAAATACAATCAATCTCCTATGGCTTAAGATTCAGGTTTTGTCATTTTTTCCAGATGTCAATTGTTTCTTGTTTTTATTCATGAACAACATTGGTGCAATGGTTAGGATTAGGGATGAGGTTAGGGCTGGAATTAGATTCAGAATTAGCATTAAGGAACCTGCCTTAAACTTATATTGATCCCAATATCTAAGAGCGCTTAGAGGATATTTCCATGTACTGTCTTACCACTAGTTCAGTATTCTCAAAACGTAACTCATGACCTTCCTAAGATATAGACCCTCTTTCTAACTAGACATGAGAGTTTCACCATTATTTTTTCTTCCAACTCAGAAATACTGGGGTTTTCCTTTCTCTCTCTACAGCTAGTCTATCTCTAAATCCTGTTAATAATTTTTCTGAAAATGTTTCTTAGTCTTATTCCCACCACCAATCTTCCTTGTTTTTCAGCTTTTCCTTAGCTCATTCCTGGGGAAAACAATCATAGACCCTTACTACCACAACATGTATGGCATCAAAAGCTGCTAAATAAAATTTTCTTTTTCTCTTTCAACTTATTTTACGAATAACCAAGAGACAAATATTTCAATCACTTCTTTACTCATGAGCCTGTATCACTTCCCTGCTATTTTAGAATCAAAATTAAATCTCACTTGGTTTTGAAGGCCTTTTACAATCTGCAGCTCTGCTATCAAAGATATTATTTATCACAAGGACCATTGCTCCAGGAGAACAATCTGATCATAGCATAACCATGGAGGTGTTGACACCTGTGCTTTGACTCAAGCCACACCCCACCCTGAAAGGCTTATCTTTTTCTACTCTGCCTTGCTATACCCAATTCATCCTTCCAGAATCAACTCAAGTCTCCTCACATCCATTATGTCTTCTCAGACTATCATAATCTCCTAGGGTCTCTCTTTATCCTAGGATCCCCCTGCACTTGGCAGTTTATACCTCCCACTTAGCACTTTATAAGTTGCTGCCTTTATAAGTTGTTGCCTTATTCTAATTGCTGTCAATATATTGTCATCCCCATATCAGCTAGTACAACACCTGGGAGCTATTCAATATACGTTTAACTCTTTATCTATTAAAATCAAAATTACTCTAACATACTCTAAGGTGGAACCTCAGGAAGTAGATAGAAATGGAGATTGAGTATTTACATAAATGAACATATTTTAGAACAACTGAAGCAAAGAAAGTTGGCATTTCTCTGATTATACTTTAACTGAGTTTCCAGTATATGTAGGGAAAGCACAGAGTGCATGATCATCGGCAAACAGTGTATCTGTTTTAATCCTCACAATAATCTTTCTTGGTAGATAATTGACTATATCCATTTTACAGCAAAGAAACTAACTTTGGAAAAGGCTATCATCTGACTTGCCCAAGACTGTCCATCCGTGAAAGGGTAGAGCCAAGATATACCTCCAGGTTTGTCTGACCTTAAATAGAGTGTTATCCTTCTTAGTTTAAAGATATAAAACAGGGTAGACTTTTGAAATAGAGAAAATATATAAAAATAAGTGCATGAAAGACTAGCCTCTGTTATATTTTTTGTATTTGAAAGAAAGATAGCCATGATCTTTCCCAGGCACAAAGACTTTTACCCTGTCACCTCCCACTCCAAGATTTATGTCTAGAGAAAAGAAAGTGTGGTTCCTCAGCTGCCAGCCAATGAATATACTCCTCTGAGGAGAAGAGCAGCAGCTGCTTGGAGAATAGAACTACCTATATATTAAAATTACATCTCTGACATTTTCAGTTTGCTGCCCCTTCCAAAGATGATCATGGACAAGACGGCTTCTCTTTCTTAGTGTGAAAGACTTTGTATAAATTCTAAGAGAGAAAATCCACATATGGATTAAGGATGCCCCATTCCTCACATCCTATATTATCTAGTTATGGTACAGGGGAGCAGAATGCCACAGAGATGCTAGGAGGATGGTAAATGTAAAACTGGAAGAGGATTTGTGGTCTTTTAAGCCCAGGCCAAGGAGTCCAGAATTTGTACACAGGCAATCAGTAGGCACGGAATTTATTGGTGCAGGGCTGTGGCATTATCCTAAAGTTATGCCACACAATTCTTTAAGGAGCCTCAAATAAAATAAATAAATAAATAATTTTTTAAAAAGTCTATCTTTATTTCAAGCACCATTATACAGTTGTACACCAACAAATTAGAGAACCTGGATGTAATGGAAAAATTTCTAGAAACAAACAAACTACCTATACTGACTCAAGAAGAAATAGAAGATCTCAGCAAACCAATAACAAGTAAAGAGGTTGAATTAGTAATAAAAACCTCCAGAGAAAGAAAAATCCAAGACCAGATGGCTTTACAGGCAAATTTTACCAAACATCCCAAGAAGTAACACCAATCTTGCTCAAACTTTTCCAAGAAATTGAAGAGGTGGGAATATTCCCTAATTCATTCTATGAGGACAACATTACCCTTCTACCAAGGCCAGATAAACCACAAGAAAGAAAATTGCAGACTAATATCTCTTATGAATATACATGCAAAAATACTCAAAAAATACAAACAAACCAAATCCTACAACATATTTAAAAAAATATATAAACCATATTCAAGTGGAATTTACTACAGGCATGCATGGGTGGTTCAACAAAAGAAAATCAATTAATGTAATACACCACATTACTGAAATAAAGAAAAAATGTATGATTATCTGAATTGACACAAAAAAGTATTTGTAATAATCCTTCTTAATAAAAAACACTTAGAAAAGTAGGAATAGAAGAGTCTTCCTCAATATGATAAAGAGCATATAGGAAAAACACAACTAACATCATATTTAATGGTCAAAGACTGAAATCTCTCCTTCTAAGATCAGGTCTAAGATCAGGGAAAAGACAAGGATGTCCACGGTCACCACAGTTATTCAACATTGTACTGGAATTCTAGCCTGAAAAAAAAAAATCATCCAAATTGGAAAGAAAGAAGTAAAATTTTTCCTATATGTAGATGTCATGATCCCATATACAGAAAATCCTGAAAAATCTACCATAAAGCTCCTAAAGTAAATAAATGTATTCAGCTAAGCAGTGGGCACTGAACAACAACCCAAAATCAGTAGTGTTTCTGTACAACAGCAATGAATAATTAGAAGAAGAAATCAAGAAAAAATTCCATTCACAATAACAACTGAAGGAATCAAATATTGAGGAGTATATCTAACCAAGGATGTAAAGGATTTGTACACAGAAAACTACAAAACATTGCTAAAAGAAACAAAAAAAGGGACCTATATAAATGGAAAGACATTCCATGTTCATGTACTGGAATACTAAATATTGTTAAGATGTCAAGTCTACCCAAAGCAATTTACAGTTTTGATTCAATATCAATCAAAATTCCAATAAACTTCCTTTCAGGAATGGAAAAGCAAGTCATTAAATTTATATGGAAGGATAAGGGATAGCAAATAGCCAAAGCCATCTTGAAAAGAAGAACAAAGGCAGAGGACTCACATTTCCCAATCATAAAACTTATTACAAAGCCACAATAATCAAAACTGCATGGTACTGGGAAGCGGATGTGGCTCAAGAGATTAGGCTCCTGCCTACCACATGGGAGGTCATGGGTTCAGTTCCTGGTGCCTTCTGGGGAAAATGAGCAAGACAGTGAGCTGACACGACAGCCTGGTGCAGTGAGTTGATGCAACAATTTGACACAAGAGACACAGGGAGGAAAACATAGTAAAAAACACAACAAAGCAAGGACGAGAGGTAGCTCAAGTGATTGGGCACTTCCCTCACACATGGGAGGTCAGGTTCAGTTCCTGGTGCCTCCTAAAAGGAAGAAGAGCACACAACAAACAGACACAGCAAATGCAAACAATGAAGGGGTGGGGAGAAGTACATAAAATAAATCTTTAAAAAACAAACAAACTGCACAAAGACAGAATTATAAACCAATGGATAGACTTGAGAGTTCAAAAATCAACCCTCACATTTATGGCCAACTGATTTTTTTTTTTTTTTTTTTTTTTTTTATTACTCACATTTATTTTATTTTATTTTTTTTGAAAATTGTTCCTTATGCATTTTATTTATTTTTTTTCCTTTTTTTTTATTATGGGTAAAAATCAAAATTCTCACAATACATACTAACATTTGCAAAATGATATATAAATATATATGCATATATGTGTATTTGCTTACAATAATGTTATTTATATATATATATATATATATATATATATATATATATATATATATATACATACATACATATATTTTAAGAGGTGCTTAGATTACCTAAAATATTACATGGAACCCACTGGGATTCCCATGTTGCCCACCTCCCACAGTCAAAGACCACTCAACTGGGAAAGAATAATCTGTCTGACAAATTGTACTGGGAAAACTGGGTCTCCATATGCAAAAGAATGACAGTGGTCCCACACCTCACACCACGTACAAAAATCAATTCACAATGGATCAAAGACTTAACTATAAGAACCAAAACTTTAAAACTCCTAGAAAAATACATATGGAAACACCTTCATGACCTTGTATTAGACAATGTTTTCTTAGACTTCACATCTAAAGCACAAAGAGCAAAGGAAAAATTTAAAAATGGACAAAAGACTTGAATAGACATTTCTCCATAGAAGATATACAAATGGCCAGAAAGCAAATGAAAAGATGTGCAACATCATTAGCCATTAGGGAAATGCAAATCCAAACCAAAGGAGATACGATTTCACACCCATTAGAAGGGCTGCTATTAAAAATCTGGAAAATTACAAGTATTGAAAAGAATGTGGAGAAATAGGGACACTCTTTCATTGCTGGTGGGAATGTAAAATGGTGCAGCCACTGTGGAAGACAGTTTAGCAATTCCTTAGGAAATTAAGTATAGGAATACATTTGACCCAACAATCCCTCTTCTAGGTATATACACTAAAGAATTCAAAGCAGGGATTCAAACAGAAATTTGCACACCTATGTTCATGGTGGCATTATTCACAATTGCCAAAAGATGGAAGCAACCAAGTGTCCATTCAACTGATGAATGGTTAAAGAAAATGTGGGATATACATATGATGGAATATTATTCAACCATAAAAAGGAATGAAGTGCTGGTACACAGAGGGACAAATATTGTTATGATCTCACTGACATGAAATAATTAGAATAAGCAATCTTAGAGAATCAGAATCTAGGATATGGATTACCAGGGGATGGAGCAGGGATAAGGAATAGGGAGTTAAGTCTTAAAATATGCAAAGTCTCTATATTTGGGATGTTGGAAACATTTTGGTAATGGATGGTGGTGATTGTAGCACAATATTGTGAATGTAATTAATAGTACTGAATTATTAGAATGAGGTTAAAAGGGGAAATTTTACGTTATATTTATGCTACTAGAATAATGTTTTTTAAAAATCCATGGAACTGCAGCACACAAATAGTGAACCCTAAGTTGAGTCAATTATAGTTTTCATGTGTTTTTGTTAATTTTTAATAACAGGAGGGTATATGGGAACCCTGAATTTTATCCATGGTTTTTCTGTAAACCCACAACTTCTCTAATTAAAAAAATAATTAAAAAGATACAAGCAACAAAAAAATAAATGATAAAGTCTCTCTCTTTCCAGGGATGTTGTAGAACAAGCAAAATAATGTATTAAAAATATATGTAAAAACAGGGGGACGGGTGTGGCTCAAATGGTTGGGTGTCCATCTCCCATATAGAGGGACCTGGGTTCGATCCCTGGGATCTCCCATTAAAAGAAAAAATAAAAAAATTAAAAAAAATTAAAAAAAATAAAATATATATATATATATATAAACAAATTCATAATCAGAGAAGCTATACATAAATGGAAGTATTATTATTAGTAAAAAGAAATACAGTATTAAACCTGTGAAATGAAATCTGAAATTTTTAGGAAGATTGTAATTCACTCTCCTTGACACTCAAAGACAGTCAGAGGTTTATTTTTCATTTCTCACAGCTAGGAGAGTCTTCTTTATATCCAGTCAGAGTTTTCAATCCTACAATTTTTATGCATTTTCTAGTGTTCTCTCCTCTGTAAAGTTGGAAAATATTTTGTTATCACCTTTATATAGTAAGCTCTTCCATTCTGGAATAATTTTATTAATAATCTTGTGTTTTGTAGTCTAAACTATTCTACTTTCTTTAGCCTTTACTCCTCCTTTGAGACCAAAGCAATATTCTACTTCTTTTCAACGTGCTTAATCCAAAATTAGGAGGAAAAAAACCTTTCTGAGCCTCTGACAATTATTAAAAAATACATGGAAAGTTAGATGATCTCTCTAAAATATGTGCATTTTGAATAAATAAAAATGAAAGATATGCTGTTTTTCTGATTAATAATAATGAATAGAATTGACTTTTCCATAATGATTTTCTGTTAATAGCAAACATTTTTATATTCTGTGTGAGCCTTTAAGGATTTCAGTGATGAAAGGATGATGGCACTGACAGGAAAAAAAGCACTTGGTTGAACCCGGTAGTTTCACTGCTGAAGTTGCACACATTGTCAGAACAATATCTTCAGTCCCAAGATGTTGCATGGACTCCAACAAGCTTCATCTACTTTTTAGCCTAATTTTTAATCTGTTTTTTTTTTGTCCAGGGTATAACTTGTCTGATTCTCTCTTTTAGGTTTTGCTCTCTGGTTTGCTATCCTTCTGCCGCCAAATTCTACCTCTACCATTAAAATGTATTTTCCTACACATATGCCCATTATTTTGTCCTAAATGTCTGTTTCTCTGTGCTTCACATTGCACTTCTTGTTGCTCCCCATTTTTAAAATCAGTAACTGCTTTGGAAGTTTAAAATAAGAATGTCTTTAATCCCTGTCCAGAGTCAGGGAGTCTGAGCTCAATCAAACTTACGAAAAGTACATCATGGAAAGATGCCCCATTCCTACTCCATATAAGATGGCAGTTCTCTACCACCTTTTTCTTGGATTTATTGTTGCTCTCAGACCTCTTAATGGGTAACCAGGGAGAGACTGGGCCATGTCTTATAGCATGTATGGTATAGTGTTTAAGAAAATGGCCCTGATCATTCCCTTATCTTAAGCCAGCTCTTCGCAATGTGACTTTGCAGCTTTTCCCATCAGGTGGCATCTATTTCCCTACCCTGGGAATGTGGGCTGGAATTCTAACTTGCTTTGGACAAAAGAACATGGTTGAACTGACAGAATTTAAGCTTTGTGGGGTAAATGAAGGTAAAGTGCCCTTTCTGTGAACTGGAGGCCCTGGGGTGTGGACAGGTTGAACTAGCCAGCAGCCCAGTCCTTGAAGATAAGAGCAAATACATGGTGAGAATGTTTGGAGAATAGCATGCACAAGCATATTCCTGTAGCAGTTCTGTAGTTGTTCCGGGTATTGTCCCTTCTCCCCCCTGCTGTAATACCTTTATAAGCCCCTATTTCCCAAAAGGTGACACGGAGCTTCCACCAATCTGCCGCCATCAGGTTTGTAAGTACTAAAGGCATGTCTACTCCCACCAGGCTCCCATGTGGTTTCTCTGGAATATCAACTTCTTCGGTCAGGCTTCCCGGGCTTGACCTACTACATTACAATTGGAGTAGTTGGCAGGATATTCCGGGGTCTCCAAATGATGTAACAGCTGCAGACAGCATGACAGTCACAGGGAATTCCTTGGGGAAATCTCGGTGTGGCCTTATCTTCTATGTGGTTTGAGTTACTCACCTCATAGATACTTTGGGTCCTGTACATGACTTGTACAGGGTTAGTACAGTCAGAGAAGAATGTAGAAGATACCTTCATGAAAAAGAAAGAGCATCAGTCCGTGGCTGCAGCCACTGCTTGGCCCTTGTTAGCAACCCTGGGAGAGTGATCTGAGAAACAGCTGGCTGCTGAATCCTGTGCTCCTGGTAAAAGAGGAACTTAAATTACAGAGAGCTCAGACTAGTCCAAGCAGATCAGAGAGAAAATATCACCCAAAAATGTGAAGGATTATATATAAAGTAAAAGGGGCAATGTGCTCTAGCTGCTGCTGTTGCATTGCCACTTCTCACTGCTTTACCAGAAAGCACAGATAAACAGTTGGACGCTGAAGAGAAAGTGCAGTGACTTGAGGAAGGCTAAATCTTAGATATAACGTACCGCACAAGCAGAAGTGCTAAATAGGGCACTTGTCAGTGAAACCATGCTTGTAAGAAAATATTCTGCTAAATAACAGATAAAGAAAGCATTCCTGGCAGCAGCTCTGCAAACACTCTGCCCCCTGAATGGTGCAACTGTGGGCTAGTAGGGGCTAATAGAATTAGTTTAGCTGCTGGATAAGTAGAAAAGCTTAACATTAATGCCCATTTTGTTTCCATGTTAATTCTAACTGGGCCTAAATAGCTACATTGATAAAATTGGTGCTGTTAAAGTTTACTAACTTTTGAACTAGACAACTCTATGAAAGTAAAATAGAAAAAAACGCTGGCTGCTTTGTGAGGCTGCAATGCTTAGTTCTGCTAGCAGCCAGCCTCCCTTGCCAACTTGCCTCCAAAAAACTGTTCTATTATTGCATGCTACTAAGTATTTGAAATAAAGAAATTTATGTTTGCATATAACAAAATTAAATCATTATTCTGACAAGTTTGTTTAATTTTGATGGTAATTGTATGTTGTAAGAGGTTTGCCTGGAGAGTTTTCAAAATCATTTTGGTAGCTTAAGTATGAAAGGTATTTAGAATGTCCTTTTTTTTAAATGTATTTTTTATTTTTTCTAAAAGATACTTAGATTACATAAAATGTTACATTAAAAAATATAAGGGTTCCCATATGCTCCATTCCCCACACCTCCGACTTTTCCCCATTTTAACAACTTTATTCATTAGTGTGGTACATTCATTGCAATTGTTGAACACATTTTGAAGCATTGCCACTAAGCATGGATTATAGTTTACATTATAGTTTACACTCTCTCCCACTCAATTCTGTAGGTTATGGCAGGATATATAATAGCCTGTACCTGTCATTGCAATGTCATTCAGGACAATTCCAAGTCCCAAAAGTGCCCCCATATTACACCTCCTTTTCCCTCTCCCTGCCTTCAGCACCTCCAGTGGCCACTGTCTCCACATCAATGATATAATTTCTTCCATTGCTAGAATCACAATAAGTCTACAGTAGAATACTAGTAAGTCCACTCTAGTCTATATTTTATTCCACAATCCGGAGAATTCTGGGATGGTGATGCCTCCTCCACCTCTAATTGAGATCCCATGGGGCAGATGGAGGTGACATCTTGCTTGCAGTTGCAGACCCTCTCTGTTCCTTAAGATGGTCATTGTCCATCATCTTATCCTTGTTAATTGTCCTGGGTGAGCCCAATGAACTGGAGAATAGGTTTAGCAAATCTGTTGAGATTCAGGGCCCAGCTGGCATGTAGACAACCCAAAGATTTAAGTCTCTTGGACATACACCTATCAACTCTAGTATTAACTATAGGCTCATATACAAGGGGCAGAAGAGCCATGTGTAGGGAAACCACAAGTGAGTCCAACTCTGTCACTGGAGTGCATAAAATCCAAAGTAGTACCCACTGGCAGAGTGCCAGAATCCTGAGCTGTCTGCCCTGCCTATAGTGTCTGGATGTCTCCAGAGCCCTCAGGAGTCCTGCTATTTGGGGTAGTATCTACTTTGGCAGTCAATGAGATCCTGCTGAGACGCACATAAGCACAACTTCTGGAATGACCTCCCGACTCACTTTGAAGTCTCTTAGCCATATAAACTTTTTTTTTTTTTATTATGGGTAAAAATCAAAATTCTCACAATACATACAAACATTTGCAAAATGATATATAAATATATATACATATATGTGCATTTGCTTACAAAAATGTTATATATATATATATATATATATATATACATATATTTTAAGAGGTGCTTAGATTACCCAAAATATTACACAGAACCCACTGGGATTCCCATGTTGCCCACCTCCCACACCTCCCACCACATCCCACACAAATATCTCCCACAGTGTGGCCCACCACCCTCAATGAACTTACACATCCTGGAGCCTTGCCACCAACCATAGACCACAGTATTGTTTCTACCTTTTCCCCCTTTTGGTCAAGGTCTTTTTCTAGTTGCATTGCTAATTGGTGCTTGGTAGTAATCCCTTGGTGCCAGGGAGGCTCATCCCTGAGAGTCATGTCCCACACTGGGGGGAAGGTAATGCATTTACATGCTGAGTTTGGCTTAGAGAGAGGCCACATTTGAGCAACAAGGAGGCTCTCAAGAGGTAACCTATAATACTAGGCTAAGTTCCAATTTCAAAAGTAAAGGTTCACAAGTACAGTCATTACTATTAAGGGTCTGTGAATGGTCCATCCTCCTTTACTAGTCACTGTCCCTGTACTCAGAAGATTCTTGCTGTCCCATTAGAGGCTATGGCAGAGCTCCGCAGGATGGGAATTTGATATTCTTTTGGTTATTGTGTGAATCTCCACCAATTGTGACAATGCCCCATGAACACTTGAACACATTCATATGCCTTATAGGTATGCCCTATGTGACCCTCCTCCCATGGATCCCCCATCTCTGACACCCTGCACCAATGATCCTCCCTTGCCACAGTGGTAACCCTTCAGCTATCTAAAACTTCAAAATTGAAGCCAACAAAATAACCGAATACAATTAAGAAGAAAATTAAATAATAATGATAGTTTTAAAATAATGAATAAAATACAAAAAAAAATTTTAATTGAAATATTAAAATAAAATAAGAAAAATATAAAATTAAAAAAAAAGTTTTTTGACATATGTCTTTCATCACTTAAGATCTGTTGTCTTGTATGTAGAGTGACATTTTCTTCTGTTTACTCCCCCAGTGTCTTCTTTTTTCATTTTGTCTTCAAAAAAGCTTTTAGGTTACAGAAAAGTCATGCACAGAATATAGGGGATTCCCATGTACCCAACATCTTCCCCCTTTTCCCCTTTCCCCTATTAATAACATTTTACATGTGAATGTAAAACCATTGTTATAATTGGTATACAAATACTGAAACATTGGTATTAACCATGGTCAATTATTTACATTATGGTTTACATTTTGGACCACATACTTTTATAGATTTTTTACGAAGTTTAACATGGTCTATATCCATAATTGCAAGGTAATGTAGAACAATTCCTTCACCCCCAAAATGCCCCATGTTCCATCTATTCTATTCCTCCCTCCCCCTCCTCTCAGATCCACAGTAACCACCAAGATTAATTCATTGAAGGATAAGATCCATAGTTACCTGCAACAACACTGAGGGCTTGACATACTGGCCAGTCCTCCCTTATTAGGCACTGTCTATGCTCTCAAGAGACTCCCACCCCTCTATTTGAGATCATAGCAGGACCCCCCAGGATGGGGATCTAACACCTTCCCTCTCATCATTATGTGAGTCTCATCCACTGATAAAACACACTATGACAAGATGAACACTACACACTCCCTAGAAGCCTGCCCCAGGTGTGCCCTGTCCCACATGCCCCCACATCCAACACCTTAAACCAGTTACCATCCCCTGTCATATTTGCCAAAAGAACATTCCCAACATTGTAGTTTCAACCACATACCCACAAATCTCCATAGTTAACCTGCTCCTTCCTCAACCTTTCTCCCAGTTCCATGGACAATCCAGTCCACCCCCCCCCCCCCCTACCCCTCTCACCAGCACTGCCCAGCCCAATAGCATCACTGCACCACTGTCATGCCCATCCATTGCACAACTACACCCTTCCATAGTGTGATACCCTTGTAATACTTGTTAAAAGATTATTAAATAGTACTATTAACTATCATCCATAGTTTCCATTAGATGTATTTTTCCCTTATACCACCCTATTATTAATATAGTGTATTAGTGTTGTACATTTACTATAATTCATGAAGGGAATGGAGATGGCTCAAGTGATTAGGCACCTCTATCCCTCATTGGAAGTCCCAGGTTCAGTTCCCAGTGCCTCCTAAAGACACAGCACATAGCAAAGTGCAAACAATGAGGAGGTGGGAAGAAATAAATAAATAAAATAAATCTTTGGGAAGCAGATGTGGCTTAAGCAACTGGGTTTCTGCCTGCCACATGAGAGGTCCCGGTTTCGGTTCCTGGTGCCTCCTGGAGAAGGCGAACTGGAATGATGGGAAGGTGCAGCAAGATGATGCAGCAAGATGACACAACAAAGAGACACAAAGAAGAAAGACAATGAGAGACATGGCAAAGCAGAGGACTGAGGTGGCTCAGGTGATTGAGCGCTTCTCTCCTACATGGGAGGTCCCAGGTTCAGTCTCCAGTGCCTCCTAAAGAGAAGATAAGCAGATGCAGAGAGCACACCACAAATGGACACAGAGAGACAGTGACCTGAAACAATGAGGGGGGGTAAGATAAACAAATAAATCTTTAAAAAAACAAACAAACATAATTCATGATAGAACATTCTTATACTTGTACTATTAACTATAATCCATCATCTACAATAAGGGTCACTGTGTTATACAGTCCTATGTTTTACCTTTTAATTTGTATTCTAACATATACAACCTGAAGTTTCCTCTTTTAACCACATCCACATATATAGTTCAGTGCTGTTAATTACACTCACAATAATATGCTCCCAAAACCATCATCCATTTCCAAACTTTTACAATCAATAGCAATAGGAATCTGCACAAATAAAGCATTAAATCTCCATTCTCTACCCTCATTCTATCCCCTGGTAACTTATATTCTAGATTCTAACTCCATAAGTTTACTTATTATAATTAGTTCATATCAGTGAGATCATACAATATTTGTCCTTTTGTCCCTGACTTATTGCACTCAGTATAATGTCTTCAAAGTTATCCGTGTTGCTGCATGCATCAAAATGTCATTCCTTTTTAAAATTGAATAATATTCCATTGTATATATGCACCACATTTTGTTTATCCATTCATTGGTTGGTGGACACTTGGGTGGCTTCCATCTTTTGGCAATTGTGAATAATGTTGCCATGACCATCAGTGTGCAAATATCTGTTTAAGTCCCTGCTTTCAATCATTATGGGTGTATACTTAGTAGCAGGATTGCCAGGTCATATGGTAATTCTACACTTAGCTTCCTGAGGAGCTGCCAAATTCTTTTCACAGTGGCTGAAGCATTTTACATTCCCACCAGTAATGAATGAGTGTTCCTATTTCTCCACATTCACTCCAACACTTGTTGTTTTCTCCTTTTTTAATAGTGGCTATTCTAATAGGTGTGAAATGATACCTTACTGTGGTTTTGATTTGCGTTTCCCTAATAGTTAGTGATGTTGATCATCTTTTCATGTATTTTTTAGCCATTTGTGTATGCTCTTTGAAGAAATGTCTATTCAAGTCTTTGGCCATTTTTAAATTGGGTTGTTTATCTTTTGATTGTTGAGCTGTAGGATTTCTTAATATTTTCTGGATAGTAAACCCTTATTGGATATGTGGTTTCTAAGTATTTTGTAGAATTGAGTAGTTATTTCTGCAAAGTAGGTTGTTGGAATTTTTATTGGGATTGCATTGAATATATAAATCATTTTGGATAGAACTGACATCTTAATGACATTTAGTCTTCCAATCCATGAACATGGACTGTCCTTCCATTTGTTTAGGTCTTCTTTGATTTTCTTTAGCAATGCTTTTCAGTTTTCTCTGTGCAAGTCCTTTAAATCCTTGGTTAAATTTATTGCTAGATATGTGATTCTTTCAGTTGTTATTATAAATAGCATTTTTTCTTGATTTCCTCCTAAAATTGCTCATTACTAGTGTAGAGATACAGATTGATTTTTGTGTGTTGATTTGCCACTTTGTCTAATTCTTTTATTAGCTCTAGCAAGTTTTTTGTTGATTTTTCATGACTTTATATATATATAGGATCATATCTTCTACAAATAATGAAAGTTTTACTCCATCTTTTCCAATTTGGATGCCTTTTATTTATTTTTCTTACTAATTTCTCTAACTAGAGCTTCCAGGTGGGGTCAATCCAGAAAGGTAGGTCACTCCAGAAAAGTCCATTTTGTGTTTAGGTGGTCTAGTCAACAGGAACTGGACTGAGTGAGCACACACCATTTGCTCACCACCATTCTACAACAGTCTTCTCTCTCTTTTTTTGCCCCTTTGTATGTAGCACTTCCAAATGGCATGCGTTCCACCCTGGGTCTCTGTGGATTTGTGTCCCTGTGACTGGATATGTTTGTTTTAGCAGCTTAGAAACTACAACAGAAACCTTTCCTATACTGGGAAGTCAACAAATGAATTGCTGTATCCTGTCAAGTGAAGTACTTAAAGGACAATAATGGGAAGGAAACTGGCATAGTAGCTGGGCTCAAACTATGGGAGGTATTCTCTTTGTTGATGACTGTGAAATTCAAGGATATGTTTCAGTCCCAGCCAGCTACAGATCATTTAAACAATGTTTTTCTTTCCCAGAGCTCAGCCAGTCAGTTCTTTGTTCCCTTTACTATCTTTAGACCTTACCCCAAAATAGCCCACAGTCTCCCAGAGCACTCATAGTTATCCCCCTCGTCCTATGACTTCCTTTTAGAGAATTATTTCGTCTTCTCCTGAGAAAGTATTTCTTCCCTTTACCTTCTCAGGTTTATTCTTTCACAGGTCTAGTTCTTTCACAGAAGGGGTTAATGGCCCAATAACCCTAGATCCCACATAATTGGAAACTGGAAAGTGCAAGGAGGTTTAATCTTCAAATATTGGGGTTACATCTCTCTAGTGCAGCAAAGAGAAAAGAAAGGGAAAGAAGAATAAAGTATTGATATTAAAAAATGTAATGCTCATACCTGCCCCACCCCCAGAGAACATATCAGATGACATCATCTAAGCTAGCCTTCTTAATTTTGCTTGGCACACACATGCCTTTAAGATTTAAATATTATCCATCACATTTCTTCAGGATGAAACTGAACCATACCAAGCACATTGGCTTTTCACTGTGATCCAGTGACACTTTGATGGTACTTCTCTTGCACTCTTATCTTCCTGCATCATAATTATATACTGAAGTGTATTTGTTCCTTGCTAGGGTATAAACAGGTCAGTTTTGATTCATAAGTAGGACAGTACTTAGAACTCAAAGATGCACATTACATTTTTGTTCAATGAATATGTGAATAAATAAGTTTTTATCTGCCTGGCAATGATCTTTGTGAAGTTTATTCATGCTCTTATCAGCTTATTTCTTTTATGCTTTTTGCTTATCTCTCTCTATGAATCTTGTCTTACATGATACTACACCTTTTTTCTTCAAAATTTCTCATAATTTGATCATTCTTTTTGGTGTTTCCTTTGTATTTTCAACTAGACTTAATTTACCATTCCATCCCTTATTTTATCATCCCTAATAAGTCAAGAGTAAAATTAGCCTAACTGAAAATACTTAGTATAGCATCGTATATAACGATTGGGTCCAAGAAACACCGATTTTGGGTGATAGTATAAATATTATGCTTTATAGAAACACTGGATTCAATGGTGCCTTTGTTGTAGGATCATTCAAAGTCTTTAGTTAAATTTTCACTGTTAATCTTATAGATAGAATGTAATATATACCATTCCCCAAATGTATTAATAGGACAACCTCTGTTATGGAACATCTCATAAATACATAGTGCTGAATGTACATCTCAGAATGTATTCTGAGTTGCACTGCTCTAAACTATTTGTTATCCTAAAGTTACATTCAGAACTCACTTAACAATGGTTTCTTTTCCATGAAGACACAGACAGCATATTTCCTTGCACCTCTACCATCTCCTTACAAAGTAATGAACTCTGCAGTTTCAGAGATTGAAGGATGGGTCAAGCTAGAAAAGATAGCTCAGAGAGTTTAGAGAATATAATTTGTAAACAATCATTTACTCTTATTTAAGGCTTTTCATTCTCTCTAAAATTGCACTTAAAAAAAAAAAAAAGACTATGGAAAAAAAGCTGCTCATTGAACTGTTAGAAAAAAAACAAACATTTTAAGAAATGGAGATGTTTGCATACATTATTCCACAATTTTAAAAGATTAGTACTTGGCATTTTTTCTCTCTTCATTCTCCCTTATATAATGTCGTGGGTTTTGTTTTAATTTTTTGATGTAATGAATAAATAATAGTATATTTTATACTAACGCCACAAATAAAAGAGAGACTATACCTAAACTTGTCAACGCAGTCATACAAAAGTGAAAACTTAGTCTCTGAGATGGTCATATCCATGATAGCAAATTATCAAGTAATTGCCAACCATCCAGGTAATTGCTTGGACTTTTTGCCTTATACTAGGCACTGATAAGAACATAGAACCTACAAGAAGATTACCAGTTTTAAAGACTAGGCTTTGTACTAATTGAATGGCCCTGAACAAGTTATTTAAAATCTCTAAGCCTCATTTTCTCATAAAGATGAGGGCCTGATAACACTTTTACTTAGTGCAATTGTGAAGATAAAATGAGATAATAAATGTACATGTTTATTTAGCACAGTCAAGGTGCGTATAGCAAGGACTCAATACATATTACATATCATTATTGTTGTTGTTACATTAGTTTGGCTTTTTAAAAAAATGAAAATTCAAGCCTCAGTGCAGATTCACATCTATGTAGGGCTTTTAAAATACCAAGTGGCAGAAGGTCTCAGCCTTGTACTGTTTGGTTCTTTCATTATGAAAGTGAAGGAACATTTATTAAATATAATTGACACATACTTCTCTGACAGGGGAGATACCATGATCACGAAGGTGGTTTTCCCAGGACAAGGCTTATCCATTGCACTCCATATGTGCTGACCCCTGTGATTTCCCCAAATGTGGGTAACTCAATTGCATAATTTGTGGTAGTAGGGAACTGCGTTCACGCTCTCCCCTAAGGAGAAAAAAAAAAGAAAGAAAAGAAAAAGAAATATAGTTTACAAAGTTTCGAAACCTTTCCGAGGAACAGGGGATTGGAGGCTGGTATAGTGACATTTTTGAAGCCTTTTATTAAAGTTAAGCTAAGACATTTGCAGTCCAATAAATAGAATTAACAATCATTTGGAAGCTTCTGTGGTCAAATAACCTGGTAACATTTTACATGTAAGCTCAGTGTATTGTCCTAAAATCTGTGACATCTTCAAAGAAGGGCTCTATAATAGCTCACCTACACATTTCCTGCCTTGCTACTACTTGCCAGTCTCCCACAGTGAAAGCAACAGGGTCAATATCTGAACAATGGCTGGAACCTGAAGTTTCAGAATTCTGGGAGCAAACATGATGCCACACAAATAAGCAGTGTGAGGGAGGAAGAATCTGCTCTTAGCAAAAGCTTTTCTCTGGTATCCTGGAATTCCGTGCAGGGCCTGTTTAGTACTAAGTGAATTGGGTTTCAAACCAATGCCCAATTTTATGTAAAAGAAATAAACCAGAGGAGACTTCCGGGAAGATGGCGGACTAGTAAGATACGGGAATCTCTTCTCCAGAAAAATAACTAGAGGACAAGCTGAAACAGTCCCGAAAAAGATCTTCTAGGGTTTCAGGTCACCAGGTGAAGGCTGAACACCACCCAGAAGAGAGAGGGACAGAAGAGGGAAATTGCGACTACAGAACTGTGAGTTGCAAGTAGCAGCTTCTGCTGCTGCCGGCACCCACCCCCACACTCTTCAGAATTCTCGGGCCCCTGGGCCTGCGACCACAGACAAAGGGGGCTTCAGGGATCTGCTACTCCCAGAAAGGGGAGAGAGAGGGACACAACCTTAGGCTGACTCAGGTTCGGACCTGAAATTTGGGCTGCAGAGCCCCACGGACCCTTCCACACAGCGGTTTGCCCTGGGAACCCAGAAAGGACTGGAGAAATCCGATCCTCGCAACCTCCCTCTCTTCTAGCCTGGACTAATTGTTGAGGACACCACGGGAGAGGGGAGAGAGAGCCTAGGGCTGACCCTGCTTTGGACTCCCAGGTTTGGTCTGCCCTGTCCTGAGAGCCCTTCCAGGCTGGGTGGGGCTGCGCCATTGTTTGCCTTGGAGCCTGCAAGGGGCTAAAGATATACAAACCTGCCAATCTCCTCCTCTACTAACAGGGACTGATTGTTGAGGATTCAGAAGGGAGTGGAAATATTTCCTAGCTATAAAGGGGGGTGCTACGAGAGAAGTCTGGAGAACTGTCTCAGAAAGTTTGAATCACAGGGCTCCTAGCCCCCAGACAGGAAGCTCTATCACATTGATCTGGTCTGTGTCACAACAAATACGCTCCGACCAGGCATTGAATTGAGAGTAGCCAACAAGCACCATCTCCTAGAAGACCAAGGAAGTACACATAAGAAAATTAATAAGTAAGAGAGTCTTTTCCTGGCCTCTATAGCCTCTCTGCCCAAGGCCCTAGGAAACGACTCTACAACCAATTACTGGGTCCAGTGCCCAGTTTTGAGCAACCAGCAGAACAATCCTAACAATCAAGGTTGAGCCAAAAATCAAAGAGCAGTGGTAACTCACAGCCGCCTGCCACTAAAACCCCATAAAAGAGAAAGAGATAGAGCATCTAAGTAAAATACAAACTAACCAGATGCCTAAGCACCAACAAAAAATTCTGGGCCATACTAAGAAAATAGAAGACATGGCCCAAGAAAAGGAATACAGCAAAGTCCCAGAAGAGATGCAGAATTTGAGAGAAATAATCAGTGAGATGAGCACACATTTCCAAAATCAAATTAATGAGATGAAAGAGAATATAGTTAAAGAGATCAATGACATCAAGAAGTCATTGTGTGAACGTAAAGAAGAATTTGAAATCCTGAACAGAAAAGTAACGGAGTTCATGGGAATGAAAGATACAATAGGTGAAGTAAAAAATACATTTGAAGCATACAACAGCAGACTCGAAATGATAGAAGAAAGAATAAGTGATACCGAAGACAGAGCAGCTAAAATTGAAGAGAGTAAAGAACAGAGAGAGAGAAAAGAATGGAAAAAATTGAGCAGGGGCTCAGAGAGTTGAATGACAACACAAAACGCAAGAACATACGTGTCATTGGAGTTCCAGAAGGAGAAGAGAAAGGAAAAGGGGCAGAAAGAGTATTTGAGGAAATAATAGCTGAAAATTTCCCAACTCTCACAAAAGAAATGAACTTTCATGTCCAAGAAGCACACCGTACCCCAATAAGAATAAATCCAAATAGACCTACGCCAAGACACATATTATTCAGAATGTCAAATGTAAAAGATAAAGAGAAAATGCTCAGAGCAGCAAGAGAGAAGCAAACGATCACGTACAAAGGACGTCCAGTAAGACTTTGTACAGATTTCTCTTCAGAAACCATGGAGGCGAGAAGACAGTGGTATGATACAATTAGGAAACTGAAAGAGAAAAACTGCCAGCTGAGAATTCTTTACCCAGCAAAACTGTCCTTCAAATATGAAGGTGAATATAAAGTATTCACAAACAAACAGAAACTAAGAGAATTTGCAAAAAAAAATCCACTTTTGCAGGAAATATTAAAGGAAGCCTTAGAACCTGAAAGAAAAAGACAGGAGAGAGAGGCTTGGAGGAGAGTATAGAAGAAAGAAAAGCAGAAAGGATAACCAAAAGAGTAAAAAGAAAGACAAAAATAAGATGACATATGAAAACCAAAGAATAAAATGGAGGAAATAAATAGTGCATTTTCAGTAATATCATTGAATGTGAATGGATTAAATTCCCCAATCAAAAGATACAGGCTGACAGAATGGATAAAAAAACATGAGCCATCCATATGCTGCTTACAAGAAACTCATCTCAGACACAAGGATACAAGCCAGCTGAAAGTAAAAGGTTGGAAAAAGATACTCCATGCGAATAGTAAACAGAAAAGAGCAGTGGTAGCTATACTAATATCAGACAAAACAGACTTCAAATGCAAAAAAGTGATAAGAGATGCGGAAGGCCATTATATATTAATAAAAGGGATGATCATCCAGGAAGATATAACGGTCATAAATATCTACGCACCTAACCAGGGTGCCCCAAAATATATGAGACAAACTCTGGCAAAACTGAAGGGAGAAATAGACATTTCTACAATAATCGTCAGGGACTTCAAAACCCCACTCACATCATTAGATAGAACAACTAGACAGAAGATCAACAAGGAAACAGAGAACTTGAACAATATGATAAACAAGTTAAACCTAACAGACATATACAGAACACTGCATCCAAACTCAGCGGATTATACATTCTTCTCAAGTGCCCATGGATCTTTCTCCAGGATAGACCACATGTTAGGTCACAATACAGCTCTCAATAAATATAAAAAGATTGAAATTATACAAAGCACCTTCTCAGATCATAATGGAATGAAACTAGAAATCAATAACAGACAGAAAAAAAGGAAATTTGCAAATGTGTGGAGACTGAACAACACACTCCTAAATATTCAGTGGGTCAAAGAAGAAATTGCAAGTGAAATCAGTAAATATATTGAGACAAATGAAAATGAGAACACAACATATCAAAACTTATGGGATACATCAAAGGCAGTCTTGAGAGGGAAATTTATAGCCCTAAATGCCTATATTAAGAAACAAGAAAGAGGTAAACTCAAAGATTTAACTGAACAACTTGAGAAACTAGAGAAAGAACAGCAAACTAATCCCAAAGCAAAAAGAAGGAAAGAAATAATAAAGATTAGAGTGGAAATAAATGAAAATGAGAACAAAAAATCAATAGAGAAAATCAACAAAACCAAAAGCTGATTCTTTGAGAAGATCAATAAAATTGACAAACCCCTCACTAGACTAACAAAGAAAAAAAGAGAGAAGATGCAAATAAATACAATCAGAAATGAAAGGGGGGAAATTACAAATGACCTCACAGAAATAAAAAGAATCATAAGAGGATATTATGAGAAACTATATGCCAACAAACTAGACAACCTGGATGAAATGGACAAATTTCTAGAAACTCATAATACTCATAAATACAAGAACTACACTGACACAACAAGAAATACAAGAACTTAACAAACCAATCACAATTAAGGAGATTGAATCCGTCATCAAAAATCTCCCAGCAAAGAAAAGTCCTGGACCAGATGGCTTCACAGGTGAGTTCTGCCAAGCATTTCTAAAAGAATTAACACCAATCCTGTTTAAACTCTTCCAAAAAATTGAAGAGGAGGGAAAATTACCCAACACATTTTATGAAGCCAACATCACCCTAATACCAAAACCAGATAAAGATGTCACAAGAAAAGAAAATTACAGAAACTATCTCTCTCATGAACATAGATGCAAAAATTCTCAACAAAATACTTGCAAATCAAATCCAACAGCATATCAAAAGACTTATACATCACGACCAAGTGGAATTTATTCCTGGTATGCAAGGCTGGTTCAACATAAAAAAATCAATCAATGTAATACACCACATTAACAAGTTGAAGGAAAAAAACACATGATCATCTCAATAGATGCAGAAAAGGCATTCAACAAAATCCAACATCCTTTTTTGATAAAAATACTTCAAAAGATAGGAATAAAAGGAAAATTCCTCAATATGATAAAAGGCATATATGAAAAACCCACAGCCAACATCATACTCAATGGGGAAAGGTTGAAAGCTTTCCCCCTAAGATCAGGAACAAGACAAGGATGCCCAATGTCACCATTGTTATTCAACATTGTACTAGAAGTTCTAGCTAGGGCAATTAGACAAGACAAAAAAATTAAAGGCATCCAAATAGGAAAAGAGAAAGTAAAACTCTCACTGTTTGCGGATGACATGATCCTGTATTTAGAAAATCCTGAAGTATCCACAACAAAGCTACTTGAACTAATAAATGAGTTCAGCAAAGTGGCAGGATATAAGATCAACACGCAAAAATCAGTAATGTTTTTGTACACTAGTACTGAACAATCTGAGGAGGAAATCAGGAAGAAAATTCCATTTTCAATAGCAACAAAAAGACTCAAATACCTAGGAGTTAATTTAACCAAGGAAGTACAGGACCTATATGCAGAAAACTACAAAACAATGCTAAAAGAAATTTAAAAAGACCTAAACAAATGGAAAGACATTCCGTGTTCATGGATTGGAAGAATAAATATCGTGAAGATGTCAATCTTGCCCAAACTGATTTATAGATTCAGTGCAATACCAATCAAAATCCCAACAGCTTACTTTACAGAATTAGAGAAGGCAATTACCAAATTCAACTGGAAGGGTAAGTGCACCCAAATACCAAAAGTGGGAGGAATTTCACTGCCTGACCTTGAAACATATTACAAAGCTACAGTGGTCGAAACAGCATGGTACTGGCATAAAGATAGACATATCGATCAGTGGAATAGAATTGAGAATCCAGAAATAAACCCTCACCTATACAGTCAACTGGTTTTTGACAAACCTACCAAGCCCACACTGATGGGAAAAAACAGTCTCTTCAACAAATGATGTTGGGAGAACTGGATATCTATAACCAAAAGAATGAAAGAGGACCCCTATCTCACCCTGCATACAAGAATCAACTCAAAGTGGATCAAAGATCTAAATATAAAAGCCAGGCCATAAAACTACTAGAAGAAAATGTAGGGAAACATCTTCAAGACCTTGTAGTAGGTGGTGGTTTCTTGGACTTCACACCCAAAGCACGTGCAACAAAAGAAAAAGTAGATAAATGGGACCTCCTCAAAATTAAACACTTTTGCACCTCACATGACTTTGTCAGAAGGGTGAAAAGACAGCCAACTCAATGGGAAAAAATATTTGGAAATCACATATCTGATAAGGGTTTAATATCATGGATATATAAAGAGATGTTACAGTTCAACAATAAAAAGACAAATGACCCAATTAAAAAATGGGCCAAAGACTTGAATAGACATTTCTCTGAAGAAGAAATACAAATGGCAAAAAAACACATGAAGAAATGCTCAACATCACTCATGATTAGGGAAATGCAAATCAAAACTACAATGAGATATCATTTCACACCTATCAGAATGGCCACTATTAAAAAGACAGAGAACTACAAGTGTTGGAGAGGATGTGGAGAGATAGGAACACTTCTTCACTGTTGGTGGGAATGCAGGATGGTACAACCACTATGGAGGACTGTTTGGCAGTTCCTAAAGAAGTTGAATATAGACTTGCCACGTGACCCTGCAATACCACTACTGGGTATATACCCAGAAGAACTGAGAGCAGTGACACGAACAGACATCTGCACACCAATGTTCATAGCCACATTATTCATCATTGCCAAAAGTTGGAAACAACCCAGGTGTCCATCAACAGATTAATGGATAAACAAACTGTGGTCTATTCACACGATGGAATATTATGCAGCTGTAAGAAGAAATGAAGTCAAAAAGCATATGGCAACATGGATGAACCTGGAGGACATTATGTTGAGTGAAGCAAGCCAGACACAAAAGGACAAATACTGTATGAATGCATTACTATGAAACAAATATATTGTGTAATATATTGTTTGATTCACACACACAAACAAACAAAAAACAAAACAAAAAAAAAATTTACATGTATCCATTACATTTAATTGAGAAATGTATGTATTTATTCACCTGTGTTTACTTTTAGTTTTTTATTGCTTATGTTTTCAATTATTAAATGTACAAAATAAAAGAAAAGGAAAAAAAAAAAAAAAAAAAAAGAAACCAGAAAAACAAGGATCTCTAAGTTTAAAGGGTAAATACTGTACAGTATCTCACCTATTTAAAATAGGAACTCTTACTGAATTTATTTTGGAGACATTGCTTTCCTCAATTTTCATCAATTCCTTAAAAACCTTTGTTTGTGATTATGTTTACTATGAACTTTGCCCTATCCCTCCTATATTTGAATCCTTAAGTTGCAACCTTGGAATCTGGATTCAAAGTACCTGGGTTCAAATAACCCATCACTACTGGGCAAATCATTTAATCCCTTCCAACACTTTAGTGTACTCACCTATGAAATGGGCATAATGATCATACTGTCACAAAAATATTAACCTCTTATTGCCTTATATATGTTAAGTATTGAGCATACTGACTATATAAAAGTTCTTAACAGGATTATTATTGTCAACACAACAGCACAAAATATCTCCATCTTTGACCCTATATCTTCACTTCTCTATTGGTCTTATATACACTGAATCCTTTCCCCCAACCTATCTCTGACTCCTTGATTCTAATATATGGTTTGATATTAGAGAAAAATGCATATTGACACATGGTCATGTGAATACCTCCACTCTTTTATCTGAAGTGCTTCGAGAATGAACTATTTCAGTTAATAGAATAGCTGGTTAACCTAGAAGTAACATATATTCTGCCCATGTCCAAATGATTAGAATTATTTAAAAATTTTGACAAATCTAATTCTTAAAACCTGAATTTTTTAAGTAATTGAGAAAATGCAATAGAGAGAATCGATCCATTGCACAAAGTGAAAAAAAAATAAAGCTTCTGAAATTTAAGATTGCTTGCAACTAGAATCATTTGTATTTTTGATAAATTATTTTTCATATCATTTTTCTTTTTCTTTCCTTCCTTGGTTATAATACTCCTCTTTTCCTTGGTGAATGATGATATAATGGGAAAACATCGACCTTGAACTTTTTTTTCCTATAAATTATTTTTTAATCCTGCTGCTAATGAGCATGGTATGGTACAATCTACGTTCTCAGAATCCATAGAGACTGTCAGCAGCTCTTTCTGAAGATTATTTATAGTTTTCAAGAGGCTCATGACAAATGTGTAAAAGGAGTGGCATTTTGCAAATAATGTATTGTCCTCTCTAATATAGAAATAACCTTTATAAAGCCAGGGGTCTTAGTTCTTAAAATAACTTCTCTCCATGCTTGAGATTGGGACATTTTATAAAATTAACCAAGAAGTTGATTTATTCTGTGTTTGAACTGACACCATTATTTTTTGTTGTTGTTTTTCATCTGCCAGCTTTGTTTTTTATTTTTAAATAGCTGGAAGATAATTTTTCTTCCTTCCTTATTTCTTAGGAAAAAACTGATACTTCACAGTTCCTGTATATTTGCAACTACTTTTACATAACACCTATATTTCTGAATTCCTCATGCAGAAAAAAAAAAAAAGAATTCGCTGTAGTCTAATTACTTAAAAAGCCATAATTGGTTGTTTCAGATTATATAATTTCATAATATATTTAAAATTTTCAAATAACTATATGGCTACCATTACATTCAATATATAAAATCTTTCATAATTAAAATTGATTTTTGTGTTACTATGTTGGCTTCAATGCCTGCCATTAACTGTCTGAATTTTTGTCTTGTACCAATAATGCATGAACTACTTTATAATGACTTAATGGGCTTCAATGAGTTTTGAATTCTGACTTCATGTTGCTATAATATCCTTATTTAAGAATTTTTTTTTTTCCCTAAATTTTTAAGTCATGCCTTTGTGGGTGTTCTAATCAACTTTAAAGTTCTCAAAAGTTACTTTCTATAGTTAATAGCTAATAGCTTCAAGGGCAAGTTCACTTAGCCAAGGCAGTAATTTGAAGTGTAAAGAAGCAGCATTTAACAAAAGAACTTAATGAGCAGACTCACACAGCCACCAGGACAGAAACCTTACCAGGGGGGGTCAGGAGAGATCACCACCTGGTCATAATATGCCAGGTGGGAGTCATTGCCCAAACATTCGGTTGGGTGGAGGCTTTAAGATGGTGAAACAATCTAATATCTAGTTTCCTGCCCCTGAAAACCCTCAGAAGCTCCAGCATCCTGAGAATTTGGAGTGAGGTTTCAATAAAGAAAAGTCGACCCCCCCCCCACCCCGCCCAATCCAGCACAATCTCTAGGCCAATAAGACAGTCATTCTGAACTACCTGGGAAGTAATTTAATGAAGCCTTGTTGACATCTCAGTAACAGAAACAAATGCATTTTTCTTACGGGGGGGGGGGGGGGGGTTCCTATCTATGTGAGTATGTGAGTAGACTAATTTCATCAGACAGGCTTTGCAGTCTAAAAACATTCTAATAAAAATCAACAAGAAGACTTGCTGATTCGGTATCTGAGGCTGCTTTTTGTGACAGGTTGTGAGGTGGGGAGCTAGGAGGGGTTGCCTAGGATACAGAACATACAATGCAAAGAAAAATAATGATGCCTTCTGTGAAGCCATTGAAACAGAAAAAAAAAAGAGATGCAGGCCATTTTAGCATAACAACCCTTAGGAATGCTAAGTGAAACTGACATTAAAACTGGCAAAGAAATCTATGATTGGCTTGGAGACAGACGACTTTGAGGTTATACTCCTGAGGGGAGGTTTCTTCAACCCACCTTCTCCAAATGAGAAGATCGGAAGCACTCTGAGCAGGACGGGTAAAACACAAGCCTGATGAACAGAATTCATGCTGAGGAGGAAAGTAGACAAAATCAATCTCTTTGAGGAGCCAATTGGGCTGAATAGGCTGAAGGAGACCTACCCCCTGTTCATCCCAGGTGTCCTTTGAGTGCATAGTCATGTTAGATTAAGAGTATCTCTGCACACCCTCCTGGCTTTTCTGTGTATGGATTGGCTAAATATAAGACAGCCTTCTTGGATAATGAAACAGCCCTCCTATCTCCTCCCTCCTGAGGTCATGTAAGGGCATTACTTGTAGAATCATGCCAAAATGACCTCAGCCTAACCATGAGAAAATAAAGAGAATGCCAAAACTACTTGCATTCTGGCTCTCTGTTTCCCTGCTCCCTGGGATCTCATTCTGATCATCTGACCCAGTCCCATCTTTCCCTTAACACAGAATCGCATGTGCCAACACTAATCACACACTATAGTACATGTTTATATTCACATTTTGTGTGGTATAGATTGAAATGAAACAGCATTTCAAAGGGAATTATTTTACATTCTATTGCTATATAACAAAACATCCAAAAACTTTATGACTTTAAAAAAAACAGCAATTTATTATGTCTTATGAATCCGTGGGCTGACTGGGTGGGAGATTTTTGTGCCTCACATGATGTAACGTAGTTTGGGATGCTGAGATGATCAGAAGGTCCAAATGGCCTTATTCATACCACTGGGAATTGGTGTTGGCCCCCAGGTGGCAGCTTAGTTGTGGTTGTCAGGCAGAGACCTCAGTTCTCCTCCGTGAGGGCCTCTCCCCGTGGCTACTGGAGCTTCCTCACAGCATGGTGGCTGGCTTCCAAGATGGATCATTCCAAGAAGAAGAAACAGGAGGTTTCTAGTCCTCTTAAGACCTGGATTCAGAAGACCTACAATGCCACTTATGCCACATGCTATTGATCAGAGCAGTCACAGAGCAAGCCCAGATTTTCAGGGATAAGCATTGAAGTCTATCTTTCAATGGAGGAGTGACATGCATGCACAGTGACAGAAGGGACCAATGACAGCCATCTTTGGAGACTTCCACACAGATTTAATTCCATTCCACTTCTGAGCAAGTTAAAAAATAAATAAATAAAAGCATTCACAATTTGTCTGCACTATTATAGGGCTTTAAATTCCAAATCAATACTCACACAAACTAGTCTCTGTGTAATGTTTCTTTTGTCTAAGTAGTCCTTTTATTTAGCTCTTGGAACTAAAAAGCATAGTCCATTTTCTTTGGTCTTAATTATATTATTTTTGAGGCAAATGAAGCATTTAAAACATTACTAAATAAAATTTAAATTAATAGCCTTATTTTGAATGTTTCTATACATGCAAGAATATATTGTACAGAAAGCATATTTTAAGAATTTATGCTGAAAATAAATTCACTTAGAATCAAAAATGAATCTTTAAAGGCAACAGAAATTGCTTCAAAAACTGGATCTAAAAAAGAAATGCATCTTATTATAGCTACTAAATTACTATTGTGAAGAACAGTTTAAGGGTTAACATTTCAGTCACACTTTGAGATTGAAAGAAATATCTCCGTGCTAACAGAATTCAGTGTCAAAAACAAGAAGTAGAAAAAACCATCAAGTAAAAGGCTAGCAGAAAAAAAAGTGAGGCCAAATTGGTAAAATATGGCATTTCAAAGAGAATCTTAGTGTCAAAAAATAATTGAAGAATGTTTATTCACTAAGATCACTGTTTTATTTACCAAAAATGAAATATGGATATAACATATGTCAAGCCCAAAATCTGTTGAATCAAATATGCCCAAAAAAATCTACTTAAGAAATAAAAAAGATGTTGAACTATTTGTCTCATTTATTAGTTTTACAGTCTGACACTGCACATGTCCAGCTGAAAGCAAGCGAAAAACCCACGTACCAAGGTGCTAGACTGAGAAACATATGGCAAGTTCTAAAAACTAAAGGCTGGTTATTTGTAAGTAGTGAGAAACTATTTTGGGGGTATCTTATAGCTTGATACAAAAAAGCATCATATGTTTACTTTTAGGAATTATCAGTAAGAAAAAATTTTAAATTTATTTACAGCATAGAGGAAAAGGTATCACCTGCATTTTTGAAATGTGGGTTCTTATGGAGACTGGAGGGCATTATTTTAATATATGTCTTTTGAAAGGGTTGGCAGCACAGGGAGAAAACTTTGTGGGGTTTTTAAATATTTAATTTCCCACTGCTGCTATGCAGCTTGAGGAAAACTTGAGGTTCTTTATTGGGAAATATTTCAGAGCTTATCTTAACTTGTGTAGAATTTAAAAAGTATTTAATATTCCTAAACTGTAGAGCTAGATGAAAAGAACAACAGCTTGGAGCAAAGAGGTAATTCTTTCTTTGCTAAATTAAAAAACTAAATATAAAAATACTAACATCATAGCTAAAATATGTTCTTATTGTGAGGGATTTTTCCCCCTGAGATGCCTCCCTCATTCGTTTGCTCATTGTTTTTGCTAGTTGTTTTTTTGCTCATTGTTGTTTTGCTCATTGTTTGCGCTTTTTGTCTGTTCTGTTTTCTCTTTAGTAGGCGCCGGGAACCGAACCTGGGATCTCCCATGTAGGAGGCAGGAGCTCAACTGCTTGAGCCATATCCACTCCCTTGTTATTAGGGTTAATTCATTACCTTTTAATTAATATATTGGTTGCCCAATGTACATGGATTATTTGAATGAAAGAGTTTGATGAGTCAAATAATAATGTGGCCTCTGTTTTTAACAGTGAAAAATTTTAGTAGATAGTCATAGCTATTGGACAAAAAGTAAATTGACGGACCTTTTTGTCTTAGAATTGGATTCAGCATCATCTAAGGAATTAGATAGAGGTAATCATAATAGGGTCATTGTAGAAATGTTTAAAAAACAACTGCTGGATATAGTGGCAAGATGGCGTCAGTTTAGGAGGACACTCACTAACTCACTCTAGAAGGATGGCTGATTGGGGACAGGATCCTGCCTGAGCGGTCTGTGCTGGGGGCACACGGAACAAGAACTTTGGATCACAGAAGGGTTACAATGGGGGCGGGAGACGATCATTGGTGGGGCGTGTCAGGGATGGGGGTTTCATGGGAGGAAGTTCACCTGAATACACATAAAAAATATATAAAATTGTTCAAATGATCAAGGGGTGGGGCATGGTCACAGTAGGTGGAGAATCACTCAATAAATGAGAGAATACTGAATTCCCAACCTGGAGAGCTCTGCCACCTTCTCCAAGGGAGCAGCAACAGTCCCCCGAGTGCAGGGGCAGTGTCTGGCAAAGGAGGATGGTCCACTAATGGGTTCTTGTTATTGATAACTAGCCCTACGAGTCTCTGCTCTTGTAATTGAAACTTAGCCTACTATTATGGGGTGCCTAAGGGGTGCCTCCTGAGAGCCTCCTTGTTGCTCAAATGTGGCCTCTCTCTAAGCCAAACTCAGCATATGAATGCATTACCTTCTTCCCAGCATGGGACATGACTCCCAGGGATGAGCCTCCCTGGCAACAATGGATTAATACCAAGTGCCAACTGGCAATACGACTGGAAAAAGACCTTGAATAAGGGGGAAAAGGTAAAGACAAATGAGTTCATATGGCTAAGAGATTTCAAAGAGAGTCGGGAGGTCATCCCAGAGGTAATGCTTACACACTCCTCAGTAGAATCTCATAGAACACCAAAGTGGATACCACCCCAAACAGAGGGGCTCCTGAGGGCTCTGGAGACACCCAGGCCCTATATAAGGGGGGATAGCTCCAGAGACTGATGGCTTATCAGTGGGCTATACTTTGGAATCTGTGCTCCTGAGAGTGACAGAGTTGGACTCAAATGAGTCCTCCTTGCACATGGTCCATCAGTCCCTTCTATTCAAACCTATATGTGGTGCTGGAGTTTGTAGGTGTACTTCCAGAGACTGGAGCCTTTGGCCTGCCCATGTGGCAGCTGTGCCTGGAATCTCAGTGGAGCTGCAACTCTTATTCTACAGCTCAATGGACTCATCCAAGACACCTGGCGAGGAGATGATGATGGACAATGGCTATCCCAGAATGGAGAGAGTCTGCAGCTACAGGAAGGATAATCCCATCCATCTTATCCATGGGATATAAGCCCCCTCTCACTTGGAGGTGGAGTGGACATCACCATCCCAGACTCCTCAGGATTGGGGGAATAGCTATGGACTAGACTGGACTTAGTGGAATTCTGTTGTAGACATATTGTGATTCAAGCAATCAAAGAAATTACAACATTGATGTGGAGTCAGTGGCCACTGTATGCTTTGGGGGCAGGGAGAGGGAAAAGCAGTTATAATACAGGGGCTTTTTCGGGACTTGGGAATTATCCTGAGTGACATTACAATGACAGATATAGGCCATTTTACATCAGCATATAACATGCAGAACTGTGTGGGAGAGAATGTGGCTACAATGTGAACTATGGTCCATGCTTAGTGGCAAAGCCCCAGGATGTGTATATCCATTGCAGGTGATGTGCCACACTAATGAAAGATATTTATGTAGGTGTTGTGGGAGGTGTGGGAGGTGGGGAACATGGGAATCCCTGTAATTTTTGTGTAACATTTATGTAATCTAAGCATCTTTTAAAACATTAAAAAAAAAAAAAAAAAAAAAAAAAAAAAACTGCTGGAAAATCTCTTTCACTGGCCTTGTCACAGATTTTTTTGTGTATATTTATACTTTTTAATTTTTAAAAAGATACTTAGATTATATAAATGTCATATTAAAAATATAGGGGATTCCCATAGTCCCCACTTCCTACCCCTCCCACATTTTCCCACATTAACAACATCCTTCATTAGTGTGGCACAATTGTTACAATTGATGAATAAATATTGGAGCATTGCCACTAAGCGTGGATTATAGTTTACATTATAGTTTAAACTCTCCCCAGCACAATTTTGTAAGTTATGACAAGATATATAATGGTTTGTATCTGTCATTGCAACATCTTTCAGGACAATTCCAAAGTCCCAAAAATGCCCCCATATTATACCTATTTTTTCCCTCTCTCTCCCCTCAGAACCTCCAGTAGCCACTGCCTCCACATCAGTGATAAAAGCTCTTCCATTGCTAGAATAACAATAAGTCTATAGTAGAATAACAGTAAGTCTACTCTGGTCCATTGTTCATTCCCCAGTCCTGAGGATTCTGGGATGGTGATGCCCACTCTGCCTCTAATTGAGAAGGCTTGCCACAGATTTTGAGCCAAATGTGTTATTAACCTCATTAAGTTAGGTCACTAATAAAATAATGCACATTACCTGGAAGATGATACATATTATTTATTCTTGATCCTTTATATGTGCATGTACAAATTAGATTATTTATAATGTAACCCCATCTACTACCATAAAGGATTCAAAGCAGCAGGTGGTAGCAAGCACAAAATAAGGACATTTCTAAGTTATAAAACATTTTTTAAATTTAAATTAAAATTTATTTAATTGAAAATTAAATATTCAGTTCCATAAATTCAATCATAGCAGTAGGGGTTCTGGAGCTAGACTTTTTGGGCTCAAACCCTTCTTCTACTACATAAGGACTGCATCTGCATGGCCTTTGGCAAGCTAATTAAACTCACCATGGCTCAAATTCTTCATTTTTAAAGTAGAGAGAAAACCATATTTCATCTAAGATGCTTTGACTGTTAGATACAATATTATTTTGTATACAGCTATGAAAGAAAAATCACCCAAAGCAGGAGTCAAAAAGGAGAACCTTATGTAAAATGAATAGACCAAAGGTTAAGACTTCAATGTGAGGAAAATTATTTTTAAAAAATACCTGACACAAAGAAAAGGGTTCCAGAGAAGTTGCACATCTCAACTTTGATACCAAGAAAAGAAAGGGGAAAAAACATCTCCCCTGACAATGTGAACCACAAGCCAGTTTTCATGTAGTTCGGCTAGCTGAACTCACACTACCCATGTGGTCTGAAAAACTTCAAAAGAGAAATTAATTGAAAGTGGCCCCAGGTTGGTCATGCTCCATGTGACTAACAGAAGCATAGACAAACCCTGTCCAGAAGAACTTGAGGGAAGTTCAGGCTGGGAGTCACCGTAAGACGGCATTGGGTGCAAGACCAGTGTCAGACAGAGATGTTACAATGAGAGAAAAGAGCACATGACAGATTGATTGCAAAGAGAAGCCCAGCTCTTTCCTTTTCTTTATCTACTTTATCAACATGATTTTGTAGCTCCTCTCATCAAGAAGTCTATTTTCCTACCACTTGAATCTAGGCTTGCCTTGAGGCTTGTTTGGGCCAATTCAATGTGGCAGACATGATGGTCTGCCCTTTCCAAATCTAGGCTCAAGAGGCCTTGTATCCATTGAGGTTGGTGGGCCACACTATGGGAGATGTTTGTGTTGGATGTGGTGGGAGGTGTGGGAGGTGGGCAACATGGGAATCCCAGTGGGTTCCATATAATATTTTAGGTAATCTAAGCACCTCTTAAAATATATGTATATATATATATATAAAATAACATTTTTGTAAGCAAATACACATATATGCATATATATTTATATATCATTTTACAAATGTTTGTATGTATTGTGAGAATTTTGATTTTTACCCATAATAAAAAAAAAAAAAAAAAAAAAAAAAGAGGCCTTGTATATTTGCACTTTTTCTCTTGCAACTCTGTCACCTTCAGGAAAATAAACCACAGTTAGTCTACTGAAAAGATAAGCGACCATGTGGAATAGAGCCCAGTCACTCTAATAAAGGCCTTCCTAGATCACCCAGCACCCACAGTCTACCTGCCAACTGACCACAGGCTCATGCAAGTTCAGCTGAGATCAACTGAACCAAGTCCACATTAGCAGAACCACCCTGTAGACCCAGGAGCAAAAGTAAATGTTTATCATTTTAGGCCATTAGATTTTGGGGACATTTATTATTCAGCTATAGCAAATTGAAACAAGGTGTATCTTAGAATCAATGAAATATGGTAGTAGTACCCACTTTTTCGCTATGGTGAAGAATTAATTGATTTAATGCCTGTAAAGCACTTAGAATTGGATTCAACATCATCTGAGGAATTAGACAGAGGTAATCATAATAGTGTCATTGTATAAATATTTAAAAAACAAGAAATGCAATCTAAAATATTTATTGATCTTCTATTATATTCAACAGAGACTCCTTATCTCCGACTCTGTTCATATATAAAATGGGAGTTCTGATTTGTGGAATGATTGTGAAGATTAAATGCAAATGGAAATGGCTTGTAACTATAAGGTACTAGATGAAATGTGACTACAACTATGACTACATAAAAACAAGAGCTAAAATACAATGAGATTTATGTCAAAAGAGGTATAAACATGTGTTAAGCCAATACAAAAAGTAGTGATAAATTCTAAGAGACCTAGAGATGGTTTTATAGGGTAAGTGGCATTTGAACCAATCGCTGAGGAATAGAAAGGATTTTGTAAAGTGAAAGATTATTGTAAAGCAGAGAGTGAAAGGCATTGTAGTTTAAAGAAACTACATGTGTAAAAATTCAAAGATATGCCAGTCTTGTCTGTCTGGTATGACTAGAGTTTATAGCATAAGAAGAAAAATGGTTGGATATGAGACCAAGATGATAGGTTGAAAAAGCTAGTCATATATCTGATTGAACAAACAAACAAAAATAGGTTTCCTCCTTTAAGAAATGAAATTTCACCAGAGGCTTCTAAGCAGGCTACTAGTGATATGACAAAATCTGTGTTTTGAAAATAAAACTCTATGTGGCAGATTGAATTACATATTCCAGGAAAAAAATATGTTCTTAATCTTAATCCCATTCCTGTGGGTATGACCTCATTGTAAATAGAAACTTTTAAAGATATTATTTTTAATTCAGGTGTGCTCAAATGAATTAAGATGGGTCTTAATCTTATTCATGGAAGCCTTATAAGAGAGAAAGCCTCAAGAAGGACTGGAAGCTGGAAGTCAAGGGAACTCAGAAGAGAATGGAGAGGACATTATCATGTTTGCGGAAAGTCAAGGAGTCCAAAAGCATGCCAACCAGCCAGAATGCTTCAGACCTGGGAGGAAGCAGGCCTTCTAGCCTTTGAAACCATGAGTCAATAGAGTACTGATTTTTAACCAACCCTTTGTGTGGTATTTGTCATAGAAACCATGAGCTGAAATGTCCTGGTGGCAATGTAGAGGAAAAGCTGGATGGAGAAAAGTAAATATAAGCATCTAGGTGAGAAATTATCAAGGCCTGATCTAAGGTCTACTGAAGTCAAAGAACTGGAGACATATTTGAAAACCACATTGGAGGACAACTATAATTTTAAGGGTCCTACTATGTAGCAAGTCATGAGCTAATTGCTCTCACAAACATTATTTCAAGTAATTCTCCCAAATACCTTATAAAACTTGGAGAGCACACTGTCCATGACAACACATTGGGGGAATGAAACTTAGGTCTGCCTGACTTCAAAGTCCAAAGCTTTTTCTCTATTTCACTTACCCTTTAGATATAAAGAGATATGGTTATCTATGGGAGAGAAAATTTGGAAATTGCTTTTGTTACTCAGAAAATATCTTAAAGAATCTACATAAATTGTCAAGATTTATTTTTTTCTGGGAATAGGTTGGAGAGGATGAGAGCAGGATTTTTATATTTTAGAATTCTATGCTATTTGCTTTTATGTGAGCACGCTTTATTTTCTTAATTAAAAACCTGCAAGAGGTTTATGTGAGTAAAACCTTATTATAAAACAATGACAAGAATGTCTCTCATCTTCTGCCCATCTAGATACGAAAGCAGCAATTTGGAATTGTGGACAATATTCATGAGACTGCCTCCAATTTATGTAATTAGAGAATGTTAGAGCTGATAGTGTGATAATCACCTATCATCCAACCACCTTACTTTTCAGATAAGGAAACTGAAGCCAAGGAAGTTTAGAGAACTTGGTTAGGGTCAGAAAGTAAATTGATTAAATTAAAATGCTCATAGAAGCCATTAAAACGATAAAACACTGCACAAATGCAAGCTTTGACATGATTCATGCTGGAGCCAGCACTAGAAGTAAATTCTTCTCATTGACAAGTCATTGCTCCTGTTACTTTCTCATAATATGTGTTTGAAGTCTCCTGCCCCGTGATTCACCCAGGCATTAAAGGTGGGAGGACATAGGGCCCTGGGAAACTTAATTTTTCTGATTCTTACTTTCCCCATCTATAAAATGGGCATAATAATAGTACCTAGAACATGCTGTTGTTTTGAAGATTAAATAAGAGAAAGTCACGAAAAGCATATAGACTGGCATATAGTTAGCATACAATAAATATTACTTGCTATTTTTAATTGCTTTTATTAGTAGTAGTTGCCAAATCATTTAAGAGTATCTGTAGTTAATGTTTCATGGCAAAATTATTTTTCCTTCTCATCAAAATAATTGTATCCTGGTGAACTTCACATAATGGACTTTGAGAACATGGACCTTAAAGCCACACAAATCTGAATGAATACAGACAGTGCCAAATAATAACTGAGGGACCTTGGGCAAATTATTTAAATGGTAAAGATTCACTTTTCTTGGTTTAAAAAAAAAATAGAGACAGCGATAGGTGTCTTGTGGAATTGTGAAGATTAAGGCAGAAGGCCTGGAAAAATATCAGTCTACTCTTAATGCTAATTAAAATCCTCAGTAAGCGACAGCAATCATTATTATATATTACATCTTATAGTATATCTTTTGAAGGCATTGTGGTCCATGTGCAATTTCATAATGTGGATGAGAAACCAATATGTCAGCAAGATTACTGCCCCTGCTCAATAGATTTGCTTAATTTAATTTCCCTATGTTTGCTTTCTATTCAAATCTTTGACTACAGTCAACTGTAATCAAGTGTAAAAGCAGAGAAAAAGATACTAAAGGGATAAATGAAGAATTCAATAGGAAATAATAGGGAAATAAGTAGGTGGAGATCCAGCCATAGAATCCACCTCTGTCTTAGTTTACCAGGGTTGTTGCAACAAACTAATCTGGCTTAAACAGCAAAAACTTATTGTTTCATAGTTCTGGAGTATAGAAATCCAAAATCAAGGTGCTGGCAGGGCTATGCTTTCTCTTAAAGGGGAGGTTCTATATCGAGCCTCTCCTCTGCTTCTGGTGAGAGGTCAGCAATCCATAATATTCGTTGGCTTGTGGCGACATAACTTAAACTCCATCGCATGGCCACCTCTCTCTGTCTCCCTGTTTATGCACAAACTTCCTCTCCTTATAAGGACACTTGTAATCTACCCTAATCTAGTTTGACCTCATCTTAACTAATATTTTTAATACTATTTAAAAATAAATTCATATTCATAAGACCAGGGGTTAGAACTTGAACATATCTTTTTGGAAGACATGATTTAATCCATAACAGGGAAGCGGATGTGGTTCAAGTGATTGAGCTCCCACCTTATACATGGGAGGTCTCAGGTTTTGTTCCCAGTGCCTCCTGGACCAGACAAGCAAGACAGTGAGCTGGTATGATGGGCAGGCACAGGAAATTGACAAAACGAGATGATGCAACAAGGAGACACAAATAGGAAAGACAATGCGAGACACAACAAAGCAGGCAGCTGAGGTGGCTTAAGCCATTGAGCACCTCTCTCTTACATGAGAGGTTCCAGGTTTGCTTCCTGGTGCCTTCTAAAGAGAAGATGAGCACACAGTAAATGAACAGAGAGCAGACAGCGAGCACAAACAATGAGGGGAAGGGGATAAATAAATACTTAAACAAACAAACAAAACTCCATAACAAGCCCATTGGCCAATTCAAGAGGAAGAAAGAGGAAATGGCCAGGTATCTCTTATTCATTATTTTGTATAAGATAAATGAATGAAAACATTGTGTTTTGACCTTAAGGAGAGTATCCAGGTCAACCCAGGATAGTTATGTAACCAAATGGGGCATATGAATGGATTTTAGAGACAGAGAAAGAATCTGTGAAAGGCTATGGAGAAAATGACCTAGGATCTGAGTGCTTTGATGTTTTCCAGATATGCATGGTCAAGGGTGGCACTATCCATTTAAAGACATGGGATTGAGTAGATCAAAAAAGGTAAAAAAAAAAAAAACATGGAATAGAAAAAGCAAGAGATAAAACAGAAAAATCTCATTCAACACTTCAGGTGACTTAATGCAATAGTTCTCCAAGTATGGTCTCCAGACTAGCAATTTCTTCTCTTCCTAGGACTTGGAAATGCAAATTCTCAGCCCCTCTCCAGACTATTGCATCAGAAATTCTGCAGGGGGCCCAGCAATCTGTGAACAAACCCTCCAAGTCATTCTGTTGTATGCAATTTTGAGACCCACTAAAGTACAAGAGTATTTTCTCATCATCCTTTTCACTTTTTAGTCCAATTTATGTCTTCTTATATCCCTATTTAAACCACAAAGAAAGAAAGCTCAATGGTACAAAGGCTAGGATATGGGACAGATTTATTTTAATAATTCACAAATCTGTTATTAACTAGTTTATAGTAAACATGACAGTTTTTTAAATCACAGCCAAACATTTTCAGGTCATGCATAAGTTTCACAGAACAATAGGTATATTACATTCAATGGAATAAATAATAACTTTAGAACAATGCTGAACAGGATTCATTAAGTGGAGAGGAAATAGCACTTGATGGGCTGCACAATGTACTAGGAATGAGATGTCCTAGATAGAATCTTCTGTAACGCCCTGCTCTTGCCAGATGATTTTGTTCCACATAACCGAACATTATTTTCCAAAGCCCAGTTGATCCTGCACAAACAAGGCAATGCTGTATAAAGACGTTTTGGTGCAGTCCCTATTACTGTAAATCAGAAAAGTACATTCACAGAAAAATTTCATTGTAAAAGTAAATAGAGGGAAATGGATGTGGCTCAAGAGGTTCGGCGTCCGTCTACCATATGGAGAGACCGGGGTTCGATCCCCGGTACCTCCCGGTAAAAATAATAAAATAAAAATAAAAATAAAAAAACAGCATCCTTGAAAGTAAATAGAAAACAAGCAAATGAACAAAAGGCTGGAAATTTATCTTTGGAAGGAAAGAAGTACACCAGGGGAAAGGCACTGGGAAGAAGTTTTCTGCATGTCTTGCCTTACTCATTCCGTACCTGACAAATCTTGCATTGTACCTTTCAGTGGTACAGTTTGTCTTTACTCACCTTAACCTATAGCGTACTCTTCAAATGTTCCAGTGCTAAGAAGATTTACTGAAAATGTATTCAACTGAAAATGGGCATTTTTCACTTATTTCATGCTTTAGTGAGCCTCTTTTCTTATAGCTACTGAAGCTCTTGGTAAGGTGTTAATAAGAAATACCAGCATGGGCACCAAAATTTGAAATCATGTTGCATTTACTATATATTCCGTAAAGCCCCAAGGGATCATCATACCCAAAGGTATCTGAAAATATAAAGTAACATCATTACATTCTGATATTATAAGATATATTGCCTCTCATCCACTTTTGTGGCCCTTTTAAAAATTAGTCTATAAAATTTTCATAGAAGCTTCAAAGTATTAAAGTATAGGTAATGGAATGAAATGGCCTGAAATGAAAATATGTTATTGAGATTATGCCAATGGCATAGCTAAAATTTAGAGCAATAAACTAAGAAGCAAGGAGAGAAATGTTGGGGAAAATACCTTTCAAAAGTGGCTATAACCATCTCTTTAAATGCAAAGGAGGTGATTGGATGTTCTATTACCCATTGTACAGTCCTGGTAAACAAGCCAATGCATAGTCAGGAGAAGATGTAGGATTCTGGGTAGGAATAGGGAAACTGTACAGGATCCTCTGGGTTTATAAGTGGCATGTTTGCTTCTTGGCCAGGACTGGGGTTCCTGGAGTTGCCACTGTCTCCTGGTGAAGTTGGAGCAAGGGCTGGAAGAAATCTTGAAGCTCAGGGAGCTAAGTGATCATTGCCGGCCAGAGCAGATTCGGTGTTGGGTGGGAAGAGGAGTAAGAAGACTAGTGAGCGGAATCTGGAGAGGAAAAAGAGAACAGCGTGAAGCCATCTGGCCACCAGCAGAGCTAGAATAGACAAGAGTTTGGTTGCTTTGCTTGCAAACTCTCTCAGCCCCCTATCTGAATGGTAACCTCAGGAGCCCATGCTTCAAATGAAACTGGTTTATTTTATAGGAAATAGAATCAGCAAACATCAGAGCCACCAAGGTGCGTGGAGCCCCCAGATCCCATCCAAAGCTAGTGTTTGGCGTAAGTGTGTTGAGTACACATTTGAAAGAGAATAAATTGGGAGGTAGGTGAAAGGTCATGACACTTTAGTATGACAGTCTCTACCAGACTCTCCTTTTTACTCAAACGTGGTTTTCTTTGATGACAGGAAGACACTCTAAGACAGGATTTTCAGATGACAACCTGATTTCTCAGAAGATTCCCAACCACCCTCATTTTAAAGACTCCCTCCAGCTGTTTAGAACAAGAAGGAAAGAATACATATAACTTTGAGCCCCCAGTCGGTCAACCATTGCTAATTTATTTTGCTATGTGAATGAACCTCTTTGGTTCAATTGCCTGGCTTTAAAAACAGGAGTAACACCAGACTCACAGCCTTGCACTCTGCAGCTCTCTGTTGAGCTGCAGGCCTGCAAATTCAACTGTGTCTTAGGTATCACCACTTTAGGGAGCCTCAGACAGCACAACCAAACATTTTCCTGATGGACCTCACCATCTTTCCCTAAAACTCTGCCCTCTCTAGAGAGCTGACTCTACCACCATCTGCCAGTCCTCCAAGCCAGAAGATTTAGACTTTCTGGTTATGATCAAAATGATCCCCTTCTCTACCTCTCTGCACTGGCTTCAGTCAGTCTCCTCACTTCTCAGCTGGGTTATTCTAGACACATTTGCTTCCTAATTGGTCTCCCTGACTCCAGTCTTGCATTCTCCATTCCTTCTGCTAGAAGAACAATTTTATCTTATTCTTATTGGAGAGAAGGAATTTGGAAAAGAGAACTGGTTAGGGTGCCTGGATACATAGACGCAGAGAATAAAAACAATTGAGGTTAACTTGGGAATTTGTTCTTTCAGTTTAAATCCTTTTCTTCCCTCTAATGATTACTTCAAAAGAATGTTATTAGAAGCTGGTCAAAACAAAATGTCTTCATTCTTTTCCAAAATATTTAATGTTTTATCTGCCAGGAACCATCTAGAACAGAGAAGTCGTTTTTTTTCCCAAACCCAGCTATATTGCTGGGTATGCATAAATTTATGCTCTACCCCACAGTTGCATGCCAGAACATACAAAACCTTAAAAACAACAAAAGCACTTTCTGTTTTGAGAAGTGGTGAAATGCAGTCTTGCTCTCTTCATTTTGAACTCAGCTGGCAGAAACAGTGATCTCACAAACAAACGTGGCAATTCTGTTATGCATGTCACTTGTGCCAGTAACTAAGTTATGAACTCACTAAAAACTATCTGGCTCTGGATGGCAGGTTAGACTATCAGCTATTACTCCTAAAGCACCAGAGATTTTCTGAAAACAGGTGCTATAGAATAAGGACAAAGGACAAATGGGGCCCAATTCTCCAAAATGAAAGTGACTGATAAAAGATGGCTTCTTGCTTCAGCAAGGAATTAGTGGATCCTACAAGATGAGTATCTGGAATATGGCAGACCCTGTCCCTATAATAAAATCATGAAACATTGGAGCTGGAAAGGACATCAGAAGAACAATGTCTTTGTTCGAGTAGAAGCTCACACTGAACCTCAGAAAGCTGGAATGACTTGCCTACAGGACTCAGTGAAGAGTGGGGCAGATTTGACACTAGAATCCTGGTTTCCTGATGTCCTGGACATCAGCCATCTGCTTATTCAACAACCAGCAAATACCAAGAGGCCAACTCCTCATCTGAGTCATAATAGCTGCTGAGTTATCTCAGCTTCCCAAAGTGAACAATTTTGGGGTGATTACAAGCACAGTAGTTAAAATACATAGAATATCCACCCCCAAGTGTGGGTGTGTTTTGCCTCTTATGAATTTCTGTGCCCAGTGTCAGAAGTGAGAATGCCTGAGTTCATTACTCTAAAACAGGAACATAATCATGAAACCAGTACTCTTAAAAGTTATGCCATCAGTGCATTTAAGAAATACTATCACCTGTCCCCTATAGTCCCTTAGATGCTGCTGCTGCAGATGTCAATTGTTCTCTGGGTCACAGGATATTGACAGGGCTTTATTGATTCAAGTATTCATTATTGACTCATGTAACAAGGATCATGGTAGATGCCGGAGAAAGAGTGATACACGTGGTCTCTACTTTCTTTCTTTCTTTTTTTTTTTTTTATTTTAAAGATTTATTTATTCACTTTATCCACTTTAACCCCCTCCCTACCCCATTTGCTGTTTTGTGTCCATTCGCTGGGCAATTCTCTGTATCTGTTTCCTGCCATCTCTTCTCATCCTCCTCCTCCAGTCTTCACCAGGATTCGATCCCGAAGACCTCCAGGAACCGAGGTGGCGCAGGTGGTCTCTACTTTTGTGGGATTTTCAAAGTGACAAATATTTTTATGATTTGCCTGCTGCTGCCCTTTCAGCTCCACACAAGGGATAAAAAATGCATATATTCCAAAAACTAGTTATAGACACAAAAAGACAGGGAAGACTGGCAAATTACTTTTTCTCTGGAAAATTACTTAATTATATCAAGCATGCGAGAATTGTGAGCATAAATTCCCCAAAGAATAACAGATATGTTTTCTTAATCACCTGCATATAAAAACTTTAAAAGCAAATTAAGTTAAAAGAGAATAAGTGCTTTTGGGTCACAGCACACAGCATATTTAGCACAGGATAATGAGAAATTGAAGTAAGTACAAAATTATAGGTTCTTCTTCTTCTCTAAATCAGAGCCCAGGTTCACAAATGACCCAGCTAAAGTTTCACATCTCTTGTTTCTTGCACATTCTGTGTTTCAGCCTAAAATTAAATAGACGATCTATTTCTCTGAGCTTTATGTCCTAACATCCCATTTCTCAAGCCTCTGAAACCTGGTTACTTTTTTCATTGATCCACTGATCCAGTAAAGTGGCCAAATCCCAAGGCCCCTGCTCAGTTTTTAATAGCCACATGGCTTTTGCTAAATGCTATACTTCTAATGCAGCATTTTACTCCTAAAAATGCTTTCTCTCTCTCATCATTTTCTCTTGTTAGCCTGTGATGGATCCAGACCACCCACTGTGGACACCTCTGTGTTCTGACATTAACTTTTATATTTAGGATTATATCCCCTCTTCTAACAAAAGTATTTAAACTGTCTTACAATTTAAATATAGTATAAAATGGAACAAGTAGGATTAAAACATACAAATGAAGGAAAAGGCAAGCTGATATTATCCCTTGCTTCAAGTGACAGTTACGCCTGGCCACGGAATTGAGCTCCACGTTTTCTGCCAGTTAAAACACAAAGGAGGACATGTTGAACTGCATTCTTTTCATTATCTGACAAACAAAAGTACACATATTTGTCACTGCAGTCTGTGTTACTTCCTGGAGCTAAACTCAAGCAGGAATTTATAAGATGAAACCTTGTAGGTAGAAGGCACGCTAAGTAATGCAAAACCTCAATTATGTGATTATAAAAGACAAAATTTCCATTCAGCCCACCCTTTGTGAAAACATCAAGCATAAGGTGAAAAGTAAAATTTAATGAAAGCAATTTGGGAAGAAGGTACTACATGGTGGTCTAGGACCTCACATTCTCAGTATCTAAATTAAGATAAGGGATAATTTAAAATAGTGAGATAATGCACATTTCTATTAGATTCTCTCAAATGTTGGATTCCTTAAGTAATGCTGGTCGAGAGTAGGTCATTGTCAGTTCAGTATTAAACTCTCTCACAAGAAACTGCAGGGTAAATATTCTGAGTTGTCAGTTTAAATAAAACCTCTGTGGTTTAGTTATTAGTCAAGAACATTTTTATCAACAACCACATCTGCTCACACCACAAAAAATTGTCTTACTACAGTAGAGATGCTTACCTGAAAACACCTGCTTTTCTTACCATTGGCCTTGTACAGGTTCTCAGTAAAGTCTCTATCATTCTGGATCTTCTAATGTGAGGAAAAGAATTTCACCCTAACTGGTTTGTTTTAAAGCCTAAAAGATTTTTTACTTGTTTTGCTTTGTTTTGTGATTGGTTATTCTCATGCATTGAAGAATCTAAGTGTAATGCTTCTTGAAGATTAAATATTGAGTAAAACCAAGCAACCTACAGAACTCATCAATGTAAGTGAGCTGAAAAATGTTCCCTTACATAACTACCCAAATCTACCCTATTAGCAAGTTTAATCCTGATGATTTAAATAGTGGTGAATATCCAACAGAGTATTTCATTTTATGATTGATTCTAAGTTGTTCCTTTAGGCAATAACTCGCTAATAGCAATCCTTTCTGATTAAAGACAGTAAACTGATCACTACAGAACCACAAGAAGCTTTCCTTCTTGTGTGCTATGATATATACACCAAGGTCTCCTCTGTTGTTTCAAATTGAATAGCTATCCATTAAAAAAGAACAAAAGGAATAGCATTGAGGCAATAATTGTCTGCACTTTGCTCTAAGATTTCATCTGTTAGATTTCCACCTCTGACTATAACGTTGTAATTTGAATCAGACTTGCCCTCCCACCATAAACAACTAAATATTAGACAAAAAGTATGAAATATCACTTTACAGATATTGGACAACATGTGAGGCAGGACTGTGATCCCTGAGTGAAGAAAAAGAAATGAGATGAGCTCTAGGTTTCTACTTGGCAGCACTTTCTGGACTGCAGGGCAGAGAGGGAAATCCCAAACAAAGTTCAGTCACATCTCACCATTTCACGGTAAATATAAATTCTAATGTCTGTACTATTTTACCCTGGCAGTTAAATTTTTAACTTTTAATGGAATCTAATAGTATTCTATATTCTTCAGATGATGTGCTGTTGTTGAATTTGAACTCAAGACTTTCAAATATGAATAGGCACAAAATTGGAGAATCTATTAATGACAAGAGATCATTAAAAACAAAAACAATAATAAGTTCATCAGATACAGAAACAACATTTAAAAAATTCTCTAAACCTTTTATTTTAACAAACAAAATATTCAAAACTTAGAAGAGTGGAAATAAGAAGTAATTATGGAACATCATAAAAAGCATCTCAAACCACTGGTCAATAGCATACCAAATTAATAAAGCACTGGAGGACTTCCCATTAAAAACATAAATAAGACACAAAATGCTCCTATCGCCTTTGTTACTTAGTATTATTCTAGGATCAACATAGAATGTCTAACAGTGGAGATTGGTTAAAAAATATGTATCTCTTTCTATATATAAAAAAGAATTAAAATTATGTGTCAGATAACTAAAACAGAAACACCTGCATTGTTATTTTTAACGGTTTTGCAGTATTTAATTTTAAAGATATTATTTTTCTGATATTACTAGTCATTTTTAGAACATAAAAAGTTACCAATAAGTGAAAGAAAATTCAGCACATTTTAACAGTGGTTATTTCTTAGTATTGTGTTTTGTAACTAAAATAAGCATGGATTACTTTCATGATTACGATATTAAGAAAAAAGGGTGAAGTGTGTATATATGTGCATATAAACAGAGAAAACTGTAATATATACATAAAACTGTTAATATTATATTTTGGGTTTGTAGATGGTACTGTGTGGCTGGAGAGAGGGTGGACATATCTGTAATATTTGACTTATTATGTGTACATGTGTTATTTTGCAATCTCAAAAATCTAATAATATAAATTAACTCACAGAACTACCATAAATAATGTAAAAGAAGAATAATAACCCACAGGATAACTAATAGCCAAATATGATATATTGACATTTTAAAAGTATTTATAGCATAGAAAACTTCATAATAAAAACACTAACACACCACTAGAAAATGGCAAAACAATATTAAAAAGAAAGCAAAAGATATAAGGCAAGGAATTTGAAGAAGAAATATGTATACACAAACCCATATAAATTCGGCCCATTATACAACTAATTTAAAACATATACATCAAAAGAACTTGCTAATTTTTGCCAAAAGGGAATATTTTCATAAAAGATACAGGTTGCTGAAATTATTAATTTGAGAACAATGGTCTTTAAAACTACTACAATAAATAAATTGGAACATTTTTCATGAAACTAAATTGACAACATAAACACAGAACCTCTAATATTGTCCTATTTCTGAAACCAGTAATTCCGTTCACAGAAATACACTCTAAAGAAATTATAAGAGATCGCAACATAAATGTGCAATAAAAATAATTATTTCAGCATTGTTTATAAAGGAAATATTCTAAAAACCAACAATAGGAGTAGGGCATATTAAGTATAATGTGTCCAAGCTATAGGATCCATGGGTGGGTTACACTAATTTTCATTTCTGGTGTTTCCTGAAACCTTGACTCCATGGGAAACATTTGCTACAAGTCCCATTTGAGCTCAGGGTCCAGCTGACCAAAATTTCTGTTTTTCTAGGCAAGGCCAAACATTTCTTTTAAAAAAGAGTCTACATTTATTGAGCACTTACTACGTGCCAGATTTGGTGCTAAAGGTGTCTTGTTCGTTATCTCATTTAAATCCCAGGCCATCCAGTGAGGTGCTGTTTTAGTTTCCTAGGCTGCTTAACACAATCCTATGAAATAGTTCAGCTTAAGCAATGGGAATTTATTTGCTTACAGTTTCGAGGCCGAGAAAATGTCCAAATCAAGACATCATCAAGGCGATGCTTTCTTCCCAAAGACCGGCTGCTGGCGATCCCTGGCAAGGCACGTGGTGGCATCTACCGGTCTCTCCCTTCTCTTCCAGGTTTCATTGATCTCAGCTTCTTGCTTCTGTGGCTTTCTCTCTCTGTGTTCATTCCATTTACAAAGGACTACAGTAAGAGGTTTAAGACCCATTCTAAATGAGATGGGTCACACTCAACTGAAGTAGCCTCACCAAAAATATTCTACTTACATTGGGTTCACACCCACAGGAATGGATTAGATTTAAGAACATGTTTTTCTGGGGTTCATACAGCTTTAAACCACCACAGATACATATTCTTGTAAAATTCCTTTTTTTTACAGATGAATGAACTGAGGCACATAGAGATTATATAGCTTGTCCAACATCAAAAAGCTGGTCGGTGGTAAAACTGAAGTTCAAACCCGGGTCTATCTGGTTCCACAATCTTTGCTGGACTGGACCTGGTTGGCTCACATGAGTCATCCCCTCCCCCCTTTTAATCTTGATAACACATATAACACAAAATTTTCCACTTTAACCATTTTAAATAGTACATAAAATTCATTATTATTAATTACATTCATATTACCATCACCATTATCCATTACCAAACCTTTCTAATAACCTAAACAGAAACTCTCTACTCATTAAGCAATAACTCCCCATTTTCCCCTCCCCCGAGCCCTTGGTGCCCTCTAATCTACTTTCTGACTCTAAGAATTTGCTTGCTCTTGATATTTCCTATAAACATAATCTTATAATATTTGTCTTTTTGTGTCTGGCTTATTTCACCCATGCTGATGTCTTCAAGGCTCAACCATATTGTAGCATGTATCAGAACTTCATTCCTTTTTATAGCTGAATCATATTCCATTGTGTGTGTATACCACAGCTATTTATCCATTCTTCTGTTGATGGACACTTGGGTTGTTTCTACCTTTTGCTATTGTGAATAACACTGTATGAACACTGGTGTACTCACGTCTGTTTGAGGCTCTGTTTCCATTCTTGCAAGTTTATTCTTAGAAGTGGGATTGCTAGGTCCTAGGGGTGCTCAGATTAACTTTTTGAGGAACTAACAAACTATTTTCCCAAGTATGCTTTTTTTGCAGCTTATCTAATCTCTGCTGAAAATAGATGTTTCTCTCAAAGAGAAGACAAATATCTAATCTCTGCTGAAAATAGACGTTTCTCTCAAAGAGAAGAGAAATTGCAATTTCTCTGGTCATCAGTGCTTCTCCAACCTTGTGTGTATGTGGTCTGGCCTGGCTCCCCAGCCTCTCTACAGGCTACACCCAGGGCTGTGGAGCTCTCCACAGGTGAGGTTAGGCTCAGAGTCTCCAGGAATGTGAGTAGTTTATTATTTCTGGAAAATAGTCAATGTAAGATTTATACAGATTAGGTTAAAATGCAAGGCATGAAAAATAAAGAAGTTTTTGATGGTGAGAATAGCAAACACTGCAGAGTCCTACTCATAAAATGAAATTTAAAAAATCATAATGTTGACACATTACCATGTCATATGAAATCTATCTAAATCTAGCTAAATTCCATCGAAAAAGGTTTTGGGTCTCCAGGCCAGACAAACATGCTTTCAGATCTGACAATTGGATCAGCACTTCATTTATCATGATTCAGAGATTAAATACTAAGCTACTGAACAGAACCCACTCAAGTTTGCAGCAGTTCTCATTTCACTTGTAAGACTGTGAAGTATTATCTAGAAATATGAGCTACATTGAGACACACTCTTCTTATACAAGAAGTCAGTACTCACATGAATCAGATTGGCTAATGCTACCTTGGTAACCTCCAACAAAATATGTAACATCGTACAATGGATTCAATTGTCTGGCATTTGAAAATATTACTATTCACTTCTGTTTCCTCAATGATAAAATCCATTTTTGTTCAGCAAGCATTTATTAAGGATCTATCTTTGCTCTCTCTATATTGGGGCCTGAAGATCCATAGAGGAATAACAGCCTCATTTTTAATTGCTCACCACCATGTAGAAAGTAACTGCTTACACCTTAATGATGCTGATGTGAACACACGTTAAAGAAATAATTTAGGTAGAAATAGAGAGACAACAAGCAATGCTAGGTTCCACCAGCTTACCTTTCTCCCCTCTTTACTCTTTATTTATAACTATTAACAAAATTATAGCACCTGAAATTGTTACGGCACTTGAGGACGCCTTTACTTTTCATAAGGGGTACACAAAGTGCCAAATTTAGTTTAACAAACAAAAAGTGGGTCATACCATTTTGTTCTTTTTTATTTTTTTTACACCTCAGAAATGCAGAGCTGAGGTCATCAGATTCCTTCGTTCCTGGCCTGCTATCATCTTTGCAAACCCCTCTACTACTTTATTTTAATGAGTTAGCTTTCCCCTTCATCCCCATCCCCAACCCTTTGCCCCTTGGTCAGCCACTGGAATATATTTAACTCACATCCTTATTGTATATGCACATCCTGACATACCTGGTATTTTTCTGCGTGTATGTTTGCTTTTAATTTATGTGTGTGAAGGATTATAAATCTAAACCAGTTCTTATTTTTTTCACACTCAACACTGTTTGCATTCTAATGTTGCTCATTTCTTCTGCTATAGCCACTTCATGCTCCATTATATTCATGTACTACATTGTTCTTATCCACACCCCTAGCAAGGATGTCTGGCCTCCCTCTGACAGTGCTGTAGTAAACATCTTCCTATATGTCCCCTAGTGGACCAGTGAATGTTTTTCCCAGATGGATTTGCCCTGGAAAAGGATTACTGGGATAGGGTATCACCATATTAATTTTTCTAATTGCTGCCACATTACTCATTAGAATAGCTGCAACAGTTTAACCATCTTACCACCAGGTTATGAAATGTCCCATTTCTTCACATTCTCCCCAACATCTGATATTAACCAACTTCTAATTTTTTCAAATCTAATAAGATAAAGAAGAATTTATTATAATTATTTACATTTCTCTGAAATGGAAGGTTCAAGTGAAATTGAACATTTCTTCACTAACTTAGTCTTTTGGGTTTCCCTTTCAACAAGGGTCAGCTGTGAGGGCCCCTCACTAGCAGCCAGCCGGGGTGCGTCCCCTGCTCCAAGGCCGCCTGCCCTCTGCCTCTAGGGATAAAGAGGAAGCCCCATGTGTTCACAACGCACATCTTTGCTGCTAGTAGCCGCCTTGCACCCACCACATCTAGTCTTATTCTGGTGCTATTCCTGGTTTAGGTCAGATTTTAATTCCAAATGCCTCTGCCCATGCTCTATTCTGTTCTCATCTCCCATCTCACCCCAAGACATGGAACCCTTACTCTCTGACCTCTCGAATTCACAGTGTCATGAGAAAAATCCCCTATATATGCTCTAAACCTCATCTCTCTGTGTGCCCCTCATCTTCTAGCTCAAACTGAAGCTGGATCCCTCCAGAAGACACTGCTTACTCTGCAGGTCTCTCTAGCACTGGCTGTTATTTCTCCCTGGCCCTTGGATCATTGTTTGGCCCTTGTTGCTGCTTCCAGACCATTCTCTGCATCTCTTCCCTAAGTCTCTCCGAGTCCCCTGATATCACAAGGCACGGCAGAAGGCTGCAGCCCCTCATTGCCGCCATCCTCTGCCACAGCTGTTCACTCTCCTTCTCTTGCAATCACTCCTCTTCTCAAACCTCTAACACCTCCTTCCCCGTTTCCCTCTCAGTGGACTTTGCTTCCTGCTTCACTGAGAAAATGGAAGTACTAAGGACTCCCTCACCCTTTGCCACACCTCCCCAGCATCTGTGAGCACACATTGGACCACCCCAAGTTATGTAGATGAGTTCTTCAACCTCCTGTTGAAGACTGGGCCCCACGATTCTGCCCTAGACACCTCTATTATCTATCTTACTCTTTCTCTGCATCAGCCCTGAGCATGCAATCCAGCTGTTAATTATTCTGTGCTGATTTTTTTTTTTAAATGTTAAATCCTCCCTGTACCTTTTCTCTCTTCAGTTGCTGTCTCATGTCTCCATTTCTGGTTACAGCAAAACTCCTTGGAAGGGTGGTCTGTGCTTGCTGTTTCCAGCTCCTCTCTGCCCTTATTCACTCTTAGCCCACACTAGGCAGATTTATCTCCACTGCTCTTCCAGTGCTGCTCTTGTCAAGGTCGCAATGGTCCCTGTGTTGCCCAATTCAGTGGTGAATTTTTAGTCCTCATCTTATTTGAACTTTAAGCAGCATTTTACACAGTTAAGCACATCTTTCCAATTCCAGGATGTGACTCTCTTGCTTTCCTTCTTACCCCAGTGCTCCTTCTCAGATTTTTAGCTCGGAGCCTCTGCCTAACATCCCTGAAACACTGCAGTTACTAACTCTGAGCCTTTGTTTCCTTGCACAGTTACTCTGAAGATTAATGATAAAACGTATGTCAAGAATTTAGTAACAAACTTGGAACACAGACATCCAATGAATGATAGATGTTACCATTAGAAGTAGCAAAATGATATTATGGGAAAATTAGAATTCCCAGTTAAGGAATAACTAAGAAGATGCCTACAGTGATTTCCAGTCAGTATTTCCTGGGAGAGCATAAAAAAAGATAAAAGGTTATAAGTTTGGCCTTTAAAAGAACTATGTGCCTATAAAACAAAGACATTTATTTCTTGATATGAAAATTCCTAGCTATAACGCTTACATATAATCAGGAAATTGGAATGCTAACTATTACCTGATATAGGGCATTTAAAATAGATATCTTTTGAAAACACGAACTTTCTATTATATGAATATATGAACCAAAAATTATTAAAGGGGTCAATGTACTTTTTAGCTTAGAAAGTTTGTTATGAAGCTTTCTTTGAGGGTTGGACTAGGGAAAATATTATTAATATTATTAGGGAAATGTTGTTAGTCACTCTGGGCTAAAATATGCTGCAGTTATAAATAGGCCCAAAATTTCAGTGGCTTACAACAACATAGGTTGGTGGGGTTTTTTCCCTCAGTCATACCAAATGTGGCTCTGCCTCATGTTGTTTTCACTTCAGGACCGAGCTGCTACAGGAGCTGGGAGACTGTCCTTCGCTTTAACCATGAGAAATGTATAGTACTGGCTCTTAAAGCTGTTCTCTGGAAGTGACACACATCACTTCCTTCACATGTCAAATGCTAAAGCAGGCCACCTGGCCGCACCTAACAGCAATTGGATGGGATAGTACAATCCTTGCTCAGGCTTGAAGGACAGAAAACTGGGATATTTGTAAACAGCCCTGGTAACTACCACCCTTGAGTACAATATCCAAAGTTTAGTACCCAGTTCTTTTGGATTTCTTGGATGGAGAGAATTCCTTAAGCCGCCATAGTCATGCATATGAAACAGACAGGTTAGAACTGTCTCTAGAATCACAAGACATGTCATACTTTCAGTAGCAGACATGAACTTACATATGCAAAGGAAAAGGGTTCCTTTAAGAAAACAAGACTCGTTGATACAAGTATTAACCAGGAATTGGTATTTCTGTCTCAGCTTTACAAGTGATATCTTTTGTGCCTTAAGGCATGTTGTTTGATAGCGCCACCCTTCAAAAAAATAAGGAGACATAATGACTGATTGATGGTGGAACATTTCTGAGCAGAGTAAGGAGGTGGCTGAGATTAATAGTGGATGCTTCCCATCAGGTGGAAGCCTGACCTTCTCCATGACTAACACTATAGAAGCAAAACACTGACATGCAAATTGGTTCAAATCCTATGTGATGGGCTGTCTGTATTATAAAAGTTTGTTATATACAAGCATGTCATACTTCTCTATGTTATGCTGATGGAAAAAGAAAACCAACAAGCTCAACTCTGGCTCTGAAGTTTCCCTGTAGTAATAAAGGCATTATCAGGAACTAGCTACATAATATTATATTTATCATATATCCCAATGTGAATGTCTGCATTACCTAGTAAAGAGTCCCGAGAGAAGAGAGTTGAAATAATTTCTATAGAGACAAACTTAAAGGTTTTAAATAATGGAATGCTGGTAGCAGACATTGCTATGCTTTAAGTGATCACAACTCAGAGACTTCCAGATCAAAATATTTGACCAATTATAAATTTTTTAACAAAGCATATCAAAACACAGGAATTATGTAGTATACTGCATGTTATACAACATATTTTCTGTTTTCTGTTCTTTTTTTTAAAACTATATAAGTAATTTATAAAGATTTTTCAATGTAACAATACAAACTATAGAGATATATATAGAACAAAACCTCATCATCCTTCTTCATTTGCCTTCATTTACCCACCACCACTTTCAACCACTGTGTCACAAAAGTGAAGTAGCAGGGGGTAAAATGTGATCATCCAAACAGCTCTGAATGAAGATTTCTAATTAATCTGAAAAAAAAAAAAAAAAAAAAAAAAATTGCCCATGACCTTCATTTATTCTCAGTTTATAGCTCCTAGTAACTATTCTACTGCCAAAGCAATACTCTCCTATATATTTTCTCCTTATTTATTTTGTTCATACATGCAATCCTGTTTTCTCTTTCAGAAATGCATAACTTGCTTATGGCCTATGTTTACCAAAGCTTATGCAGATTTTTAAAACAATATTTTTTTTTTTTTTATTTCATGGAATGTACTTGTGATCAGTCTGGCACCTTGGACTCAATCTTTGCTTGCCCTTCTCACTTGATATTTTTTATTAGAAAACTCATTTGGAATTCAGGTATATTTTGGAAAAGTGTGTACATAAAGTTTTCGCAAACTGAATCATATTGTAAATGTACTAGGGAAACATAGTTTTTAATAGCATCTTGCAAACTGGATAATTAGTTGTCAATTTCAGATTTAAAATTTTTTTTAATACAATTTTAATACCCACAGTATCCTTCTATTTTAATTTAATTAGGTTTTGGTATCAGGATAACTCTAAGTTCATTGACTGACTTTAGAAATTTACCATATTTTTTTCATTTCTGGAAATTTTTTATCTCTTATGGGAATTTTGTGGTCCTTGGACATTTATTAGACCTTCACAGGAAAATCAGTTTCACTAGGTCTAATAATAAAAAACATTGCCATCTTTTCAAGTTTGTCAATGCTATTTATCTGTCCAGGTATTTTTGAGTTAGTATTAACTTAAAAAGCATTTATTTCTTCTAGTTATTCAAACTTCTTGCATAAAGCTGTTCATTGAATTCTTTTATAAATTTTAATTGCTTCAGTTTCTACAGTTACACTCACGTTGTGTATGTTTTCTAAATTTTCTATCAAACTCACAAAAAAGAAGTTATTTAATAACTTTTTAAATCACCAGGTTTGGGTTTTTAACACCTCTTTTAAAGTTTTCTATATATTTAATACCAACTTTTACATTTCATAATTTCTTTCTACTTTCCTTGAATTTAGTTTGTTGCTATTTGTCTTGAGTTGAAGATATTTCATTCTATTTAAATAAGAATGAACTAAATAAGTTCATTTAAGACTCTAAATCTTTATAATTTTTCTTTGACCACTTCAAATGGGTTTTATGCTTTCCTTATTGTCATTCATTTTTAAACTATTATAGAACTGCTTTAAGGGGATGTATTAGTCAGGGTTCTCTAGGGAAACAGAATCAACAGAAGAGATCTGTAAATAGCATGAGATTTTATAAAATTGTCTCACACAACCATGGGGATGCACAGTTCCAAATTCTGCAGGGCAGGCTGCAAACTAAAGGCTCTGATGGAGGTCTTTGATGAGTTCCCGGGAGATGCTGACTGTCTGAAGTAGAGTTCGGAATTCTCTTTCTAAATGCTGAAATCACTTCCCCTTTTAAGGCCTTCAATTGATTGGGTGAGACGTCACTCATTGCTGATGGCAATCCCCTTACTTGATTGTAACCAGCCATCTTTGCAATTAATTCACTGATGATTAAAGCCTATGTATGAAAGCCTTGTATTACAATTAGCCCACTGTTAGCTTGACCAAACAACTGGGCACCATTACCTGGCCGAGTTGACATATTAGCCTAACCATCACAGTCCACCCTTTGTCAGCCTGGCAGCCATACACATCAACTTAAACCACACTTAGTCTCTAAACAAAAACAATAGCAGATATATGTGTGTGTGTGTGTGTGTGTGTGTATTTTCCGCCTAACAATATTCAACTGTCCTGCTTAGAATTGGAAACACACTAATTCCCTCCAGAAGAGCTTGCAAATCCCTAGGTAATATCCACTCTTAAACTTGACATCCTTAAATACTATAATATGAAACTATTTATAACTTATGTCATATGATAAGGGAAAACGTTAGGAAAGAAAGCAAAGATATTAATTTTATGTCCATATACAAACATACTCATAAAAAAGCAAGGAAGAAATATTCATGACCATTACAGTCCTCATTACTGTAACTGGTCACATGGTCAAAGTTTGTATTTATCACTACCTATTTCCACTACACATTCCATGGTTCCTTTACCCTCAGCAAGCACCTCAGCTGCCGTGATTCTTTGTCGGATAGGATGACCCAAACTTTCATTCCTGAAGATTCTGGGCCATTGTTAGTCCTGCTTGGATTGGGTTGTTGCAATTTTCCATTGACTATAATTACAGGGCATGGTAGTACTAAGAGACTTCCTAGGTATTCCAGGCAAATTCTTCTTTACCTCTAATGTGTAGGTACAGTCTTATTTCTCCTTGATAGTCAGTATCAATCACACCAGCCAGTACAGTAATTCCCCTCTTTGCCTGTTGATTCAGAGGCATGAGGAGCCCAAAGTGGCAAGGTTGCGATATTAACTTCCAGTTCAATGGAACGATTGTTATCTTCCCTGGTGGAAGAACTCCTCCTTTTGTAACTAAGACATGTAGACCAGCAGAGCTTAAGGTTGCAGGGACAAGAATAAAAAATTTTCCTCATGGATCATTAGGAATAATAGTGAGTGGTGCCACTACCATTTCTACCAGTTGATTCTTGGACCTGTGAATCCTGGCTACAGTTTCTCAACAGCACCATAGAGTAGATACTGACTTAGAGCAGACACAGCCTCTTGGTGAACATTGTGCCAGCTCTGCAAGGTATTGCCACCTAGTTGGCACCATAATTGAGCCTTCAAAAGGCCGTTCTACCATTATATCAATCTAGCTGCTTCAGGATTATGAGGTACATGGTAATACCAGTGAATTGCATGAGCATGTACTCATTCTCACACATCATTTGGTGTGAAGTGGGTTCCTTGATCAGAAGCAATGCTGTGTGGAAGCCGTGGTGGTGAATAACACATTTGGTAAGTCCACGGATGGTAGTTTTGGAAGAAGCATTCCATGCAGGGAAGGCAAAACCATATCTGGAGTATATGTCTATTCCAGTTAGAACAAATCATTGCCCCTTCTATGATGGGAGTGGTCCAATGTAATCAACCTGCCACCAGGTAGCAAACTGATCACCTCGGGGAATGGTGCCATATGGGCAGCTGAGTGTGGGTCTCTGCTGCTGGCATATTGGGCACTCAGCAGTGTCTGTAGCCAAGTCAGCCTTGGTGAGGGAAAGTCCATGTTGCTGAGCCCATCCATAACCTCCATCCCTACCACAATGGCCACTTTGTTCATGAGCCCATTGGTAATGGCTGGGGAGAGAGGCTGAATGCCTTCCTCTACTGAAGTCACCCTCTGGGGAGCATTCACGTAGGTCACAAATATTTTGATGCTTTTTGCCCACTCAGAAAGGTCTATCAACATAGCTCTTCCCCAGACATCTTTGCCACCAACTTTCCAATCATGTTCCTTCCAAGTGCCTGACCATCCAGCCAAAACATTGGCAACAGCCCATGAATCAGCGTACAAATGCACCTCTGAACATTTCTTCTTCCAAGCAAAATGAACAATGAGGTGCACTGTTCAAAGTTCTGCCCACTGGGAAGATTTGTCCTCACCACTGTCTTTAAGGGACATCCCAGAAAGGGCAATGCTGAAGCTATCCACTTTCAGGTGGTACCTGCATATCATGGAGAACAATCTGTAAATCAGGTCTGAGTTTTCTCTTCCTTAGTCAACTGATTGTAAGGAATTCCCCAAGAGGCCATAGCTGTGAGCTGGGAAAGAGAAGGTAATGTGGCAGGACTGGCAACCATGGGTATTTGGGGCTCTTCCTCATGCAACTTACTTGTGCTTTCAGGACCTGCTTGAGCTCTTTCTTGTATATAAAACTTCTACTTTATGATGGAGTGCTGCTGTGCACACCCAACTTTATGGTTTGGTAGGTCACACAATACCCAGCTCATATTAGGCAACCCAGGTCCCATGGTAACTTGGTGGCCCATGGTTAAACATTCAGTCTCTACTAAGGCCAAGTAGCAGGCCAAAAGCTCTTTCTCAAAAGGAGAGTATTATCTGCAGAGGATTACAGGACTTAGGTCCCAAATCCTAAGGGTCTGCATTGTGATTCTCCTTAGGGGTCTGCCAAAGGCTCCAGACAGCATCTTTATTTGCCCCTGACATTTCCAGCACCATTGGATCTGCTGGATCATATGGCCCAAGTGGCAATGCAACTTGCATAGCAACCTCAACCTGTCACAGAGCCTCCTTTTGTTCCAGTCCCCACTCAAAACTGCAGCTTTTCTGGTCAATCAGTGTGATAGTTTGATATTATTTATGAATTCCAAAAAGAGATATTGATTATCTTTGTAAACTGATCCATTCCTCTGGACATGATACCCTGTGATTGTTTTAAATTCAAAGGTTATGTTTACTTGATTAAATTAAGATTAGGGCTTTGATTCAGCCACATCAGTAGGGCATTGAGTGCCTTTACCCTTGGTGAGTGGACACTCACACAGAAAAGACAGGACAGAGGAAGAGAGACAGCTCATTAGACATGGCAGAGGCCCTGCAAAGAGAGATGAGCCTGACAGTCTACAGTTGATGTTATGAAGAGAGCAGAGCAGCTGATCCCAGAAACAAATGAGCCCTGGGGAGAGAAACGAGCCTTATGCCTACAGTTGAGACTGGAAGAGGGTGGGCCCATGGAGCCTTAAGAGGAAGAGGAAGGCTGAACCCTCGAAGACATCACCCACCATCTTGCTTCAACACGTGGCAACAGACTTTGGCTGAGGAAGTATCTCTTATGGTACCTTGAGTTGGACTCTTTAGGGCCTTGTGACAGTAAGCTTCTACCCCAATTAAATTACCCTTTATAGATGCCAACAGATTTCTGGTACTTTGCATCAGCATCCCTTTGGCTGACTAATACAATCAGTAAATGGGCCAGAGTAGCACACCCAAATGAGGAATGTATTGTCTCCGAAATCCAAAGAGAACAACTAAATGCTGTGCCTCTTTTTTGGCCATAGGAGGGACCAGATGCAACAGCTTATCCTTCACCCTTCAGAAGGGATATTTGACATGCCCCACACCAATGGACACCTAGAAATTTCACTGAGGTAGAAGGGCCCCTGTGTTTTTGTTGGATTTATCTCCCATCTTCTCTCACGCAAATGCCTTACCAATAAGTCTACAGTAATTGCTACTTCTTGCTCACTAGGTCCAATCAGCATGATATCATCAATATAATGGACCAGTGTGATATCTTTTGGGAGGGAGAGATGATCAAGGTCCCTGCAGACAATGTTATAACATAGGGCTGGTGAGCTGATATACCCCTGAGGCAGGACAGTGAAGGTATACTGCTGGCCTTGCCATCAGAAAGCAAACTGTTTCTGGTGGTCCTTACTAATGGCAATTGAGATCAAAGCATTTGCCACATCAATAGCTGTACTCCTGTTACCTGGGATTATATTGATTTGCTCAAGCAATGATACCACATCTGGAACAACAGCTGCAATTGGAGTAATCACCTAGTTAAATTTATGATAATCTGATATCATCCTCCAAGGTCCATTTGTTTTCTGCACAGGCCAAATAGGAGAGTTGAATGGGGATCTGGTGGGAGTCACCTCCTCTGCATCTTCCAAATCCTTGATGGTGGCACTGATCTCTGCAATCCCTCCAGGATCCAGTATTGCTTTTGATTTACTATTTTGCTAGGTAGGGGCAATTCTAGTAGCTTCCACTTAGTCCTTCAAATCTTAATAGCCCTCACTCTACAAGTCAGGGATCCAATGTGGGGATTCTGCCAGTTACTGAGTATGTCTATTCCAATTATGCATTCCAGAACTAAGTAAATAATCACAGAATGGATCCAGGGACCCACTGGACCCACTGTGAGATGGGCTTGAGCTAAAACTCCAAATTGATCATCTGACCTCCATAAGTCCCTACTCTGACTGGTGGACCACAGTGACCTTTTGGGTCTCCTAGAATTAATGTTACTGCTGAGCCAGTGTCTAATAATCCCTGAAATGTTAGATCATTTCCTTTTCCCCAGTGCACAGTTACCCGGGTAAAAGGCTGAAGGACTCTTTGGGGAAAGCTGGGAGGAAGATTAACAGTATAACTTTTTGGCAGTCTAACAGGATCCTTCCCCAAGAGGACCCGGCCTTCCCCTCATTCAAGAGGTTCTGGATCTGTAAATTGTCTCAAGTCTGGGAATTGATTAAGGATCCATGACTCTGTTTCTGTAATTCAAGTTAGGGTTTTGTTTACTCAACCTAGAACTCTTCTGCTTATACAGATCTCAGGGTTCCTTACAGAAACATAACCAACAGGAGATATCTGTAAATAGTATGAGATTTTATAAAATTATCTCACATGACAGTTTGGATGCATAAGTCCAAATTCTGCAGGGCAAGCTGCAAACCAGGGTCTCCAATGTAGGACCTTGTTGAGTTTCCAGGAGACGCTGTATGTCTGAAGTAGAGATCGGAATTCTCCCTTCTGAATGCTGAAATCACTTCCCCTTTAAGGTCTTCAACTAATTGAATGAGAGGTCATTTATTGCTGATGGCCTCAGTTGATTGTTGATGTAACCAGCCATCTATGTAATCACCTCACTGATGAGTGAAGTCCATGGAATGCCCTTGTATTACAATCCGCCCAGTGCTTGCTTGACCAAACAACTGGGCACCATTACTTGGCCAAGTTGACACTTTCACAACAATGAAACAATCACAGGGGAATAAGGACTTGTTGTTGGTGCATTGTGTAGGTACCTGTGTTATGCATCCTTTATAAATGATTTTTTATTTAATTTTTACCAGACAACTTACATGGCTTCTGCTTTCAGATTTTATTTGGAATTTATTCAAACTTTTATGACAACATTCTAGGTATTTAAAAATAAGGTGAGTGTTAGAAGCAAACAGTTCCTAAGAGTTTAGAAAAAAAGTGTTACAACATGCTAATAATGGAGAAGAGTCACAAAAATAAATCTTGATTTACTTTCTCATGTCTGAAACCTTAAGATGACTCCATGGGAAATCAAACAGCATAATAGGAAATCAGAAAGAAGAAGCCCTAAAAGGCACTTGATGTAAGTCAGTGTCATCATTCTAAACTCCACCCTTTCCAAATAGATATATACAGGATTATTGTGGTTTTTTAATTTCATTTCATAGTTGTTGCATTTTTGGATATGAAACCTCCATGCTCTTATTTATTACCATATCTTCTAGGTCTGGTGACACAAGAGGTATCAGAAAAGTGGATACTTTTGACAAAGAAGACAGAATTGATGCAAATTTAGGAGAGCAAATAGAATTTATGTGATCAAGTGACATTTTTTTTTTTTTTTTGAAAACCACTTAAAACATTTGATAGCACATAAAAATCATAGCCAACTATTTCCCCAAAAATGGAATAGAAAAGGCTTTACAATGTGTGGGTGATGGTTTTTCACCCAATAATATTGTTATATTGAAACAGGTATAAATTGAATAAAGGGGATGTCGCTTGCTTTAAAGAACTCAAAGGAGTTATGCCTATTTCCTCAGGTTACACCAGTCTTGAGGCAGAACTAGAATTTCCCAATTAAGAATTATTCTGGATTTCATCTCCATAGCCTTGTGAGATTATGTTTCATCCTCAAAGTCACTCATAGCTACTTCCAAGTCTCTAAGAAACAGCATATGTGGGTTTACAACTACTTCTCTCAGTAGCCACTGATTCCAGAGGTCTCAGCTGCTCAATGTTACATGAAGGAGCCTTGCCTAGCACCTGCTATTCAGTAAGGAGGTGGATAATGCTGTCATATCAAGGGCTATGAGTCTCCTCACTCCCCTAAACCCCAGGTTTCCTCCCAAGACTAATCATCACCACCAAGGGCCTCAACCATCACTGTTTCATTGGCATCCTCATTGTATCTTACTTGAGTTACCTGAAGTTTTAGCTCACCCAAGTCAAGAAGTGCCCCTTGCCAAAGTGGAGCATTTGCTTCCTTCCACATTTTCTGTTATGTCTGTTATCCTGACCCCAAGGAAAGCTACCTTGTGCTCCAAACATGTCGCAGAAATTTTGAGTATAAAGATACTGCTTTCTTGATTTACTCATACCACTTTCTCCCTAAAACTCAAGCATGAATACCTACTCAAGCACGACCACTGAGCTAGCCTACAGACACTGTAATGCACAGGTTCTCTTCTGTAGGATAGCACAGACATGGCAACATATTAGACCAAGCTCATGTGTCCAATTCCCTCTCCCACATTCTGAGGCTTTTCTATAAGGCACCCCAATTCCTGATGCAAAGAGACTCTTGGCAGCTGCCCTATTATTCTGCCAAGTGTGCCTGAATCCAAATGGATACAAAGCTGAGACCAACTGAGGCCCTCCTTACAAAAGACAGACTATTTTTAATCTCCTGGAAAATTAGTGAAGAAAACATGCAATAAGTAATAATCCTATTTGATAAGCATTCAGTGGAAATTTACATAGATCAAGAATCCGATGGCGCACAAAGCAGTGATTCATTTGTGAGGCTGGCTAATGTCATAAACCAGGAGAGGCGAGTTGGAGAAGTTTATGGGCAGTAGCAGCTCCCTCTGGGTAAATTATGGCTGTGTATTCATTCTGGGACATTTACTACTTTCTCCCATAAATACAATTAATGTGCTGAATTAATTTTCAAAGCACAAAGCAGAGTTATAAGTTATCTTTAAGTTTTTCAGTGGAGGAGCATATAAAACAACTTCAAAGGAAATTCTTTAGGGCTGGCTTATTGAAGAATTTAACCAACATCTTCATTTTCCTTTTGGAAATCGTGGCACACATAAGCAGAATTTTCTTTCAGGATGTGGCATATTTTCAAAAGCAATAGAAAGAAACTGAATGCTCAATTACTGTTCTCCTTTTACTTTATCATTCCTGTCTTTCCCCCAAAATCTGAATTAAACTTACACATACAGCTTTTTTTTAAAGTTGCTTGCCAACATGAATAAAATATGCTTATAAGTAACCATAAGCCATGGAAAGTTACTTAAATTAGTTTTCAATTATCTAAAAATACACAGTTAAAAGGAAACATTCACAGAAGTTTATCTGAAGCCCATGGAATTTTCCAAGTTCATTTAAAACTAGGTATCCAGTGAGATGTCTAATTTGCAGACCTCTCCATTGGAATTTTTTTAAATGAAAGAAAACAGTGATCTCTTTTCATTGATTGAAAAGCTGAAAATATATGAAAAGGAATTTCATACAGGTTCAATCTCCCTTTCCCTGCACACATTCTCTTTCCTTTGTATGCCAGACAATCTCAGTGTTCATTCTAAAGTGCTTCATCAAGAGGGGGAAAAGCGTGCAGGTGGGCAATGGGTCCATCAGGCAGGCAATGGAGCATGCAAGCCAGCCGCAGACCAAGTACTTAAGCATCCACACAAAACTACATGGCCATAAATTACCATCATTACTTTCTGAAAGTTCCCTGGACTGTGCAGGATTGCCCATGCAATCATAATTACAAAGCAAGCTGTAGTAATCATTAAACAAACACTGCAACTTCTGCAGTCTTAAGCAAAATGCCTGTTTTCCTATCAGATGCTTACATACAAAAGAGAAATACCCAGTGGGAGGCAATCGCTCACATCTGGTCCTCAGGAATCAAGATTATGCTCCATATGTAACATCATTCCTTTCATCAGCACTGACATGTTGCATACTCATATTTCACCAAATTGTTGGAACAAGAAAGTAATCAAGGTAGCTTTGGAGACCATCTAATAAAATGACCCAAAGCACAAAGCAAGAAATTCACAAATTTGTGTTACCCATAAGATGAAGTGTTTTTACTTGGCCCAACACTCAGAGTTGAAGTGTTACCTTCTTGTTTTTCATGAAGGAAAATTTTAGTTTGAACTGACATCATTAACAGATGTTTATCATATGACAGGGTACAAAGCTTCTTTCATATATTATTTCCTTTTAATCTTCACCATAACTCTATAGGACAGCTTCCTTGACTCCATTTTATAGAGGCACAAATGCTCATAGTAGTGCAATTATTCACCATTTCTCATACCTAGTTCATGTCAGAATGATGATTCAATCCTAGGACTAACTGTTTACGAAGACAGTTGTCCTTCCACTGCCCTTTGTAGGTGATAGGAAAATTGGAAGAGAGATAAAGGTAAATAAAATGCTGCCCAAGACTTTTATTTTGCTGTAGAGATGGGACAGTTTGCACAGATACAATAAAACTACAACTGTTATCACAAAAAAAAGGCAATCAATTCAGCCAACACCTGGAAGAACACATGTTCAGGAGTCTGTCCCAGGTAAAAGCAAAATTTAACTCTAAAAATGTCATTTATTTATATACTTTTTTTGAGCACTGATTTGCAAATGGTGAAATAAAGATGAATAGTGCATGACCCCCGTGCTCATTGAACTCATGAATGGTCAAGAAGATAATTAAAATACAAAAGAACCAGGGCACAGAAAAATACAATTGATGGTGTAGTTTTCCCTTACTTTTGAAAGATGAACTCCTCCCCTATTGCTGAGCCCCTCTGCTTCGTTCCTCCCCTAGACCTGAGCAAGTAGACATAAGTCCTTGTGAAATGTCATGTTGTGAGAGGTGGTTAACAATCTCTTCTCCAAGCTCCTGGGTGGATCTAAGGCCTAGGGAAAGAGGGTATCTTAGTTTCCCACAGGTCTATTAATGCAAAGTACCAGAAATGTGTTGGCTTTTATAAAGGGGATTTATTTGGGGTAAAAGTTTACCGTTCAGAGGCCATGAAATGTCCAAATCAAGGCACTATCAGAGATACTTTCTCACCAAAGTCAGCTACTGTTGATCCTGGTGTCCTGACACGTGGCAATCAGACAAGACAGTCTGTTGGTCTAGCTCCACTTTCTCCTTGAACTCAGCTGTGGCAGATCAGGCATCTCTCTCTGGACCTCAGCTCCTTGTGCTCATCTGTAGGAGAACCTGAAGTCTTTTTTCTCACATGGCCAGATCAAAATGGCAGAGTTCCTTTTTCCCGTGTCTCTATCCCTGTGTCTCCATTTATATAAGACCCAGCAAGAGGGTGGAGACTCAACCTGAGTCACACCTCACTGACCAAGTCTAATCAAAAGGGTCTCACACCCACAGGAATAGATTAGTTCAAAGCATAACCTTTTTCTTTTTTGGGATTCATAAAATAACTTCAAATTGTCACAGTGGGGAAGGATGGACAAGAGAAGATGGTAATCAAGTTCACCTTCACAAATGCAGCTTGAGATGTCAGCCTGCAACAAGAGGAGAAACACACCTGGGAATCAAATCAATGTTTATTCCACCCCAGCCAGCCCAGTATGCAATTTGAGGTCTCCCTCTCTCAGCAATGCCCACCCCACACCCCCATGATCCCAATAGGCTCTCTCCCTCCCCACCAAGAAGATGAGGTAAGATATGAATCTGTTTTTAAATTCCACAGATGATCCTATGTGTAGTCAGAGCTATAGCAAATCATGATTTACCACCATGTCTGAGGATTGTAATGTGTCAAATACTTGCTCTCACAGAGGAAGTAATAAATGAGATTAGGGTGGTGTTAAGAAAGAAGAGGAAAATCAAACCACAAAAACTACAGCAGAGATTCTGAGCTGTTTCTTGAAAGGAGATCAATGGGAGCAATGAAAAATATTTTTTCTTTTAGTTTCAAAGGATACTGGATCTTTTCCATGTAAATTCCATTTTAACATTTCTCATAACTGAAAGAACAAACATCTTAAAATGTCTATAGTCTTCTCTATGAAGACATCTTCCAATCAAAAATATTCTACTTTCCCCTTACCCCAAAATAAAGTCAAACTTTGAAATAATTGGGAATAAATTTGTTATCTGTTTCTAGCAAGCTTAGGAGATGACCTCATGGCCCAAATTTTGTTGATCTCTAGGAAGACATCAAGCTTCCTTTTCATCTTGTTATTCCAGGGAAGACATATGCTTAAAAGGATGTCAAGATTAAGGAGGAGTGAAAGGTGTTGAACTTTCAGTGCTAAAGGGAAGAGGTTTAAACTCTAGGCCTAGTGGAAACAGTTTCTCTCCCTTTAGAAACCTCTGGAGAATTATTTCTTGAAATGATTCTCCTCCTATACAATCAGTATAGAAAGTCAAGTCTGGCCATTCTATAGACTCTTCATAAAGTATTGGAGCAAAGGTACTTTTCTCTCCATTCCTTGGTGTGCTTTCCCTTTCATTTGCCTTCTCTTAGCTAAGATAGAGATAGCTAAGATCTGGAGGAAGGCTTGGAAGAAATGGGCCAGAGACTTTTTCCTCCCTGGTTTAGTATTGGTACTGAGGCTGTCAACTCAAGCCAAAATGGCCTTCTGGCTCCAAATAATTTAGTCCAGTTCATTAGAGCTAAGTATGAATCCCAGAAAAAAAATATTATGTCTGTAAACTAATCTATTACTCTGATGTGATACCCTTTGATTGCATTAAAGTCAGCTGAGAAGTCTCTGATTAGATTGCCTGTTAAGATTAGGGCTCTTGAGTTGACTGTCAGTGGGCAGGACTCATTTGAGTCCCCTTGCCCTGGCTGGGTCTGAAATAAACAGTCACACAGACAGACGTAGACACATGGATAAAAGAGCTCTGTCATTTTTTATTCTGCCATGTGGCAGAAAGGGGAAGTCTCAAGTAGCTGAAGCCCCAGGGAGAGAGAAGCCATTCACCTGATAGTTTACAGCTGACCTTGGGAAGAGACCAGAACAGCTGAGACTGATATAGAAGGCCCAAAAAGAAACAAGCCCTATGCTAGGAGAGAGAGGACTACAGGATCTCTTAAGCACAAAGCCTCAAGGGGAAGAGGAAGTCCAGTGGGGAAGGCGGAGACCAGCCAGAGATCCGAGGCCATCTTGCTTCAACACATGGCAACTGACTTTGGTGAGAAAGCAACTTTGAGTTGGACAATTTAGGACCTGGTAACTGTAAGCTTTTACCGCAAATAAATACACTTAATAAAAGCCAACAGATTTCTGGACTTTGCATTGGCACCCCTTTGGAAGACTTATGCACTAAGGATTGACAATGAGGTTTGGAACTCGAGCCACCATTTCATGCTTGGCCTAGATCTCTGAGCAAAGCTGAAGAATCACTTGCAGAATCATTTGCAGAATCACTCAAGAATCACTTGCAGAAAGAAGGGGAGTGGCAGTGTTAGGGCAGGAATTGAATATTTGGTCCCAGCCATTTCTGAATCTCTTCTATCCAACAGAATTCACACCACCACTTAGGCTGGAGATGAAAGAAGAGAAGAGAAATCCAAGGGGAGAAAAAGGAGAGCAATAAGTTATTCAGATAAATAGCGAGAGTGTTCACTGGCTTTGGAAATAGGGAGGCATGACTTCATGTCTTGTATCTAGTAGTCAGGATGTGATCATAGAACAAGGGTACTTGTTCTCTCTAAGCTGTAGCTTCCTAAACTATAAAACAGTGGCAGTAACAGTAGCCTTGTAGGGTTATAAGAAGGATTAATTTAAACTCATCATAATCACTTGGAGGAATTGTTGAAACAGAGATTAGTGGGCCCCACCTCTAGAGTTGCTGGATTCCAATGCTTACCTTTCCCTCTGCGAAACTGAAATAAACCATCTGTATATTGACTATCTACCTGGCACTGGCTATACAAATTTCAGGAATCCCAGTTAAATGAGGTTCATTATATTCTCAGACTCTGGTCCACATCAGGTAAGTATGCATATTATTTATTTATTTATTTATTTATTTTTATTTATTTATTTTTATCCACCGCTAAGAGTCATACGATAAGTATGCATATTTAATTTTATGTTTCAAACTGTGTAAAATGATCAACTGGAATATCTGCTTTTCACCTAGTTGTGTGGGTTAATCTCATGGGTCTGTATCCTGGTCATCAAATCACACTAAAGTGCACTGCTGATGTGGAATTCAAATTCTACCAGCACACACATCCGCATTTGTATCTGTGTCTTTCTGTGTTGCAGATTGAGTCATTTAAAAATATGCCTTTTGAATAAAGTTTCAATATAATTTCTGTAAAGTAATTATACTATACTGGGGATGGGGCAGGAGAATCTGCACTTCTAACAAGTTCCCAGGTAATGCTGATGCTGCTGGTCAGGGAAAAACACTTTGAGAACCATTGATTAAGATAATGCGAGCAAGTTGTTTAACACAATTTTGGGGAAATTGTGAGCAAGCAGTAATGCATTTTTAGCTATGTTCAAGCTACATTTTGCTTACTTTTCCATGCCAAAAAAAAACACAAAAAACAGAAGTTTATAGAGTTTTCAAAATAAAGCAACCATTACATTATCTCCAATACTGACAGAGAGCTGTCCCTGACACCAGCCAATTATCTTTCATGATACAATTACAACTCTGTCTCAAAGCAATCATGAGGTTTCAGTGACATGAGTATTCTCCTGTTACATGTTCATTCACCAGTACATGAGTGAGTTGCTAAATCCACACCTAGAAAATCCTTGACTATTTCTTCACTCTGATGATTTTTGCATTAGGAAATCTGAACGTTCACTAAATTAGCTAACAGTGGGAGTCTGTTAAACATTTGTGCTCTTCAGTACCTCCCTCACAAGATGGAAAGCTCTTTGTCCAAAGGATGCTGGGAAGCTATAGCTTTGCAAAAACTAGACTATAAAAGAATCATCTCATCTTGGCTATTCAATCATAATTTATCCCTCCCTTCATCAAGGTTAAGTGAATTGCTTGTCTAGATTAATAAGTTCCAAAAGGCACTTGTACAAGCTCCAAACCACTTTCACATCTATTATTTTATCGGATCCTCATAGCTTCACAGAGGCAGTTTTATCATCGCTGAAGCCATCTCACAGATAAGAAGATCAAGGTCTGACGGCATGTAACTTTATGGTCTGATTTACTAGTCAGTTACACAACCAAGGCTAGAACTTAGGTCTCTGGAAGCCAAGATCTATGTTCAGTGTGTGCTCAGAGTAAATGTGTTCAGAAGTTTAAAAATCAAACTAAGATTTGGGTTCTCAGAACATTTTGTTTTTAAATTTAACAATAAGCAATTCCGTTAAAACTGAAAAAATAATACATGTCTATTTCAGGAAGTCAGAATATACAGAAAAACAGATTAAAAAAAAAAAGAAAAAATTTAAACTACACCCAGTCTAACCTACCCAAAGACAACCATTGTGATGGTGCATAAACTGCCAAGTACCCCTCCCCACCACACTCTGAGCAAACCAAAATCCTCATGCTTTTCTTGCTGTTTCCATTTACCCATGTATCATGATTATCTTTCTATATTAATAAATACCCCCCCTTTTTAACAGCATAGTGGTCCATTGTTTGAAAGCACTATAATTTGCTTAACCAACTGAGTCCTAGGTGATTTCCAGCTTTGCTTTTGCAAAGATCACTTCAAGGAACATTCTTGGAGCTCAATTCTTCCCATATCCTTAATTATATCCTTAGGGAAAATTCCCAAAAGTGGAATTGTTACGTCAAAGAGCATGAGCATTTGAAGTTTTTTGAAACATATTGCCAAGTTGACCTCCAGAAAGGTTGTTCTCATTAATTGCTGAACTTCAATTCATGAACAAACCACTTCCTCTTTTTTATTATTGCACATTATATATTTATTTGGCTACTGGTGAATTTTCCTTACTCAAAGTATCTTGTGTTCTGTACTACCACAAAAGAAGCCCTAAATAACTCAATAATAGGACCTAATGTTCTCTTCCCATGCACAAAATTTAAGGATTGTGCAAACTAAATTGGTAGAATTCTTTCCTTTAACCCCATTAGGTTTCAAAGACCCCCCATACCTTCTATCTCCCCCATTCCCATTAATAACAACCAACCATTAAAATGGGCCATGCATTATTCCAAGTCCCTACATGCATTAAATTATTTAAACCAATAAAACCCTTCTAAGAGAAGATTCTGTTATCACCCCTTGTGATGGTTAGGCTAATGTGTCAACTGGGCTAGGTAATTGTGCTCAGTTGTTTAGTCAAGCAAGCACTGGGCTAATTGTAATAGAAGGACATTTATGGGCTTTAGTCATCAGTGAGTTTACTGCATAGATAGCTGATTACATCTACATCAACCAGGGAGATTGTCATCAGCAATGAGTGACACTTTATCCAATCAGTTGAATGCCTTAAAAGGTGAAGTGATTTCAGCATTCAGAGAGAATTTCCCAGCTCATCTTTGGACAGCCAAAGTCTCCTGGAAACTCGTCAAGGACCTTCATTGGACTTTCATCCGAGCCCCTCGTTTGCAGCCTGCCTGCGGAATCTGGACTTATGCATCCCCACGTTCACATGAGAGAATCTTATAAAATCTCATACTATTTACAGATATCTCCTGTTGATTCTGTTTCCCTAGAGAACCCTGACTAATACACCCCTTTTGTACAGATAAGGAAACGAAGGCACATCTTTGCCCAATATCACATGGAAAATAGCAGAGCTGAGATATGAACCCAGACAGTCTCCACAGAAAGAAAGAGAAAAGGAACAATGGAGAGACAAAGAGGAAGCAGGAAGAATATGGGCAAAAACAAGAGGTGGTTTTCTGGAATGCTGAATGACAGTGCTGATGAGATACGAAAATATTATGTTTTGCATTTATTATTATTCCTCAGATAAATGGGAAATTAATGTGATCCAAAGAGGAACTAGAAGCACTGCTCAGACAGTATCTGAAGCGCCATGCCTGGATCTTGTCAGCATGAGCAAAGCCTCCTAAAGCTCAGCATCTCTACAGTCAGTGAGTCATTTCAGGAGCCTTGGCCTGTAAATGGGGCTGTTCCCTTACTCTGCTTCCACCAATTTATGGCTCAAATTAGTTAAACTAAATCTTTAAAAGCTCTGATGGATAAAACCTATTTTCTTGACCAATCATATGTTTTCTAGTTCAGGAAATAGAAAAAATAAGGCATGATAATTAAAAAAAAAAAAAAAAAACACCTGACAGAGCTATATGTACATGTCCAGATTGCTGAAGTAGATTGCACAAAACTGTTCATTAATTCCAGTTGTAGAAAGGATATAGCTTTTGCTAAGCCAAATGTAGTTAACCTTTGGCAACTTGAATGCCTTCCTGAATAGAAACACTTTCTTGAAAAAATTAAATAAATAAGAGTCTGTGTTGATATTTTGAGCTGAGCAATGCTTAAGATTTGGTGTAATCACCTGATTCATTGAAATGGTCTACAATCTAGAGCATTATCGGCCCTTTGCAAAAAGAGATGTTTGCCCAGAAACAGCAGATGCTGTATGTTTTCCCCTTGTCATGGTTTGATTCTTCTAGTCCTCACCGATCTTGACACACTTTTTTCCTCCTAGAGTACTTTTTCCCCCACTGACATTTTTTTTTCAGAACTATTCATGCTCAAATTGGAAAGTGATTCTATTTTGAACGACCTCCTAATATCATGACATCACAATATTGGTAGCTGAATTTGGGGAAGTTCAGCAAGCTAAGGAGGTAAGTGTATTGTTTATTTTCCAACTTAAACATGCCTCAGATTTCTCCAGATCTTCCTCTCTTCTCTTTGGGTTTAACTCTAAGAAAGTAGCAAGAAGACAACATCCCTGGATAGGTGTGATTAACCACAACAGACGGTTCTTGTCCTAATGACTTCATTCTGATCCAAGAGAGAAGCAAACATATAGGCCCCTACCCCCAAAGTGCATGTTCTGGGGGGGGGGCGGTGGCATTGAGGTCTTCTTGTCTCCTTTAAATAATGTGGGTCATTCTAATTCTTCCTCCTCAGCCTAATTCTGAACAGCCTTTCCATTTTTTTAATTCATGATTTAATTTTACTATCATGTTTTCAAGAGCCAGTAAAATTCTGAAGCAGACAGAAAATGTAAACCAGATGTCTTTTTAAGGCCATAGGCAATGGCATACAACAGACTCAATTTCTTTGTGTAATTTCCTTTTGTGGAGGGAATGGAGAGTAAGGGAAGATAGAACTAGCCATAGGCAAATAACCAACTCAAATAACAGCAGCAGAATGATAGAACAGATGATGGGACAGTATATTCAAATGCAACATTTTTCATTTCTTCCTTTTAGTTGAAAAATTATTCCATCTGATTCTACCATGAAACTTTGCCCCCAAGAAAAGAAAAGCTAAAACCTCACTTAAATCTTTCTAGGGTAGTAAGTAAATGGCTTAGAATAAAATATATTCAAATATTGGGAAAGTTTTAAAGTGTTGTAAAATACTGTATGTCATAAGCTTTCCAAAGTAATCACACCCTGTTCAATATAAGCCCATCATTTCCCATTCTTACATTATTTCTTTTCACCAGAACCCCTAAATAAAAATAAAATGCTCTATTATTCTCTACTATCCATAAGGACATTTCCTTTCAAGAGTTGTCCCTCAAAAGTACCTCTATACCGATGAATCAGATTCTACTAATATTCAATTTGGCCCTGACAGGCTTCTCGAATCTCTTTGAAACTTCCAAGATATACTTATAAAATATAATGAGACTTCATTAATTCAGATTATTTGTGGGCAAGGCTAAAGTTTAAATCATAAGGATTTCATTGAAATTTAATTTTGTTAGCATGAGACTATACATCTGACTAGATGCAAATGTACTGCTAGACTTTACAAGGCCCATCTCTAATCATGCAATTATTTACTGGATTAAGTTTGGGTTCTTTCTTTTTTTTTTTTTTTTTTTCCTTTTTTTTTTTTTATTATGGGTAAAAATCAAAATTCTCACAATACATAAAACATTTGCATAATGATATATAAATATATGTGCATATATGTGTATTTGCTTACAAAAATGTTATTTATATATATATATATATACATATATTTTAAGAGGTGCTTAGATTACCTATAGTTTGGGTTCTTTCTGACTCAGGTTTTACTTTCATTCAAATATTAAAGCATAAAATTTGTGCTTTAACCTGAGTAACACATATAGTCATCACTTTATTGGTAGAATATTAAAAAATGAAAGTGCTATAATAACATGGCCTCTAGCCAAAAGGCTAGTTTATTTCTATTCATAGATGACCCAAGTATATTTCCTGTTTTTCATTCTACAATGGTAGTTACCTGGAGAATATAATTTAGAAATAAACACTTATAAGATGATTCCCTACCTCTTAGGTGGGAAAGCTTCTAGGGGTATGTAGGCAAGGGCCTCATACCACCAACTACTTTAGTAAACTTGTAGTCAGCACTAAATTGGGAAGAGGGCTGGAACGTAGGTAGTTTTTAGAATTCTAAAAGATTCTGATAACCCTGAGAAATGGTCAAAAGCTGAAAGTGAATTTTCGTACTCAGGACTTAGGTATATCAAGAAAAATCACAAACCAAGTTTGAGTCAAAATTATAATTTATTTTTAAGCATCTTAAAGTAAGTAGTATTATATTACATGCTACACACAGGCAAAGATGGAGATGCAATTTGCACATCTATTTTTTGAAGCTAAAGTGGCTACTTGAAACCAAAGATACTTCAGAATGAATGAAAAAATGAACCCAGTGACGCTCTTCAAATCAATTAGCACAACAGGTGATCCATAATACAGTACAAATTAGTGCCAGTTGCAAACCATACGTGATTACTTACAACCTAAAAGAGAAATCAACACCAGTAGTTTGGGTTACATCTGCCTTTCAGCAGTTATCGTATTACAAGGATGTTTTGACCGCATTTAGTATCCAGTTGGAAGGATTTCAAACTTCCCAAACTAATCTGAGCTTCTCTGGTTGGAGAATCTTCCAATAGTTTTTTCCATGCAATGTCTTTCAGTTTAACAAGCAGAGATTGAAGACCCCAAAGAGTTATGGTACCATGATATGCTCCCCTGAGCACAAATCAAATCTCCATTTATTATCTACAAAATCACCTGAAGAAAAATTATATACTCTAGAAAGAAGAGAGGGGCTGGATGAATTTTTTTTTTTAATGGATTCATGGACTAAAACAGGGAAAACTAAGATCAACACTAATAAATATGCTCAGGAAAGGAATAAAGGGAAACATTCTAATGTATTAAGAGAAAGTTTGCCTTTCAAAAAGGACCAGCCAATTACAAAAGTGCCAAACTTAACTGGCAGGAGGGTATTTGCATTCCGAGAAAGCCAAATTGGAATTATATTCTAGAACAATTTTATAGCTAAATAAAACTTTTTCAACCCTGATTTCCATCATCTTTGCCCATTACTTTAACTTTGTTTTTCCCTTGTCACTGGCCAAAGATCAATCATTCGTTGCCATGAGGAGAATTTGCAACATGGAACTGAGATCCACATTAGGAAAAGAAATTGCATGTGTAAGGGAGTCAAGAAAAAAGTAATAGAGAAAATTCTCACCAATTTGGCTTCTGCCTTATGGAACATCATGACTGGCATCTTAGAAACCACAAAACCACATGCAAGGTGTAACTGGCTCTGCTCTAAAGCATAATCTACCTTACGGAGCATATGACCCAAAAAAGACTATTTTCAGTTTCTAGCTACAGAAAATGGAAAAAAATATGTTGAAAAGGAATGAATTGAATATGAAATGTATACAGCTTCTACCGTGGGAAATATATTTTTATGAAGAAACCGAAAACAGCTCATCTATATAGCCATACCTTAATTATTCTGCATTAACAGGTAATCTGCCATGTTTCTTATAACAGAACCCTACCTCAGTAAGCACCAAAGCTTTTTCAACCATTCAAAAATATTACAGGCTTTTCTACCTTCTTCAATATAGATTTCTTTTTGCTTTGTTTTGTTGTGTTTTTCAAGATCCTTGGCATCAGTTGCTCTACAATGATATACTTAGAAGTGTGTATATCTAAATTGAGATACATGAAGAGTGTAAAGTCATTTTCCTTTACACTAAATGTCCTTAGAATGTAATATTGTAATTTTAAAGATCATGTCTGTTTCTAATAGTTTTTTCAAAGTCCAAGCTGTCCTCTCTCCCTTGAGGTTCCTTCCTCAAGTTGTTAGGGTCTAACGGAACTACTTTATTTCTAATTGGTAAACTTCTGAAGTCTCAGAAACCATATATCTAAGCTTGTTAGAAGTAAATCTAAGCTAAGAATAAATATATACTAGCTGAGGAGTGTTTGTAGTTGGCAAAGTGCATAAAATGTTGGCTACTCAGAAGTCTTTCAGCTTCTAGACTATTTCCTGGACAATAGAATGTGCCACTTACCTTTCAAATAAGCAAGGTTGGTGTGGTGTGTGCCTGATTGTGGGTTGTGTTGTTGCTCAAAACAAATTTGATCATTCCAGTAATTTTTCAGTCTTAAACAAATTTAGCAGCAGAGCTTTCCAATCTTGCTGCAAATATATTTTGGGCTTCAATGACCTTAAAATGAACAGAAAACAGAACATACATGATAGAAGGATAAAGGGAATGATCTCACACATGCAGAATGAGGCAAGGTTAATATTTGCCTCCAGGTCATATTCTGAATTGATGTGTGGGTAATCCTGTACCAGAGGAGTGCTCAAACACACATATGCCATATGCACACACACACACACACACACACACACTGACTCTCAGAGGTCTGCACAGTTTACTCTTCCAGTTCCTGCTCCTAACTTCAATACATTCAAGACTGATTCTCAGTATCTCCCACATTCTGTGTGTGACATGTAACATAGAAGGTGCTTTGTTCTTGGATGTCAGCATGAAAATCAAACAATTTCTGGGACTAATAAAGAGGTGATGCCTTCTAAGCATTTTGATGAAATGAAGAAAGCTCAACAGAGCAGTGTTTTAGACATAACAAATCTCTACGGTTCCCTTGAAGACAATTCAAAATCTCAAAATCTCACCCTAACAATATATTCATTTTTTATCCCACTCCAATAAATGGTTCCTTTTACACATTCCCCCCCCCCTTTTTTTTTAATTTTAACCCATAGAATATCCTGCTCCTCTCTAGCCAATACGGAAAGTAATTTCAGGTAAAAGGATGATTAGAGATTGTACATCACTCTAGGGAAAAATGAAATCATTGCACCAGCCATTATCATGCCAGAAAGGGAGAAAATATACTTAAATAACTGCTGAGTTAAGCTATAATCTTCATTGACTAGAGTTTTGCCATCCAAGCAGAGATCCTGTCATTTACTTATCTTCCAATATATATTAAAAGCTTGGTGTCATTTCCATTTCTTTCTGAAGATTATATCTAGTCATTAACCATCTTGGAATACAGAGGGATGATATAATGCCTCTTCTGTGCTCATCATTAGGCTGCGATAGGTCTTCATCTATCCCAAGCCTATGTTCAGTACCTCTGAGATGAAGAGGAGACCTTAACTATACTAATGAGAGGCTGAATTGATTTCAAAACCTCAAAAATAATTGGGAACATTTAAAACTGACTCTGGGTTATTTAGAGACACTGTTATTATTGTAGATTGCAGCTAGCAGTGTACCTTAAGAGGCTGGTATCTGCATGTAGACACTGAAACAATTAAGGTTCTCTTCACTCCTTATCCCCACTCTCCTCCTGTTTCTATCCCTTCAGGCACCTGCTAATTTGGCTAATCCTTAGCTGCTAAATTTCAGGGCTTAAATTTTAAACCTTACATTATAGAATATCAATTTTCCTCAGTATTCCATTCCTTCATCCAAACTTTATTAAGTACAAAGCCCATAGAGTCAAAGAAATGGTTTGGAGATGTTGTATGTTCTACAGTAGAACTCAGAAATAATCAAAAAATGGGGTCAGCTTTGGAAAATTTTTAAAATAGGTTTTTTGCTTTTCAGTCTCCTCTTCTCACCTCATTTTGTCATGTTCCCGTACACTTACCTACGCTTTCTTCTCCAAGAGCTCTGAGGAAAACCACGTGTTTTTCCAAAAGCTTTTCTCCAATATTTGATTTCTCTGATGCAAATGTCACGTTCATTACCAACTGAAACAGCCTCTTCTCTTCTCTCCTGTTGCTCCTTCTTTGCCTTCTCCACTTCTTTTTCCTCTGTCTTCTTCCCGTTTCACAGTTTCTATCCTCAGTATCTTCCTCCTTCTCTCACTCTGTCTATCCCTTTATTTCCTTTGCACCTTTGATAGCATGAGAGATCATCAGCACATAGTAGGAGGCTAGTAAAACTTTGAGGAAAGAAGGAAGAAAGAAAGGGAAAACAGGAGAGAGAAAATCAGTTCAAACTCAATTTAGATTTCCCATTCCAGAATGCTTTAGTTCCTAGGCTGTTTGCTTCCAACACAGCTAAAAGACATAAAGAGTAAAATAATAATAATAATAATAATAATAATAATAATAACAACAATACTATATTAGGAAAGTTAAAGTATTGGGAAAATAGCTTTTAGCAGATTATCTTTCTCTGCTCCTTTTGGTTCCAAGAAAGCAGAGGACAGAAGTCATGATTTTATGACTGGGTTTACTTTGTAAGTAGAACTTAGAGCTGAAAGGGAGCAGTTCTCATCTCCTCGGGACTAATTAGCCTTTTTGGTTTCGATTTAAGTGTGATTTATCATATTCTTTAATTGTTTGAAGTCAGATACCTCCACAGTGACTTTGATTCCCTTTATCTATTTTACAAAGAGCTAACTTTTTCCCTGAGGGGAAACTGGCCACACTTGAGGCTGCAGCTGAGACTCTCTTCTAGATTCTGTACGGACTTGGTCTGGCAATGACTGAGCAGTCTCTTCAGCATCCAAGACCTTTTAACATTTTTCCGCCTCTTCTACATCCCTTCTCTTGAAAAGTACCAGCTTTAAGTCAGGAGCGAAGCTGCTAATGCAGCTAATTATCTTAACGTGCTTCTGAGAACTAAGAAAATAACACAGCCTTCTCTGGCATGTCCAAAATAAAAATTATCAAGTTTCAAGATAAATTAATATAGTTAATAACCACCATAACTTCAATTAAGGGCATCCACTAATAGAGGCATTTCCTTCTGCCTCTATTAGTGGCATCTTTCCCTTGCATTGGTAAGGTATTTCTGCCAGGAAACCCAAGGATCATTAAGCTGCTGTTATTTCTGTACCTCATTTCTAAATATTTCCACCTGAACAGGATTTGTGAAGATTCGTGCAGAAAAAAAGCCAAAAATATCTTGACTGGCAACAAAATATCTGGGCCCTGGAATGAGTAAAAGTCCACGAATGAACTCAATCAGTGAACACAGCATTAGAGTCCAGCAGCATCAGCTCATATTTTTAGGTATGTGCTCATTTTAATATCTTAAAAGTCTATTTATCAGAAACATCTTAGGAGCTGGTCCACTAGTTTCCATCGTACCAGGGCAAGTTAGAACTGGTTCAAATGATTCACATGTCACTCTGTTTTATCAGTACAAGATAAAATGGCAAAACTGGACTCATCACTCAACTCTGAGGAAGAAAATCATTTGTCAAAGAAATGGTCTTGACTTATTTAAGTAATTACTGTAACTTGTCATAATTTATTCTATCACAGCTAGTAATTTGGGGAGATTTATTAATGACATATTTTCATTGATTCGTTAATGAACAAACAACTTGGTTTCTTAAATCTTCTATGTGTGCTGCATTATAAAATGTTGCTTGAGGGCTAAATTATTTCTTAAATCCTAAGATTAGAAATCATTCTTGTTTGAATAGAGAACAGCTCTGTTTAGTTCAACACTAATTCTGTATATTGAAACATATTTCCATTAGTGTATTAATAGAAACTTTATTATGGAGATTAATCAAAATAGATTTTAATCCTTAAAATAGGATGCATAACCAGAAAAGAATGCTATTTACCACCACAATCTTCTACATCTCTGAAAAATACAGAAATATTACAAGGGAAGGAAACTGAATTAAGACAGCTGACTGAGCCCACTCACATCCTTCAGAATACATAGTTAACTAGATATTTAAATAAATTCATATTCAAATATATCTATAAAATCACTGCTAAATAAGAAATACTGTCAATAATGAATCATAAATTTAGATGAATCTGTGAAAAACAGAAAACAAGTGGAGGAGACCACAGATCAAAAACTCACAGGCAGGGACCACTGAAGAGGTGAGGGTGGCTCCAGGGACATCTCATCCTTTGAGGGATTGTTTTCAGGGATTCATGAGAGGCCCAGAGGCAATTATGGGAACTGGGAAACTTTGTGTTAGAAACAAGTGTGCTGTTTGGCTCGGCTCTTTTTTCACATTTGTGTTGAGCAACTGGTAGCAGAAGCATTTGTCCATAAAGTAAAGTAGTAAGGGTTTGATTAAGAACCAGGACAGTGCTCCACTTAGTTTTTTAATTATTATTAATTTTTATTAGAGAATTTACAGGCTTACAGAAAAATCCTGCGTAAAATACAGAGTTCCCATATACCACTCTGTTGTTAACACCTTGTATTAGTGTGGTATATTTGTTACAATTAATGAAAGAACATTTTTCTAATTGTAGTATTAACTATAGGCCATAGTTTACAAAAGAATTCACTGTTTTAAACTACAAGAAGGCAAGTTCTGGATCAAACCCACACAACTGCAAATCTTACCCCTCCACCAGATTCACTGGAGACAACTTCTGGTAGTCAGAATAGCTTGCAGTAACAGTGGAGTGAGAATTATCAAATAAAGAGATGAACAGATGAATGAGATTCACCACGTAGTTCAAGAAAAACAACACAAGGAAAGATAGGCACAATACAACAAGCAACTTCCCCTCCTGCTGCAAATAATAATAATAGAGGTATCATAACAAACGATTTTAAATAAGGGCAATTGCTATCTTCAGACAGAGTTGAGGCAATAGTGCATTCAAGAAAAGAAAACAACTAGAGAACTTAAATTTAAAAAAAAAAAAAAGAATTTTAAAATGAAATTAGCAGAAAAGAACAAAATCATGGACTTAAAAGCTAAAGAATTCTCCCAGAAAAGAGATCAAAAGAACAAAGGTAAAGAAAATATAAAAGAAAGATTAAAAGACATGAAGTATGAAATAAAAGATCAGAGAAGCTAGACATAATATAATTAAAGAAATTAAAAAACAAATAAACAAACAAAAAACACACCAAAGCTATAGAGTCGCACAAGTCTTCAGTTCAAAATGATCCATCAATTAACAAGTGGGATGTTTGATAAATGTCTTCCATGGACATATCACCCTGCAATTTCAGAGTACAAAACTGTGAAGTCAACCTTCATAAGGAGAGACATATACTATTCTTAGAAATCAACAAATCATGTAGGTGAAAAATTTAGTAAGATACAGAGGATATAGATTTTTTTTTAATGAACAAGTTTGATTTAATAGGAATATATAGAATTCTGTCTTGAATATACACAAAGAAATATAAATATGAGTAAGAAATCAACAAAATTTCATTTACTTCCTGAAGTTTTCAATATTTGCTAATGATCCAGTTTATGCCCACTCAAAACCAGAAACTTCAGCTCAAAATAGAGAAGAAAATAAAAAGTGACAAATCTTAAAATATAATTAACATAATCCTAGAAGATATGGAAACCACAAAAAAAATCTACTCAAAATCCAACATTTCAGTGGTTCTCCAGGGCAGTTTTCTTCCAAGGAAGAAAACACACAGTTTCTAAAACATTCCTCCCAGAATACAATGTCCTTTTTGTCATGGTTCTGTTTCCTACACTAAAGAGGACTATTACAACAAAGAAAAATCCTATGTAGAAACAGAACTTTATGACAAAACAAGCCACTTAGAATATAACCAAGCTCTCTGGCAATCAAGAATGGAATAAACGGTGATGACACAACTGACAAGACAGCTACAGTTTACAGCCACAAGATGCCCCAGTGAAACTGCTTTGCTCTCTTCTCCCCTACAGGAGAATTTGAAGTGGTTAGAGGTTATCAAAATTCCAATTGTGCAAGTTTCTATTGAAGCCAGTAGATATTAAAGAGAAATTCACAGAGGCAGCCCAGAAATCGGCAAGCCCAGGTCTCTGGGTTTTATATTATTCCTCTCTGATTGGTCCTCCTTCTCTAGGCCTCCTGGAGGAAATGGCTCTGTAGCTTTAGAGGGCTTTGCCATTGTAGGAGACAGAAACCTTGAAATTTATGCATTAGCAGAATGATCTAGCAGCAGGTCATTGGTTTTAGGTCAGTGGGGGGGAGAAGGAATGGGATCCACTATTGAAACTACTAAAGGGGTTGCCTGCTTTCCAACCATGCAGGTTCCTTGACATCCATGGGCTTCATCAACCAGCTTGCCCAGAACAGTCACATGTGCAGTATTTCTGTCTAAATCCCAGTTTTCTAAACAATAACAAAGACTATAGAGACAGTGGTTCAGAGGAGGAAGAGTAGATGCCTGTGAGTGGTGTGTGGGAAAGCCACACCTTGCTTGTGGTGATGTCTTTTCACACCAGCACATAAGTTAGCTGTAGACACATGAGATTTCAAATACTCAATTATTTAAAAATAAGCACTTACTGAAAGCATTTTTATTCTAAAATGATTTTAGTATAGTGAATTGAAGTCTATATGATATATATAATACATAAATATATATATATATGTGTACACATATATATTTTTTTCAAATTGAGCGAAGGAATGTCAAACAAGGGCAACCTTGTTCATGATGGCAATTGATTAACAATGCTGGGATAACTTGGGATTGGTATAAAAGTTGGGCCTACGTAGAGGAAACTACAATAGAATGGACTTAGAAAAGCTATTTTATCTTTGAAATATTACCAGTAGTTTTATAAAGTACTTGAGAATCCTTACTTTTTAGTATATCCCACAGTTTCATTAACTATAAAACACATGAGGTATTTCTCAGCATCTATCTGAAAGAGACCATATGGGAAAAAATGAGAAAAATGTCAATAAATACTAATATTAAGTATCATTAATCTAAGATCCTTGACTGAAAGGAACAAGGTGTATCTATAAAGCCCTTTGAGTACTGTTTACCAGGTGAGAATGAAATCCATTCACATAACTGACATTTAATGGTGATTACATTTGCCTTAAATTATATCAGAAAATGTTACTGTTTTTAAGTTAAGGAAAGCATAGAAAAGGATAGTTAATAATTAAATTTAGGAACTGACTTTAAAGGGAAATTTGATAAGGTATAGAAATAGGAAAAAATATATATGCAGGCAAAGCTCTGGGGTAAGTTACCAAGAATCACAGAAAAAAACAAATTCAAGTAGTTCAACATAAATAAATTCCATGAAGAAAGCAAGAGGACTATTTCATGAAGCACAAAAGGAATATAACTAAAAATAACAAGAATGACTGACAAAATAATTAAGTACGAAATGGAAGAAGCAATAGAAGCCTATAATTTGGTGTATTAAAACTCAGCTACAGAGGAGAGGGGGCAAGATGGCGTTGGTGTAGGAGGGCGCACACTGCAAGCTCCCAGAGCAAGGCGGATTGGGGACGGGGTCCTGCCCGGGGGTCTGTGCTGTGCACGCATGGAGTGAGAAGCTTGGGACATCTATCTGCGCGGATCGGCGACGTGGACCAAACGGTGGAGATTCGTGAGTTTTGAGGCTACCGGTGGAGGTTGGCACAGGCGGCTGAGCCCCGCGGTTACGGAAATAAATAATAAAACGGCCATTTGGAGCCGCGGGCGGGGGCGAAAAAGTTTTATTTGCTGGGGAGCTGGCTGCCTGGCGCCCCTTGGACCTTGTGTGAGCAGAGCAAAAAGCTAGTCAGCACCCGGTGAACCGGAGGGGGATTTTGGTCGGGGAACGGAGCTGATCTCCCTAGCCACCCAGGGATAAGACCCGGGCCACTGCGGAGCCAGGAGGAAGGGACACTTCCCAAAGAAGGGAGGGTTCGGTTGGAAGACAGGGAAGGGTATTTCATATTTTTAGACATCGATCTGGCTGCCTGCACCGCCCCATAGCTTTGGGGAGCAGATAAGCCGAACTGAAGCAGCACCAGGCTGAGAGCAGACGCGAATCTGCACTCAAACTGATTTACTGAGCAGCCCGGTGACGCTGGAGCTCGGCGCCAGAAGGGGCGGAATCCGCCGTCTTTAGCATCTTCACTGACCAACATCAGAGTTTCAGCTAACCTGGGCAGTCCGGAAAGTGGGACGTGCTTGATTAATTTCCACGGGCCCAACTAGGGTCCCTTCCGTAAGGGGGTTGGTCTAGAAGAGGAATTATTTTAGGGACCGCCTTTGTTTAGATTAAAATAAAAAAAAAAAAAAAAGTGAGGTCACCTCAACAATTGAAAAATAAATTCTTTTTAATTTAGTTTAATAGCTAAAAGCTGCTTCAGGACCTGCATATAGAACCCTGTGGGGAAATTTATTGATAAACACAAGTAGGCAGGAAGGATCCACTTGGACCCTAGGGGTATCATTGACCCCCCTTGTTTCCTTCTTCTTTTTTTTTTTTTTTTTATTTTTATTTTTATTTATTTTTTTATTAGTATTAACTTTTTCCTCTCAGACCTTTCTCTACTATTTCTCTGCCTCCTCATAATTCTAGCCTTCTAAATCACTATATATATATATTCCTCCATTTGTTTTCCCAGTCCATTATAGGAACTCCATATTTTTTCCTAGTACTCTACACTGCCTACACAAGTTAAATATTCATCTCATTGAGTCTCATTTTGCCCCTCTTCTAACTTTTATCAATATTTCTATTATCCTTCTGCCTTCCTTACATCCTTTGATTCCTCTGGCCCTAACCTTCTGCCTTCAAGGGAACATAGAAAGAAGTAAGGAAATAAAATAAGAAGAAAAACTGCCAAAGAGAAAACTTAACTC
>JAKSZT010053887.1:89530882-89655441 GCA_026826555.1 Tolypeutes matacus
GCAAGGCTCCAGGATGTGTAAGTTCATTGAGGTTGGTGGGCCACACTATGGGAGATGTTTGTGTTGGATGTGGTGGGAGGTGTGGGAGGTGGGCAACATGGGAATCCGAGTGGGTTCCGTATAATATTTTAGGTAATCTAAGCACCTCTTAAAATATATGTATGTATATATATATAAAATAACATTTTTGTAAGCAAATACACATATATGCATATATATTTATATATCATTTTACAAATGTTTGTATGTATTGTGAGAATTTTGATTTTTACCCATAATAAAAAATAAATAAATAAAATAAAAAAAAAAAAAAAAAAAAAAAAAACTCAGCTACAGCCAAATTCCAGAAAGTCAAGGTAAAGAGAGTGATCCGTGCATTGAAAGGAAAACTCTCAAGAAAGGAAATAATTTGTTATACTACATGATATGTATCAAGTAGAACACTGTCAGAACAAGGAAAGCCTCAAAGTAGGTTTCTAACATTGCACTTTCGATTTCTCTCTCTCCATAACCCATTTATGTCCCACTTTAATTTCAGAGATGTATCATGACCATAAAAATGGGAGGCTGTTTTCCCAGCAAGAAAATTCAACACTTGTTCACATTCTTGCGATTGGATTACTCTGGCCTACAATGGGGTTAGAATAAAACAGGCCTTGTGTGATCATTCTGCCATCAGTATCTCTTCAGTCTATTGCCTTTTCTTTCCCTCCTTCAATAAAAATTGAATTTGAAAAAAAAAAAAAAAGAATTTGGTCATGGAAATAAGTCATCTGTGACCTTACCATAGACACCTAGATGATTCCAATTATTCAACTTTCAACTCCCCTCAACACACATGCACAGGATGCTGTGACCTGTGCCCTCCAGCATGTTTTACAAATGCTCTTTGTTCTGCAAACCATGTTCTTCTGCGCTAGAAAGTACAACACTCCTCTTGTCAGGCTTCAGTTGAGGCTCCAAGACCAGAGTTGGCAAGATAAAATGTTCTTTTAAAAAGATGTGAGGTAGGAATCAGACCGAAGGCAATTATCACAGAAAGTTGTCATCCCTTGTGCTCTCACAGAGACTCATTCACGTTCCCATCGAAAGTCACTGCACTGCTTATGCCCATATGTAAGGGATTCCGCATTTGAGAAACCAAGTAACTGACCTGCTAAATGCCAAGGGCTTTTGTTTGGCAGGTTGAGAGTGTTTTCTATCTTTTGAAAGAAGAAATTATCCACAATCAAGTCTGGTATCTTACTTTTACTTTAGGGATAATTACTGGAAATTAAGATAAGGTATAAGTAAATGTTATGCCAAAGGCGGGTAAAAACACACAGAAGTTAGTGACACGTTGCAATCTTGTGAGCCCAGCTTACATGTTTCTTCCTTTTTTCATATAACTCATTACTGATAACTGTGAGTGAGATACATTTACAGAGAAAGAGGGATTGGTCAAGGAAACCTTATCTAAAGTTGTCCTTGTTTACTCAGAAGGGTCTAGCTTTCAGAATCAACAACTGATTGTCAAGAATTATGAGGATTATTCTTCCAGATATGTATTAAATGTAACTACCATAAACACTACACAGCCCAATTTCAGTACATATTAGTTTCATTTAGGAGAATCCATTTTGAGCAACTATTTGTGAAAATAACTCAGAATGAAAAAATGAATTTTCTATTATGACCTATGACATTACCACACATGAATAAAGTGATTAAAACATTATTTAAAGTGGGATTCACATTTATAGTCTAGCATCCATATTAATACACCTAAAAAGTATTAAGGAAACTATCAATCCAGAACTTCCTGCAATATTCATAGAACCACAGTTAGAAGAGGGACTAAGGAGACCTGAATACAACAGGTGGGGTAGGTGTTTCTGTGAGATCTGCTCAGCTTATGATGAACCCCTTCTTCTCTGTTCTGCTTCCATCTAAAGAAATTATCTACAAGAGAACAATTTGTAATATGTGACCCTGAAATTCTGGCCAGAGATAGTTGAAATAACATAAGCACCTGACCTATACTGAGACATAGACCAGCCATCTTCCTTCTACCATGTGCTTAGTAAAGGAGGTAAATGAGATCTTAAGAGAGAATAAAGGAAAAGACTTAGGCAATACATGAAGGAGAGAGAAAGAGAAGATACTCTTTGGACTCCTGAAAGCCTTCCATCAAGTAATTCTAGACTCCTGAGACTTCTGTCTACCCTTGGGTTCTGTGTATTAGTGCAGTCAGAATTCTTTAGGAGATACCTCCAGGACTAGCAAATATATGGACCAGTGCTTTTCTTTTTTTCCTTAAGGTACTTTGCATTGTTTTTCTATCACTTGCAACCTAAAAATATAGAATGAAACTTCATCAAAATTAAAAAAAGCTTTTGTGCATCAAAGGACTACATCATGAGAGTAATAAGACAAGCTACAGATTAGGAGAAAATATTTGGTAATCATATATGTGATAAGGATTTAATATCCAGAATATATAAACTGCTACAACTCAACAACAAAAAGACAAAGAACCCAATAAAGGACTTGAATAGACATTTCTCCAAAGAAGATATACAAATGGCTATTAAGCACATGAAAAGATGCTCAACATCATTAGCCATTAGGAAAATTCAAATCAAAACCACAAAGAGAAACCACTTCACAACCACTAGGAAGGCTATTATTAAACAAAAAAGATTAACAAGTGTTGGAGAGGATGTGAAGAAATAGGAACACTCATACATTGATTGTGGGAATGTAAAATGGTGCAGCTGCTTTGGAAAACAGTTCTTCAAAAAGTTAAACATAGAATTATCAAATGATCTGGAAATCTCACTTATAGGTATATACCCAAAATAACTGCAAACAGGAACACAAACAGATATGTATGCAAAAATATTCATAGCAGCAATTTCATAATAGCCAAAAGGTGGAAGCAACCCAACTATCCATCAACAGATGAACAGATGAACAAAATGTGTTATATACATACAATGAAATATTATTCAGCTATAAAAAGGAATGAAGTTCTTATCCATACTACAATATGGATCAATCTTTAATACATTATGCTGAGTAAAATAAGCCAGACACAAAAGACAAATATTGTATGACTTCACTTACATAAATACATAGACTAAGCAAATACATAGAGATGAAAAGTAGATTATAGGTTACTAGCCGCCAATGGGAGGGTTGGATGAGGGATGAGGAGTTAATGCTTAATGAGTACAGAGTTTTTGTTTGGGGCAATGAAAAAGTTTTGTAATTGATGATGGTAATGGCAGCACAATATTACAAATATAACTAATGCACTGAATTGTACACATGAAAGGGTTTAAAATGGGAAATTTTGTGTTGCATTTTAAAAAAGGAGAAAAACTTAGAAAAAAGAGAGAGAGGGAGGAAGGAAGAAAGGAACTAGATGGTCCTGGAGGATGACACTGCACTATAGTAAATTCAACCACAGCTGCTATGACAGATGTGTAATTAATGCAGCCTCAGGAACATGAGAATGAGCCATTGAACTGGTGACTATGTTCCTTTCCATGGCTATAAGAAAGGAAGCTCAGAAATATTCATATGGAAAGCACAAAAGTATATATTTACAGTCTTGCCTTGGGTCTATGTTAATTCTCCTCACAGCTGGACAAAATATAGTCCAAAGATACCTGGACCATCTGAACTCCCTGACCATGGGACATTATAAAATATTGGGCTAAAGCTACAATCATGAGCTGGGTTCAGTCAGACCCAGTCATAATGTTGGATTAGTTCAGAAGCAATGTACCTTAAAATGTAAGTAGTTTATCAGGGATTGGATATAACCAAGGACTGAAGACACAAATAAGCGTCTCAAGCAAGTTTCTCAGAACCCCAAGTAATCCAATACACTTGCACTGGCATCTCTGCCTCAGCTTACAACCTGCACCTCATGGAAGTGGGACGGGGAGAGGGTTCCTTATTAAAAACTGTTTTACTTTCCTAGGTTGCTCTAAGTAAACGCCTTGAAATTGTTTGGCTTAAACAATGGAAATTTATTTGCTTACAGTTTTGAGGCTGTGAAAATGTCCAAACAAGGCATCATCAAGGCAATGCTTTCTTCTTGAAGACGGCTGCTGGTGATCCTTGGCTCCTCTGCCACATGGCAAGACACATCTGCTGGTCTCTCCCTTCCCTTCTGGGTTTCATTGATTTCAGCTTATTGCTTTGGTGGATTTTTCTCTCTGTCTGAATTTCATTCCCTTAGAAAGGATGCCAGCAAGAAAATTAAGATCCATTCTGACTGAATTGGGTCACATTTTAACTGAAGTAGCCTCATCAAAAGGTCCTCCTTACAATGAATCCAAACCCACAGTAATGGGTTAAGTTTAAGAACATGTTTTTCTGGGGTTACATATAGCTTCAAACTACCACACAAACCAAGCTTGGTTCATGGATATATCAACTTGGTTTGCAAGTACAAGCCAAAAAACGGATTATGGCTGTACTTCAGCCCCACTCAGAGTAGCTTTGAAAGACAACAGTGAGATGAAATCTTTCTAAATGGCAGAGCTTAGAACAGTGCACTTGGTCATCTACTTTGTTTGAAAAGTAAGTAGCCAAAGGACAGAATATATACAAACTCATGGCAAGGAACAAATAGCTTAGCTGGTTGATCCGAGGTGTGGAAAGTGTAAGATTGGAAGTTGGGGTCAAGGAATTCTAAGAAGAAGGTATGTGGATAGACCTATGTAAAGATCTTTATCTTTTTGTATTTCATGTGAATATCCACCTAAGAAGAGGCAACAAACAACCAAACAGACAGAATCATTTGGCCCATTGACAAATGCCAGTCTCTGTCATAGGCTACTCCAGAATTGGCACAATAAGTGCATAATAGAGTTTTCATGGTGGCAAGAAAGGAAGCTATGAATGGGGTAAACAGCATGGGCTCCCATCACCAAGACTTGTCTACTTATTGTACTTACTGAAGGTAGAACCTTTTGGCAACAGAAACCAATGCTGACCTCATCCAGTCATTTGATCCCATTCCACTCTGAAAAGAACAACAATTCATCATTTGTCTAGAATCAACACATATTTGGTATATGGAGTTGCCATTTCTGCCCTCAAGGAACCATTCAAAATCACTATGCAAGGGCTTAAAATATTTGCTCCAATGACATAGGAATCACACATAGTATTACCTTAGACTAGGAGACCTATTCTATAGCAAAAGAAGTGTAGCAGTTGGCACAAATTTCATGGGATATACTGGTACCACACAGAAGTTGCTAGTCTGATATAGTAATTTGAATAGCTTATTGAAAGCATAGCTGAGGTGCCCTCTTGGATAGGATAAGGTGGAGGAAGTAGAATGACATCCTCTGAATCATTGAGTGTCTATCTTTAGGTGTTTTGTCCAAGAGTTCGAAATAAAAATGACTCTGCTTTCTGCCCTCCTCCAACTTTAGGTGCTATATGTCTAAAAAATTATAGTTACCAGAGGGAAAACCATGAACTCAGTAAAAGGATATTAACATTTAAGCTACAGTTTCTGCTCAGTCACTCCAAGCATCTTGTGCCAAGAGACCAGCAGACAAGGAAAGAGCTCCTTAATGGCAGAAACAGACAGACAAGTGCAACTGCCTTGGCCTGAAAAGAGGATGATGACCAGAGACTAAGACCACTTAAGGATGAGGGTTTGGAACTTCCCACCAAGTAGGTCACCTAGAACAGTAGAGGTGCTAGACAATAATAGAGGAGGGTCACAATGGACCTGTAGTTCGATTCACTAGTCTTCATCTGTGTGTTTCTCCTAGGTAAAAGAGGCCTACCACAATCCTGAAGGATCTGTTCCCAGAACTGTTACCAAGTAAGTAGATCAAAATGGGAGGACTATAATGCACACGTGTGGTGCCCCACCCAGATGCTCCCTTCTGGGAAGAAACACCCATTCCCCCAGCTTCTGTTAGAAATGGCAAAAGATTGCTCACAGCTGAGTCTTCCTTTTGGAGTTTTCCCTTGACTGATGAAAGTCTCCTCACATCCCCCCTCTCTAGGGCTACATCTTCTAACTGGTAACTGCTAGGATAGAAGGGCACAGTATCCTTGTGCCAGTTCAGGACAACCCATATATCCATCCTTCCTCATGTCCTGGATCAATAATGCTCTGTGGAATCATCTAAGGGCTTTGATGTGTCTACAGTAAATGCATAAACCTCTGCCTCAAAGTCTTTCTGATGAGAATGAAAATCCAGAGTTAAGATGTTTCCAGGTATTATTTTACTCATTGTTTACTGCAAAACACAGACTGATCAATGTCAAGAAGCTCTTCAAGATTGAGGTTATTATTATACAGCCTGTGTGTCTCAAATCAAAAAGTTGTGTTTCAAGACTACAATAATCCCAATACATTAGGATATTGTGAATCACTTTGCATTGTTCAAAATTTAAAAGGAATGTGCACTGCGTTTAAATTTTAAAAATTATCTCACCTTGATTACTTTCATTAGGTTAACCACATACTCAAACATATGTAATACTATAATGCAGGGTGTCTGATAAGGCTTTCCAAAAAACTAATCATATGGCTATGAAATCATTCCATCAGAGAGTATAGTCCCTGGCTTTACCTGAATGATGAAACATGAAATAAACAGCTTTGAGCTTTTAAGAGTGTAGAAAGCCCCATATTTTCTTTGTTCTTCTCAGAAATCTGAGAGCTTGGAGAATTAACATATTTTCAATTCAACCTTGAAAACATCCATTTATGTCTCAGCGATAGAAATATACTATGGCAGAAATTCTCCTCCACTATCAAAAACACTTTGTACAACCAAAGGGAAAAGACTTTAAGATGTATCAAAAAACCATGCAATTCACCAAAATTAATACTCTTATATTTTATTAACTAATGAGGTGTACTTTAATAAGACCCTAAATGGATTCTGGTTATCAAAAGTAATTTGTCTTTTTTGTAACTTCTTTCTCCTTGAAGGCGCAAATAATTTTTAGAAGAATTAAAACATTTACAAAGATTTTAAAACATATTTTCTTTCCTTTAGGGAGAAAATACCATTTAAAAATATATAATTCTTTGATACCACTATTGTTTTTGATAAATGACATCACAGTAGCAGCTAAGGATACCATTTAAAATTATTATTTTTCCTCTAGCATTTCATGAGATGTAGGAGTATAATTAAAATTTAATCACCTTCAATGTGTACATAAATCTATAGGAACTAAAACAGTGTCCACTTTAAACACATCTGTCCCTCATTATAGCAGATCAGTAGCCAATACATTTGTTTCCTATAACAAGTTTGCAAAACAATAGAAAGCCCTAAGTCATGATAATATTAATGAAAATTTAATGGGGCTGTTACTTCAATTCCCTATATTGGAAATTGGATAAAGCTACTTATTATAAGAAGGAGAGTTGTAGATTTTTTCTAACTTCTTTAAAAGCCATTTTGTTTGGAAAGCATATTAACAAATTTAGTCCAATAATTGAAATGTTGATGCACTCTGAGTCTTTTAGCTAAAAGCAGAGCAATTATTGGTAGTGAAAGCTTTATCACAGCTTTGCAGTTTCCTGGCCTTTAAGCCCGGATCTCTATCCGTTTCTGAATGAGGTGTCATTTTAATGGTTATGGGCCCACTTAGACACCATTGGATCAATTGTGATCATTGCCTGCTAAGCTGCCCTATTACCTTTCTCCTTCCTGACCTGTAGAGTTGTTTTTTACTATTGCTCTGGATCTTTCCCTCAATTGAGAAAAACACTGCTTTAGGTAAGATTTGGGTTTCTCTAGTGTCATTCTTATTGCTATGTCCCTATCCAAATGGGATTGCTTATCTTAAAGTTGAATTTATGTGTCAACCTTTCCTTGTTCTGGATCATAACACTGCTCTGACATGTACTTGACAACAGACCAGCTATTAATTACCATGGTCAAGACAGAAAATAGGAAGCCTAAGTTTGTCTCTATACTGGCTACACATTGGTCCTTTCAATCTTTGTGTTCACTCTGCGTGTGATGAATCTTTTAACAAATGGGAGTTTGTATACTGAAAATACACTTAACTTGAACCGTGATGAATGAAGATAGGTGCCAAGGGCTCTGACGTCTTAACCTTTCCCATAATGATCCAATGAACCAATAGTTCATGGCTGCAAGCCTCGTGGCAACCTCAGCACCTAGGCCAAACTTCAAAGGAGGCTTTGGGATTACTCCAGTCATCCTATTGGGATGCTGAAAGTCCAATATGATTTCTTTCAAATGAATCCACCCCATAATCCAGTTTTTGAGCCAATTGCTTTCATATTTTGTAGTACATAATTATCCAAATGACATCTAAAGTTCTGTTTTCTTATAACCAGGGTATCAATAGAAAATAGCATGTCACTTTAGATTTCTATGAGGTTATACAAAGCAGATCTCTTTCTTGCTCTCCTCTCCAGAAGAATCCCCCCCCCACACACATAAATAAAGCATATAAAGGCCAGAATAGAGGGATTTTATTTTCTCATATAAATAGTTTGATTGTTGTACTGCATTTTGAATATATTTTTAAAATTCTATTACAAATTCAAATTTTCAACTTTTATTTGTATAAAGGAAAACCCTTGAAATTCAGATACCATTGATGCCTTCATTCCTTTCTTAGTGCCAGTTTTTTTGTTTGTTTGTTTGTTTTTTAGGTACTGGGGCCAGGGATTACACCCTGGACCTCTTATGTGGGAAGCCATCATTTAATCACTGAGCCTTACCGGCTCCCCTGAGATGGTTTTTTGTTTGTTTATTTTTTCATTTTTGGTTTTTTTTGGGGGGGATAGGGGGGCACAGGGACTGAACCTGGGACTTCCCATGTGGGAAGCAGGCGCTTAACCGCTTGAGCCACATCTGCATCCCCAGAAATTTTAAAAATCAGTTTCATATGGGAATTGCACTCTGCTTTTCAATGAGAAGTACCAAAGTTGCTAAATTTTCAGGTGTCTCATTGAATTCTGCCACAGCCAGTTTATGAATATTTGAATACTTTCTGGTTATGTGGTTTGTATGCCCTTTGAGGGAAACCAGGAGCAAGTTCTCCCTTTGAGAGAGAACCATTCTCTCCCCTTGTGGATCAAGGTAACAGTGCACATGCTTGTCCTGCTGTCCCACCTGTTTTCCTGTAGCATCACATCTAATTTTCTATCCCAGCTTTTTCAGGAAAAAAATCATGAAACGAGTGGAGAAACTGTTATTTCTCATCAATCTTTGCAGAAAAAGCAGACATTTAAAATGTTTTCACTGATTTAGAATATGCCTTTATTTCCCCTGTCAGATTTACTGCCTTTATGCAATAGTCTCCTGCGCACATTATGAAGCCTTGGAGGTTCAGCTTAGATGGAACAGCTCCTCCAAGTCTAAGGCACCTCTTGTTTCAATGTCACACCATTGCTCCTGGGCAGAGGGTCACACAGCGACACAGCTTTCTGTATATCTGAGGGGTAGGCATTTCTCAGGCCTGCACAGCATGATTCTGATAAAACTCCTCAATTTTAGCACTATTTTCACCGGCACAATCACCTTTCTCCCATATTTTTTATATTAAGAAAAAAAAAGTTCCTTGCAGAAGTTTGAAAAACACAAATAAGTAAAAAAGTAAAATAAACATTACCAATGGCCCTTCATCCAAAGATGACCGCTATGATTCATAACTTTTAGTTTATCCTTCCAGAAATGAACAACATACATGACAGTTTTTAAAATTGCTTTTTTTCATGTGATACATTTTTATATTTTTCCATGTGATTTTAGTGACAATGTCATATTTCATTGTACAGATAGCCCATACTTTCTTTAAACCTGGCTTTGTTTCTGATATTTGATTGTTTGCAAATTGTTTGCTAGTATAGATAGGATGGGGATAATGTAATTTGTAAGGCCACTCGCAGGGAAGAAGAGTTATGCTATACTACCCTTTGACATCATTGGACTTTAAAGTTTTAAAGGTGATTTTTTCCCAGTTTCATTGGTGATTCATGGCACTTTTGTTTTTGTTTGCTTGTATGTTCAATATTGGGCCTGTGGGCCTTTGGAAAAGGAGGTCAAAAAAATAGAACATGAAGGTGAAGAAGGAGGAGGAATAGGAAACAGCAATCCTTTAAGACTTTCTCTGTGCCACGTTCTACTAAATGTTTTTCACATATTAACTCATTTAATCTTTAAAATATGTCTCAACCTACCACATTCTGTTATATCACTTTTATCCCATTGTAAAGATGCTAAATTTGATGAAAGAGTGGCCAATTAATAACACAGATTGTGCATAGCTTGAGTGCATTTATACAAAAGAATTGTGTGTGACCTTGGAGAAATTGCTTGATTTCTCTGAGATTTAGTTTGCTAATTTATAAAATAAGTTAGAGGTTTGGATCTCTTCAAGTTCAAAGGGCTTATGATTCTGGGTTCAGCAGAAAGAGGACCCGACAGTACATGACAGTTACCTCTACAATCCAATATGAGGTTACTAGGCCACCTATTCTTAAAAAGGAGGGACCCAAAAAACGTGTGCCGCAATCGCCAGCCAACACCCACCTTGAGAGTTCAAAAAAAAGATGAAGGTTGGAGAGCACAAAAGAAAAAGTTTCACTTGAGAAAACTGTCAGTATGCGTTAGCAGGATCCCTTACACATTCCTACCTCTCTGCATCTCCCACTTCCTCCCTTGGGAAGTCCTTTCCTCTTAGTTTAGTCACATGAGAGAGGCTTCCTGGGGACTACTCAGGGTAGTCCTTTAGAGTTTAGAGCTTATAGTAAAATGATTTCCAACTCACTTTTAAAAGGTGCTAACTGGAACTCTTTGTGGCAGTGAAAAAGAGGCAGTATTTGGAAAATGCCTTTATTGCTACTGACAGCAGATCAAAGGTGTGTGTATGTTTCCCAAAATCCAAATGTGGAACCACTATAAGGCTGTCTGCCTGAGTATCTGCCAGGGGTAAGGCTATGGCAGCAGAACGTGGCTGGGGTGGGCAGGAAGTATGACTCATAAGCAGCCACTTATAGGAGAGGTTCTTACCATGTCCAGGGATTTATAGTTAGCTTTAAACACCTGCCACAGCCAGAGGAAATCAATGCCAGATTTCCTTCCTTCCAGCCAAAGAGAAACTTTCTTTCCCCTTACCTCTCCTCCTTACTCACTTCCAAACTTGGAGGGCCATAGGCACCCTAGTGAAGATTGGTAGACAGTAGGCAGAGAAATAGAGAAAAAGTTGGCCACGTGGTCCTTCCACAACAGGCTTGTAGCCCAGGGCAGACCCAAGCTGGGTAAAGTGACTGAAGTTTGGTATTCAGATTTTACACCAGACTGGACATGATAGTTACTGAAATGCGGCTATCCTAATATGCAATAATGACTGGAGGCTATTTTGCTATCTTAGAGGGACAAGAAAAGTCACAAAGTCTTTATCTTTCATCCAAAGAGTGGGAAAGAACTAGCACATGGATCTGGTTGTACCCTGTGAAGTCCCACCTCTTTCTGTAAGTAAGTTGATTTAGAATGTAACCCAGGGATCAAAGTCCTCCTCCATTTGAGCCTAAATATGCCTACTGCTGGTTAGAAAGAGGTTTGGGCATGCTTGGTGAACTGGTGAGGTGGGACTGCCAAGCATCTCGTTAAGAAGCTCTCAGGAAGTTAAAAAAAAAAAAAAAACTTAAATAAGGAGCAAATATAGGCTTGACTCAGTAGCAAAGCTTTATGACTTAGGTTTAAGTAGCAATTCTAATGTGAACAAGCATGGTTTTGTCAGAGGGATTTTTCTTTTTTTTGCTGCCCTAGATTTATGTATCATATATGAAGGAATTAAGGGAGAGGCTGTTTAAAAATATGAAAGATTGCAGTACTTGTTTTCAAAGATTCCTTTCCTCCATGCCCTTATCATGACTCACTGTGGCTGGAGAAAACTTCTTGCCATGTGCCTTGCTTGGGACAATAAGAAGTGGACAGAAGTTATAGTGTGCCCTGAGGCTTTAAGAGACATTAGTTTCCACCCAATATTCTTGAGCTTCTTGCCATTTCCATGCAATGAACATGTCCCAAGTAATTGCTGGTCCCAGAATGAGAAGATACATGGAATAATATGAAGGCAGATTAATAAAAACTGATTAATATAAACAATTTTATTTAAGAAACTGTCGGACATTGGGGCACCTAAAACACCAAAGTTAAAAGGAAGTATTCTGCCTATTTTGCTTCTGAACATTCAGAGTTTTGGCAACTGAGTAATTCAAAGAACTAGGGGTGGCAGGAAGGTCTGATGATAGACTACTGTGCTGGGGAAAATTAGAGGCTTCAGCCATAGCCATGCCCAGTGCTTGGTGCCTGGAACATGCTCTCAGTGCACTGAGTGACAGTAGCAGTTGTAATCCGTGAATGCAGGTATTTAATGCACACATAGAGGGTGTGACAAGCAGATAATTCCACAGATGCCATGTGCTGGCTGTCTGTACTTGTGCAAGACCAGATGTGTTATATATTCTAAAAGTTCCCCCAAAACACATATGGTCCTACAATACAAGACAGAGCGAGAAGCAAAGAAATGCAGGTTACGTTATATAATTATTACATAATTTCCATGGACTTTTGCCTAAAGAATCAAAGCTTTCAACAAAGACAGAAGATAAACCTACTGCATATGTATGTGACCTAAATGCTAGTGGGAAAGATAGTATTTTTGGTGTTGGAATTGAGATTCAAGAACACTTCAAAAGTGTAGAAATGTGGGATGAAATCAACAAAATGAAATATATGAGGATAATTACAAAACTTTGCATTTAGATTAAACAAATCAGATGTCCAAATACAGATGAAATAGATCTGAGATTATGAGAATAAAGGTAGGGAGTCTTTATATTATAAACCCATGTCACTTGTAATAAAGCAAGGCAGTCTTGTATTTAATAAAAGTGTAATATCCAGATGAAAGATGATAATAGCTCCTCTGCACTTGGCACTGGATATAGTATTATGCTCAGTTAAATTAAATTCTGTCAGTATTTATCCATCTACCTTGTGCAAGTCAGTCTGTTCAAGGTGGCATTTTGAGGTTGTGTGTGACAAAATCAAATGACTCTAAAGTACTACAAATGGGAAGGTAAGGTCTGAATGCTACAATATAAAAAGAATTGTGAAGAAACAAGAGATGTTTAGCATGTGGAGAAATAACTTAATGGGAACATGAACAAGAATTATTTTCAAAGATTTGAAATGCTATTCTTTGAAAGAATAATTAAACTCATTTGAAAAGACACCAGAGAACAGACCAAAGGCCAATGAGTAGATGCTATTAATTCAAAGTTTAATATAATGTAAAAGGAGTATTTACAAATTGATGTATTGGAAAAATATGAAATTGGCCCTCTCACAAAAGAGTGAAGGTATTTAAGCAGGGGTAAAGTGCCCAAATTTTAAAGGGATTTCTGTTTGGGGTACGGGGTTGGACTGATTTCTCATATCTCCATACACTGAAGTCTTTAACATTCTCTGAAGCCTCATGATAATATACCACTTTCTCAGCAGTAAAACAATTTCCATAGAATCTCTCTATCCAGAAGGGTATATGTAGGGAGCAACCCAGTTGAAAACTTCCCCAGATTTATGAGAGCTCCTACATGATATTTTCTTATGTGCCTCTTGGAGAACTAAGTTCAGGAACAGCCAGGGTAGTGCGTGAGTGTGTGTGTTTTCCCTTTCTCACATGTGTGTACATCTGGGTAAATAAATGGGTCGGTTGTTAGAGACATGGCAAGAGAGAAACAAAGAGAAAGAGACCATATGTAGTGGGAAGAGGTAAAAAATTACCGTTCAAATTTGCTCCTAACTATAGTTCCAATCTCTAGTAGAATGGAAAACTTTTTTCTCCCTATAGGACACTGTGGGTTTAAAAAAACTCCTTCCTAAGTATGGAAAATGAGGCACTCAGGAATGACCCTTCAGCCATTGTTCAGCAGAATATGTAAGAAGTTTAAGCTTCAAGGGCAAAGATATGACAAAAGGTCTGGGGAGGAAGGGAGAGAAGAAAAAGTTCAACTCAAGGACCGCTGCCATGGCCACTGTGGGTGGAGCTAGTGGAGTGAACAGATGACAGGGCTGTCCAATAGGCAATCGGGGCTATGATGAAATAAATTATTCTTGACTTACTCCCAAAACATCAGTAAAAGCCAGCTGCTCATGAAGTTTTATGAGGATGGTCCTTTGGAAGGTTAAACAATCTGGGTGGTGTCTGACGTAGAAGAATGCTAGGCAAGAAAGCAGCAGAATGCCCATGTGTTGAGAGCTTGGCAGATGTAGAAAAATAAAGCAAGAGGAGACCATAAGAAATTTAAATCCCACAAAGATTCTCTGAAATTTTGAACTAGAAACAGGGTTTCCTAGTGTCTCATGAGTGGAGTTGTAGTAGATTTATTTAAATCCAAATGGTCCAGCTAATGCCTGAGGGCTAGAGGACCTGGACCATACCAGCAGCTGGCAGCTGAGTGCAAGTTTGAGAAAAATCCAATAAGCACCATTCTTTGCAAGTGTAGTGATGAGCCTGTCAGCCTTACCTAAACTGAATAAGCAAAATGAATGGAAAGGAAAGAAATAATCAGTATCCAACTTGAAACAGAATTTGCAGGCTTAGATTTTTTTTAATGCACTATTAATAAGAACTACAAGGAAATGAAGGTAACTACATAAGTAGTATCCCTATTTTTGAGGACTTTGTTTTGCTGAGTAAGAGATAAAAAACAAATAAATTTAATTATCTTATGAATAACTCCATAATTTTGCCAATTACTGGTAGTATGAGCAAATATTCAAAATTATTTTGATTGTTTCTGACTATTTCTTGGCTATAGATAGAAATATTATATGAAAAGTATTGTATGCCTGGTGTCAGGATACTGTAATAAATTACTTTAAAAATTTTTTTTTAATTTTAATTTTTTTTTAATACTTAGATTATGTAAATGTTAGATAAAAAATATAGGGGATTCCCACATGCCCCACTCCCCACATCTCCCACACTTTCCCACATTAACAACATCCCTCTTTAGTGTGGTACATTCATTGCAATTGATGAACATATTTTGGAGCATTGCCACTAAGCATGGATTACAGTTTACATTGTAGTTTACACTCTCCCACCTAATTCTTTAGGTTATAGCAAGATATATAATGGCCTGTCCCTGTCATTGCAATGTCATCCAAGACAATTCCCAAGGCCAAAAATGCCCCTGTATTACAGTTATTTTTCCCTCTCCCTGCTCTCAGAATCTCCAGTGGCCACTGCCTCCACATCAATGATATAATTTCTTCCATTGCTAGAATCACAATAAGTCTACAGTAGAATACCAGTAAGTCTACTTTATAGAATGAAGGATTTATACAAAAATCAACTCAAAGACATAAATATAAGAGTCAGAACTATCAAATTCCTAGAAGAAAACATAGGGAAGCATCTTCAGAACCTTGTATTAGACAAATGTTTCTTAGACTTTACACTCAATGCACAAGCAACGAAAGAAAAAATAGATAAATGAGACCACATCAAAATTAAAAGATTTTTGAGCCTCAAAGGATTTTATCATGAAAGTAAAACAACAAACTACACAATGGGAGAAAATATTTGGAAACTACATATCCAATAAAGCTTTAATATTCAGTATATATAAAGAAATCCTTCAACTTAACAACCAAAAGACAAACAACCTAATTTAAAAATGGGTGTATAGAGTGGATGTAGCACAGTAGTTGAGCACCTGCTTCCCATGTACGAGATCTTGGGTTCAATTCATGGTACTTCCTGAAAAAAAATGGGCAAAAGGCTTGAATAGACATGTCTCCAAAGAAGATATACAAATAGCCAAAAAGCACATGAAAAGATGCTCGACATCATTAGCTATTAGGGTAATGCAAATCAAAACCACAATGAGAAACTATTTTACACCTAACAAAATGGCTACTTTTTTTTTTTTTTAATAGAAAATTACAAGTGTTGGAGAGAATGCAGAGAAATAGGAACACCCATTTATTGTTAGTGGCAATGTAAACTGTGCATCCACTGTGGAAGACAGTTTGGCTGTTCCTCAGAAAATTACTATAGAATTACCATATGATGTGACAATCCCACTACAAGGTAAATAACCAGAAGAATTTAAAGCAGGAACTTGAATAGATATTTGCACACCGATGTTCATGGTAGTATTATTCACAGTTGCCAAAAGATGGAAGCAATCAAAGCACCCATCAACCAACAAATGCATAAACAAAATGTGTTATATACACACAACAAAATACTGTTTAGCTGTAAAAAGGAATGAGGTTCTTATAACATGCGATGACATGGATGAACCTTGAATGTATCATGATGGGTGAAATAAACCAGACATAAAAGGACAAATGTTGTATAATCTTGCTGATATGAAATAATTAGAATAGGCAAACTTAAGGAGTCAGAATCTAGAATATAGGTTACCAGGGGCCAGGGTAGGGATAGGGAGTAGGAGGTAAGGCTTAAAATGTACAAAATTCCTGTTTGGAATGATAGGATTGTTTTGGTAATGGATTGTGGCAATGATAGCACAACATTTGTGACTGTAATTATATATCCAAATGTGGTTAAAAGGGGAAATGTTAGGTTGTGAGTATGGTAATAGAATAAAAATTTTTTTTTCTTTTTTTTTTTTTTATTATGGGTAAAAATCAAAATTCTCACAATACATACAAACATTTGCATAATGATATATAAATATATGTGCATATATGTGTATTTGCTTACAAAAATGTTATTTATATATATATATATACATATATTTTAAGAGGTGTTTAGATTACCTAAAATATTACACGGAACCCACTGGGATTCCCATGTTGCCCACCTCCCACACCTCCCACCACATCCCACACAAACATCTCCCACAAGTGTGGCCCACCAACCTCAATGAACTTACACATCCTGGAGCCTTGCCACCAACCATAGACCACAGTTCACACTGTAGACCACACTCTCTCGCACTCAGTTCTGAGTGGTGTGTGCTGATTTAAAATGGAGAATAAAATTTTTGAAGTCCGTAACAATTGTATTACACAAACAATGAACCTTAATTTAAACCATGGTTAACTATAGTTAATAGAATAATTATTAAAATGTGCTTTCATCAATTGTAACAAATGTACCACAGCAATGCAAGAAATTAATAAGAGAATATATGAGAATCTTGTTTTATACATGATTGCTCTGTAAACCCACAACTTCTCTAATTAAAAAAGCAGACATAACTTACAAAAGAATCACTCTTATTTACAGACTATACTTTTCCTCTTCAGAGCACTCAAACTTCTATTATTTTGTAACTTAACTTTCTTCTCAGGGTTCACATATTAATAGCTTGTGTGATAATCCTATGCTGTTCTCTTTACATTGGGGGCAACATATAAACTGTAAAACAAATATGAGACTTAAAAGTAATGAGTCCATAGACAGAACTTTCTTAATGTGTATGTTGACATATCCCTTAGTTTAACTTGGTCAGTGTCATTTTCATACTGTAGCATTTATTGATAAAATGATATTATGTCTTGGATTTCTTTTAATACGCTCCAGGAAAACATGGAAGCAAAAAAAAAAAAAAAAAAGAGTTGAATGTTAATTAATGAAGTTGGGTGACGGGTACCTGGGGATTCATTACACTATTCTCTTTACTCTTGTGTATGTTTGGAATTTTCCATAATAGAGTTAAAAAATAAATAGAAAAATAAGTATCTGTTTATAGTGTAACTCTTCCTCCATAGTTCACTGATAACTGCAGACAAATTAAAAACTAGCTTTAGTAACTATATCAAGATATGTTTTCTGGTACTCTTTATCTGATACCACTTCTCCTATTTGTATTTGCTTGAGGATAGAAGGCTTGGTTGAGAATTCCTTTGTAGCTTTCATAATCTGTCTTAGAGCAATATTACACAGAATCATGAAATCTAATTTTGGTTTTATAAAAGCTGTCTAAAACAACTAACAGAAAACCCTTTCAGTAGATCCCCGAGGTCCCAAGGAACCAAGGAGAGGTGAAAATTGCGTGCATGGAATCTTGTGAAATGTGACCAGCCCCATAATGTTCGCCAGAGCATGGAAACAGACAACATGGTAGCCCTTTCCTACTTCTGACAAACACTCTCTCAAGCCAAAGCCTCCTTTCCCATGACAACACTTGGTCAGGCACCCCTACAGCCTCTCTCTTACCTACCCTAAATCTTGTGATAGGCAATAGACACAATATATGGACAAAGCTAGCAGGCTGTATTAGTCAGGATTCTCTAGGGAAACAGAATCAACAGGAGATCCCTATCATAGTATGAGATTTTATAAGAGTCCCACATGTGACTATGGGGATGCACAAATCCAGGTTCTACAAGCAGGCTGCAAACCAGGGGCTCTGATGAAAGACCAATGAAGGTCCTTGGTGAATTTCTGGGAGTCATTTGCTGTCCAAAGATGAGCTGAGAAATTCTCTCTGAATGCTGAAATCACTTCCCCTTATAAGGCATTCAACTGATTGGATAAAAGCATCACTCATTGCTGATGGCAATCTTCCTGGCTAATGTAAACGTAATCAGCTATCTATGCAGTAAACTCACTGATGACTAAATCCATAAATATCCATGTATCACAATTAGCCCAGTGCTTGCTTGACCAAACAACTGGGCTAAATAACCTGGCTGAGGTGACACATTAACCTAACCATCACAGTCCCCCCCTTGTCAACTCAACAACCATACACATTACCTTAAACCATACTTAGTCTAAGTAAAAACAATAAAAGACATGCATATATATATATATATATATATATATATATATATATATATATATAACCTCTGCTGAAGTTACCCTCTGGTGAGCATTCACGTGGGACACATATATACATATGTGTGTGTGTATATATATATATTTCCACCTAACAATGTTCAACTCTCCTGCATACAAGCAGAAATGCATTAATTCCCTACAGAATGGGGTGCAAGTCCTTGGGTAATATTCACTCTTAAACTTGACATCCTTAAATATCATGACATGAAACTAATACAACTTGTCATATGATAAGGAAAAAGTTTGGGGAAGAAAAAAAGAAATTCATTTTGTGTACATATACAATCATATTCATAACGAAACAAGGAAGAAAGATTCATGACCACTAAAATCCTCATTTCTGTAACTGGTCACATCGTCGAAGTTCATATTTATCACTACCTTCTTCCACTACCCATTCCATGTTCCCGTTACCCTCAGAAAATACTTCAGCTAGCTGTGGTTCTTTGCTTGGTGGGGTGACCCAAACTTTCATGCCTGAAGGTTCTGGGCCATTGTTAGTCCTGCTTGAATCAGGTTGTTGCAATTTTCCATTGACTTTAATCACAGGGCATGGCAGTACTAAGAGACGACCTAAAGGATCTTCTGTATTCCGGGCATACTCTTCTTTACCCCCACTATGTAGATGCAGTCCTATTTCCCCTTGATAGTCAGGATCAATCACCCCAGCCAGTACAGTAATTCCCTTCTTTGCCTGTTGATTCAGAGGTAAGAGGAGCCCAAAGTGGCCAGGAAGCAGTCTTAACTTCCAGGTGAATGGAATCATTGTTGAGTTCCCTGGTGAAGCACTTCTCCTTTTGGGACTAAAACCTGTAGACCAGTAGAGCTTAAGGCTACAGGGACAGGAAGCAAAAATTTTCCTAGTGGGTCACTAGGGCTAACAGTGAGTGGCACCACCCCCATTTCCACCCTTTGATTCCTAGACCCATGAATCCTGGTTATGGGAGAAACAGCACCACAGATTGGATGCTGATTTAGAGTATACACAGCCTCCTGGAGAACAGTGCCCCAACCGTGCAAGGTATTGCCACCTAGTTGGCACCGTAATTGAGTTTTCAAAAGGCCATTCCACTGTTCGCTCAATTCAGCTATTTCAGGGTGATGCAGAACATGGTAAGACAGTGAATTCCATGGGCATGTGCCATTCCCACACATCATTTGCTGTGAAATGGGTTCCTTGATCAGAAGTAATGCTGTGTGGAATGCCATGGTGGTAGATATACGACATTCAGTAAGTCCGTGGATGATAGTCTTGGAAAAAGCATTGCATGCAGGAAATGCAAACCCATATCCCGAATATGTGTCTATTCCATTTAAAACAAATTGCTGCCCCTTCCATGGTGGAAGTGGTCCAATGTAGTCAACCTGCCACCAGGTAGCAGGCTGGTCACCTCAAGGAATTGTGCCATATCGGTGGGTCTCTGCTGCTGGCAGATTGGGCGTTCAGCAGTGGCAGTAGCCAAGTCAGTCTTGGTGAGGGGAAGTCTGTGTTGCTCATCCCATGCATAACCTCCATCACTACCTCCATGGCCTCTTTGTTCATGAGCCCATTGGGCAATGACAGGAGTGGCTGGGGAAAGAGGCTGAGCATTAGCCTCAGAGCAGGTCATCTTATCCACCTGATTATTAAAATCTTCCTCTGCTGAAGTTACCCTCTGGTGAGCATTCATGTGGGACACAAACATTTTCATATTTTTTGCCCATTCAGAAAAGTCTACCCCAATACCTTTTCCCCAGACCTCTTTGTCACCAATTTTCCATCATGTTCCTTCCAAGTCCCTGACCATCCAGCCAAACCATTGGCAACAGCCCGTGATTCAGTGTACAAAAGTACCTCTGGCCATTTCTTTTTCCAAGCAAACTGAATAACCATGTGCGCTGCTCAAAGTTCTGAGCACTGGGAGGATTTGCCCTCTTCCCTATCCTTCAGGGATGTCCTAGAAAAGGGCTGCAGTGCTGCAGCTGTCCACTTTCGGGTGGTACCTGCATATCATGCAGAGCCATCTGTAAACCAGGCTGGAGATTTCTCTTCCTCAGTCAACTGATTGTAAGGGACTCCCCAAGAGACCAAAGCTGTGGGCTGGGAAAGAGAAGGTAACATGGTAGGGGTGGTGACTGTTGGAGGCAGCCAGAAAAATGTGAAACTAAAATGGCCTACTAACAACTAAAAACTAGCCTGATCCTATATTTAGCCTTCTTTGAAAAAATAGCTCACCCTGTTCCCGCGCCCGCGAAACCTTCCCGCCTTCGACAGATAACAAACCCTCCCTAACAACCAACTGTGCCCAATCCCCGCCTAACACGTACTCCCTCCTTTTCCACGCCCTGGCTCCGACTCCACCCCTTACCTAGCTTATAAAAGGAGGTGCACTTGCTCAATAAAAAACACCCCCTGCATACTCACCTCGTCTCCGCTGTATTTCTTTCCCTCGCCGCCAAGGCCCCCGGGACGCCGACTACCACACGGCGCCCCCCCCCATCCTGCCCGTCTGCAACAGTGACCATGGGCATTTGTGCTACTTCCTCATGTAACTTACTTGTGCCTCCAAGGCCTGCTCAAGCCCTATCTCCTATATACCACTTCCATTTTATTATGGAGTGCTGCTGTGCACGTCCAATTTTATGGTTTGTAGGTCAGACAATACAGCTAATGATAGGCAACTCAGGTCTCATGGTAACTTGATGGACCATGGTTAAGGGTTCAGTCTCTACTAAGGCCAAGTAGCAAGCCAAAAGCTGCTTCTCAAAAGGGGAGTAGTTATCTGCAGAGGATGACAAGGCTTTGCTCCAAAATCCTAAGGGTCTGTGTTAAGATTCCCCTATAGGGGCCTGCCAAAGGCTCCAGACAGCATCTCTATTTGCCACTGAAAATTTCAGCACCATTGGTTCTGCTGGATCAAATGGCCCAAGTGGTAGTGCAGCTCACACAGCAGCCTGGACCTGTCCCAGACCCTCCTCTTGTTCCAGTCACCAATCAAAATTAGCAGATTTCCTGGTTGCTCAGTAAATGGGCTGGAGTAGCACATCCAAATGAGGAATGTGTTGTCTCCAAAATCCAAAGAGTCCAACTAAGTGTTGTGCCTCTTTTTTGGTCATAGGAGGGGCCAGATGCAACAGCTTATCCTTCACTTTAGAAGGGATATCTCAACATGCCCCATACCACTGGACACCTAGAAATTTCACTGTGGTATAAGGACCCTGTATTTTTGTTGGATTTATATCCCATCCTCTCTCATGCAAATGCCTTACCAGTAAGTCGAGTTTTTGTTACTTCTGGCTCACTAGGTCCTATCAACATGATATCATCAATATAACAGACCAGTGTGATGTCTTGTGTGAAGGAGAGACAATCAAGTTCCCTGCAGACAATATTATGACACAGGGCTGGAGAGTTGATATACCCCTAAGGTTGGACAGTGAAAGTATACTGCTGGCCTTGCCAGCTGAGAGCAAACTGTTTCTGATGGTTCTTAATAATGGCAATTGGGGGAAAAAGCATTTGCCAGATCAACAGCTGCAAACCAGGTACCAGGGGATGTGTTGATTTTCTCAAGCAATGATACCACATCTGGGACAGCAGCTGCAATTAGAGTCATCACCTGGTTAAGTTTATGACAATGTACTGTCATCCTCCAAGATCCATCTGTTTTCTGCACAGGCCAAATAAGAGAGTTGAACGGGGATGTGGTAGGAATCACCACCCCTGCACCCTTTAAATCCTTGATGGTGGCACTAATCTCTGCAATCCCTCCAGTAATCTGGTATTGCCTTTGACTTACTATTTTGCTAGGTAAGGGCAGTTCTAGTGGCTTCCACTAGGCCTTTCCAACCATAGTAGCCCTCACTCCACAAGTCAAGGATCCAATGTGGGGATTCTGCCAATTACTGAGTATGTCTATTCCAATTATGCATTCTGGAACTGGGGAAATAACCACAGAATGGGTCCAAGGACCCACTGGACCCACTGTGAGATGGACCTGAGCTATCACCTGACCTCCATAAGCCCCTACTCTGACTGGTAGACCACAGTGACATTTTGGGTCTCCTGGAATTAATGTCACTTCTGAGCCAGTGTCTAATAATCCCCAAAATGTCTGATCATTTCCTTTTCCCCAATGCACAGCTACTCTGATAAAAGGCTGTAGATATCCTTGGGGAAAGGTGAGAGGAAGAATAACAGTATAAATTTTTGGCAGTTTAACAGGATCCTTCCCCAAGGGGACCTAGACTTCTCATTTAAGGGGCTCTGGGTCTGTAAACTGTCTCAAGTCTGGGAATTGATTAAGGAGTCGTGATTCTCTCCATCTGTAATCTGAGTTAGAGTTTTGTTCACTCGACCTAGAACTCTTCTGCTTATACAGATCCAGAAGAAATTTAGTAGACTGTCCATCTATTTCACTTCTAGATTCCCTATGACCTATTAGCCAACACCATAACTCTATGAGACTCAGACTATATTGAGTGCTGCTTTGAATCTGCCTTTCATTGCAGTAGCCATGCCTACCTTTTCTTTGGCAATTAACTGCAGACTTTTACCAGACAGAGATCCCATCATCCCCATAATGTTTAAGGATTCTAATTCCATTACAGCCCTCCCTGCCATAATATCTGGACTATAGAGAAAAACAACCACAGAGATCTTCAGGGAAGATGGGGTTAGTGTTACAAATTTATTCCTCACAGTCCTGGTTAAAGTTGTGTTCTCTGGGGATTCCTCGGGTGGGTGGACAGGTCTCAAATGGTAAATACATTCTAGCATTCCAATCTCTCTAAGTCTTTGAATCCCTTCATCTAACTGTATACCAGGGCAAATCAGTCATCTCAACCTCAGACATGCTAGGCCATTGTTTAGTCCATTTTTCAGTCAGCCACCCAAACAAACTGTTAGAGCCCTTTCTAACCCTTCAAGCTAGAGTGTTGAATCCAGAATTTTTGCTTAGTGGGCCCATATCAATACATTCAGCATGATCCAACTTTATATTCCTTCCCCCATTATCCCATACCTTTAGTATCCATTCCCACACATAGTACCCTGATTTCTGTCTATGTAAGTTGGAAAACTCATGCAGTTCTTTCAGACTATACGTACAATTTTGTATTTCACCTTTGGGGAAGAGGGGTGGTGGGAGTGGGTAAGGAAAAGGATTAGAATTGTTTTACAAACTACTGACCTCAGGGCATTCCTTTGCATTTTCTTCTGGTGAGACAGGATTAGTCTCTTTAGGCAAAGGTTGGAAAACAGATTCCTCTGGGCAGACTGGAAGCTGGGCAGTGCATGCTGGAGTTTGGCTGGTACCTGCCTCAGGGCTGGGAGGAGGTCCAGACTCCCTGGGGCAGGCCAGAGGCTGCGTGGTACAAGGTTGACAAGGTGTGGTCTCCACAGGACAGGCCATTGCAGGTTTATCTGGTTAAGTCTCAGAAGAATTTAGTGTTCCAGTGTCCCCACCAATATTATCATTATCCCATATGTCTCCATCCCAATCCTCTGGGTTCTACTCCTTTCCAAGTAATGCCTTCACTTTAATTGCAGAAACCCTGCATGGTTGAGATTTTAGTTTCCTTTGTAACTCTTCTACGTGTACAATGAGAGTCTGAGTTTGGTTCTCAGATATCTCAAGTCTGTGGCTACAGGAGACAAGATTTTCTTTCAGAGCACACATAGAAACTTTCACATCATTCATGTGGCTTTTAAGTTTCAAATTTGAAGACTTTAGCTCATCTCTTTCTTTTGTAATTGTATCCAGAGTATCTAGGAGAAGCCAGCCAACATCATTATAACTTTTGACTCCACAAAACTCTGTTAAGGTGTTGAAAACACTCTTACCCAGATCCTTGCTTCTTATAAGTGTGGAAGTAGGGGAATCCAGTGATGATATTTTGCTTATCTCTATTGCCACCTCATGCCATGGACTGTTAGGGGCTTCTTCGTTATTGGAAACGGTGTCATTAGTACCCTTGAATCCAATTAGCATAGAGAACCAATTGCAAAACTCCCAGAACTACCTCAAATATCCCATGTTTAAGATTCTGTTCCTCAAGAACCACTCCCGGTACCAAGATGTATTAGTCAGGGTTCTCTAGGGAAACAGAATCAACAGGAGGTATCTGTAAATAGTATGAGATTTTATAAGAGTCTCTCACGTGGGGACGCACAAGTCCAGGTTCCACAGGCAAGTTGCAAACCAGGGGTTCCAATGAAAGTCCAATAAAGGTTCTTGATGAGTTTCTGGGAGACGCTGGCTGTCCAAATATGAGCTGGGAAATTTTCTCTGAATGCTGAAATCACTTCGCCTTATAATGCATTCAACTGATTGGATAAAGCATCACTCATTGCTGATGGCAATCTTCCTGGCTGATGTAGATCTAATCAGCCATCTATGCAGTAAACTCACTAGTAACTAAGGTCCATACATGTTCTTGTATTATAATTAGCCCAGTGCTTGCTTGACCAAACAACTGGGCACAATTACCTGGCCGAGTTGACACATTAGCCTAACCATCACACAGACCAAGATGACAATTACCTGGAAGTTGGACATATCTGTCTTTGTGCCCTTACCCACAGGATTTTGTGATAAATAGCAGATGGTTTTTTTCCCAAATATCAGTCTTCAGTCTGATGTGGAGTTAGTTACATAAAGTCACTTGAGGAAGCTTGTTTACAATACAGACTTCTGTACACCTTTCCCCAGAAAATGCAATTAGATATACTTGAGTTAGAGTGTGTATTCAATTTTATTTTCTTTTTTCACCTTTACAGGTGATTCTGATGTTCAGACCAATCTGGACTTCAACCATTCATAGCATCCATGAAAATCCTGAGGAATTTTGAGGAGCCAGGTTCAGATGTCTTTTGAACCAAGGAACTTAGAAATTGGGAATTCTTACAAGTTCAGGATCAATAGAACAGATCAAAACCAAAATTAAATAAAGTCTACACATAGACTAGGGGAAAAGTTGTGTCCTTTTGAAACAAAAGGAAACAACTTACCACTAGATAGTTTGGCTTATTAGACAAAGAAATGGCAGGTGTTAAAGGGACCCACTAGAGCCTAATCTGAGGAAAACGGAGAGAAAGAGAGAGACTTAAGTCTAGGACTCCATCCCTTAAAATGGGAATTTAGTCCAATTCCAACTGAATATCACCTTTTAAGTTCTTCTCAACAATATATTTGAAAATATTTCACAAATCCTAATGGGCTCTCCTATAAAGCCCACTCATTTCAAAGAGGAGAACTAAGGACCTAAGATATTGTTTTTTCCTCCAAGGAAGAAATGGCCTGAAAAATTGATAACTCATTATTCTGCAAAAGGATAAACAGAATAACTCAAGAAAATGCAACGTGGACTTTGAGACTTCATACTGGTTGTTTGTGTCTCCTTCCTGCCTCCTTCCCTCCCTTCCTTTGAACTGCTAAAGTAATACAAGCTTAACAGACTTTCAAACAAATACAAGCTATATTTAAACAGGATAATTTCTCCCTTTGTCCCCCTTCCGACTGCCTAACCTCATCTTGCCTCCAGAGATTATCACCCAATGTTAAGAGTTTGCTTTGAATCTTTCCATATCTTCTCTGAACTTACACATTCAACTAAATATGTGTGTTTTGTTTTTTTAAACAAAAATAGGATTATGCTGTCTAGACTTCTGAAATAAGTTTATTTTTGTCAACTTAAATATATATCATGGACATCTTTCCTTGTAGATCTACCTCATTTTTAAAAATAGTTGGGCAGTATTCTGTGGGATGGCATTTCCCAAACTTAAATAAACATTTGCCTGTTGATTGTCATTTAGGTTGCTTTCAGTTTTCTCTATTAAAATTATCTTGCAATTAACATAGCCTTATGAATATGTGGTAATACTTCTGTAGGGGATAGATAAGATAGAGTCCTTGCAGAGGAGTGGGGAGAGTTGGGCAGTCAAAGAACCCTGCCCAGTGTTCCCTCAGAAAGGCTGTGCTGCTTTCCACATGGCCTTCTAATCAGATCTTCGGAGTGGCAATCCTATACATCAAAAGTATTCAGCCCACTATCTGACATATTATAAATATGTCATATAGGTCATGTTTATACATATATGTCATATGTATAAAAAAGTATTTTATGATGACAAATTGGTATAAAGATCCAATCTATAATGTATCATGCTATTTAATATTTTGCTTTATGATTAACCATAATGGCCCAATGTTAAGTGATGTTCTATATATGTGAGTTCTTATTAGAACTACACCCTAGATACTTAAAAACATGTTGGAACTCTCACAATCCCCAGCAGGCGGTACAAAGAATTAGAAAGTCAAGGAGAGCTTGAGGTTACCAATTAGGTCTCTGCACTTAGTGAACAGCAGCACAGCACACAAGAAGAGGCACTTCACATCTCACAGATCCATGGGAAGAAATAATACCAAATTAATTCTCAAGGCGAAAAATGAGTGTCACCTGGTGAATAAAATTGGGGAAATTATTAGCATGAAGGAACATCTGCTGCTGTTACAATGATATACTGATACTAGACCATCTTAAGGTCACTTAACACCCAGAGCAATGGAACTAATATGTGGACAGAAGCCCTGAGTAACTGCCTCTCCGTACCTGTGCCCTCTGTAGCTGCTTGCTGAAAATCCTTAGCCCAGACCTGTGAATCACTGGAAGTACTGCAGAAACTGCCAAAATAACCTCCGAGAAGCAGATGGTTATGAAGGCTTCTGTCCAAATGCCAGAACCCCATATGTTTGCCATCCTGTGTTTCCAACATGCACCATTATACTTAAAACTATATTTTTCCTTTTCCTGCCACATCCACTCTACCATAATTAACAAGGTTCTAATACTTTTCCAGAAAACCAGGAAACTCAAGACCTATTTACCTTGCTTTTATAAGTATAAAGGTATAAAGCAAGTCTCAAGCACATTAAATCCCTAAACCTTCCACCTAAGCTGGGACTTGACTCTGAGTCTCAGGCAAATGGTCTTCAAGAAGGCATTGTGGTTTTTGATTGTTAATTTCAGTTGTGTCTTTGTCTCCTCTGGGATCTCAAGGCACCTCAATACTGAGAGGACAGATCTCTGATACCTTTCTGAATCAACCAGCAAACAAAATGACCATAATTTCTGGAAAGAAACCAGTCACAGATTTCTTATTTGCAAAACCAGGAGAAATTAGTTTAAAGAAGACGATTCTCTACTTCAGAACCATAGCTGAATTTCTCCAGCCAACAATGCCAACCAATACACCCCACACACCATGGCAGCAAAATCTTTGGCACCACCCCAGAGGCTAAGCTTCTAATTATCAAAAACAAAGCACTTTGAGTGATCAGGACCCAAGGGGAGGATCAAAATATTTGCCAAGCCCAAGCTGACCCTTTCAGGAGCTCAGAGATGCCATTGTTCAGAGGTCAGCCTTTCCAATGATTGGTCTTTCTGTTGACTTGTTTATTTGTTCCTGGCCAGATTGTCAACCCCATCCAGGGTCTGGGTGTGGAAAATGTCCAAAATTTTACAAGATGTGCACTTCTGCAACAACCCACTGGGCATGGTTACCTGGTGTTCAGCGTAGGGCTCTGAAGCTCCTAATCATTATAAGCAGTATTCTCTCACACTCCCTTGTCCTATTTTTTCAGTAATTCAAGTACCATACCTATGATATCAGAAAAGAAATACCCTTAGACACTCAACCATTAAACATTAAAAAAAAAAAAAAAACTTAAATTCTTTTCAGTGAATATTTTGGAGTTGTGTAATGCTATGTTGATTTTATTAGTAATCTGAAATAACATTGTTTCCTGTTTGGAGTAGGATAGCATGATCATCAGGAAAATTTAGATTACATGGAGATAATCACCAAATCGAAAATAGGCATTATGACACTTCAATTATATTTTAATGACTGAACCTCTTGGATGTGATGCTCATTTAAGGCAAAATAACTTTTGAAGGTATTTTTCTTGCCTGCAGCTAAATGGATACCTGACAGGAAGGAACTGGGAAAAGAGGGAGTGAAAAAGAGAAATGGCATTCTAACCACCAAAAAAAAAAAAAGTTTTTTAAGTGTGAGTGTCATTTGTTTTTGAATTATAATTGACAACAACAGTGAGAAGATCTGGTATTAATGTGCAGAGTTTGGGCATGTTTTAGCATGCAGGACACTATATTCACCTTTGCTTTACACTGCACAAAGTCAACATCAAGCAAGTAAAACTAAGGACAAACTGCAACACATAATTTCTGTCTGCATGAATGTCCTCCCTTTCACTGTCAAATGCCCTTATGCTTAGCTTCTGTTTGGAATCTTTAAAAACAATAAGTTTGGAAAGAGTTTTCTCATTAGAAAATTGAATATAAAATTCAAATAGTAAGATAAGATGTGGATAAAGAAGTCTTAGAGCATTTTTTCTCACAGTATTTTTTATTCCCAAGGAGAGAGATGGAAACTGCAAAAATACAAAGAATAAAAATATTTACTTTGAGTGAACCATGTGGTGGAAGATGGACTGTGGTTAACAGCACAAATATGAGTGTTCTCTCATGAACTATAACAAATGTACAGTAGTAATACATAGTGTTAATAATAGGGGGTGTATGGAAAACAAATATATCAAGTATATGCTACGGACCATAGTTAGTGGTAATAATCTGATCATGTTCTTTCATAATTTGTAAGAAATGTTCCACAATAATGTAAGGTGTTGGTGGAGGGATGATATATAGGAATTCTGTGCATTATGCATGATTGTTTTGTAAGCTCACAACTTCTTTAATAAAAAAATATAAAAAATAAGAATATTTACTTTGAAAAGCTAAAAATAATGAGTTAAAGGGAACTGCTTCTTAAAATGCTGCATTTAAACATCTTTCTCTTCTAGAAAAAGTAACCAAGGGCTAAAATAGGTCCCATATGGTTCTTTTGGGGGTTGGTGTTTTATTTACAATGAGATTTTTCATTGGGTTTGATATGGACTTCCTGATAATGTTTATAATCTTTTTCCTACATTTGAAACTCCAACCACAGTGAAAATTTTGCATTTCATGAAGTACATTTGCCCATGCCTCTGGGCCTTTGCACATGCTGCTCTTGCTGCATGAGAATTTATACTCCCTACAATCCCTGCCAGATTGAAGATTGTCCAGCAAGGAAGTTTCTTATTCAGATAGAATGGAGGAGAATCCAGATACTGACAGGCATGAATTATGGTAATCATTAGGTTAATGATTTAGTCCACAGATAATGTTGGGAGAATTTTTCTCTTTATTTGGAAAATAGTTTTAGTCCTTGCCTCATGTCTTATTCAAAAATAGATTCCAGAATGTTTAATCCTATAAACATGAAAAACAGAACTATACAAAAGTATTAGAATACAATTAAGAACAATAATGCCTATAATCAGCGGTGCAAAGAGGTAAAATATGGAAGAAGAAATGCAAATAACTAAAAACATATGGAAAGATGGCAATTTCAATAATATGGTGATATAAATTGAAATCTCTATTCTATATGAATTATCATTTATTATAATGTCTTATCAAGAGGTGAGGAATGAAAACTGGCACTCTCAAATGTTGTTGGTGAAAGTCTAAAATGGTATAAAGATTTTAATGGGCAAATAGACAGTGACTCTCAAAATTTTAGTTTTGTGGGATCTTTTAGAAATACTCCTCCATGTGTACAAAGATACACACACAGACACACACACACACATATAAAGGTGTTCATTGCAATATCATTTCCTAAAGCAACAAATGAAAGACAACAGAAGCCCATCACCAGAAGATTTTTTAAATCATAATTCATCTGTACAACAAAAAATTGGGCCATTGTTAAAATGAATGAGGAATATCTGTATTTACCAATTTGTACATCCATCCATGATATACTTTTAAGTTAAAAAAACGTTTCAGAAAGTAACGCACTAAACGATTCCATATACAAACACATAAATGTATCATCTGAGTGTTTTACAAGTAACTGTATAGCTATTATAACTACACATACATATTTCTAGCCCACTTATATGTCACCTACTATTTGAAACTTTCTTTGCCTCTCCATGAATAAATCTTCACCTCTTAAGTTACGTCCATATCATATGTATACACCTACCATTCCACTACCATCACACCTTTGTGGTTTCTGATCAAGATAAACTTAAAAGAGATTTTCAGTGGAGACATGGTGTTGAACACTCAAATATATACACTAAATTTGCCACACCAAAAAAAAAAACAAAAACATGATAAGAATAAAATCAGAGGCAATCTTCCAAATACTTGGAGTCACAGCTCTTTGCCAAGCTTATCTCCAGAAAGCAAGAATTATAAAGCTAACACACCAAGGCATGCCCACAAGTCATGGAACTGCTCCACCACTGAGAGCAGAGATACTCAGAGCCTGGGTAGAGGCTGGAGGTTCCCCCTACTAGGAAGCCTGCACTTATAAGAGTCCCTAATGTTTAAATCTCTATCAAGTGCATGTAGGAGGGAGCTAGAAAGAGAGAAAGAGTGTGAGCCCTTATGGACTGCCACAGCCCCCAGCAAGGAACAACCTGGCAGCTCAAACAGATGTTCCACATCTATTCGCCTAACATCTGCTCCCATCAACCCCGTTGCCAGGTAGTGTTTTACAGACATTAGGATTATGCCAGTAACTATAAATTTGAAGTTCTGCTTCTATTGGGAAGGACTTGTTAGAAAGTACATAATTTAAAGGAAAGAAAATCAAAGCATGTAGATGAGTCAAGCCCAAGTTTCTATTCATATGTAACTGCAGTTTAACATTTAGAAAATATCCCTCTCAGAGGTTAGAATGTCTCAGTACTGAGAGACTTCCATAAAAGGACAGAATTGTTCAAGAGATATGATATCTTTAAGACCTCCCATGAATTTCTCTCACCAATTATCTCTGTAAAAGCTGGTGATGGGTTGCTAAAATCAACCTGGTAAAACTGTGATATTAAATCCTTAGATTTTCCTCCAACTCAGACCGTCTCTAGCTTCAAATTCAAAATCACTAAGTTACTTAGGAGATTAGTAGAATTCAAACATACCTAGCATACAGTCATATTTTAGATAGATAATAGGGGTGGAGGAGAGATTAACCTTTATATATGTGTGTTTTGTATATATATGTAAATATATATACTTTTGTATCTTATATATATGTTATAAATGTTTTTTGTGTATATTATACAACCCAAGCATGAAAATAAACGCAGACAGCATCTTGTATGGACATACCTTAGTTTGACAAAGAGCTGCAGATGCAAAGTACTGAAACAAGTTGGCTTTTATAATGGTAATTTTATTAGGTGAAAATCATACAATTTTGAAGCTGCAAATATGTCCAAATCAAGGCATCATCAGAGATGCTTTCTCACCACAGGTTGGCTGTTAGCAGATCCTGGAGTCCTGCCACATGGTGAGGCAAGATAGCAGGTCTGCCAATCTCTCTCTATTTTCTCCTGGACCTCAGCATGGGCAATCAGGCATCGCTCCCTGGGCCTCCTGTCCTTGAGCCTCTCAAGATAAGACCTGGAGTCTTATCTCACATGGCCAAGTCAAAATGGCAGACCTCCCTTTTCTGTGTGTCTTTCTCTCTGTGTGTTCTCAGTTGATATAAGACCTAGCAAGAGGGTGGAGACCTAACCTGAGTCAAGCCTCACTGATGTAATCCAACCAAAAGCCCTAAAACGATATAATCAAGTGATCTAATAAAAATCCCCTTAACTGAATTTAATGAAATCAAAAGTCTCTACACCCACAGGAATGGATTGGTTCAAGAACAATCTTTTCTGGGATTCATAAAATTAAAAATTCAAACTGTCGCAGGACATAAAATGTTACGGTCATTTGTTTGGATGAGCTGCACATAAAAAAACAAAATCCTTAGCCAAGTGGAAACTGGAAGAAGACAAAGAAATTTTTTCTTAGAACCTCACAGACATCTTCTAATGCAGTGGTTCTCAAGATGTGGTCCCAGGACCAGTAACATCTGTATCACCTGGGAACTTGTTTTAAATGCAGATTTTCAGGAGCACCCAAGACTTAATGAATCAGAAACTCTAGAGTTGGGGTCCAGCAATATGGATTTAATGAGCCCTCAAGCTTATTCTGATGCACCCTCATGTTTGAGAACCACTAATCTAATGGATTAGAATTTTGCATATTCTGATAAACTCGATTTGGAAGTAAATTGACTTATTTGTGTTACCCAAGGCCTTCTTTCACAGACGGTTTTGCATTCAACTTACTGAGCTTATTCTCAGCATCTAAGAGGGAATCACTTTGTCATTACAGATGTACACATATATTTTTAAATGAGCAAGTATTTGCATATAAGCCATGACAACAGTAGGACATGTGACCTTAGAACTTTTTTTCCAATTTATAAATGTTTAAATTTAAAGTCATATAAAAGTATGACAAATAAATCTATTGATTTATGAAATAAGGCAGGCTGAAGTCTGGCCAGCAGGCATAGCCGCGCCCAGTGGGGGATATGCGCAGCCCACCGCTCGGGTGTAGGGCGGCTGGAACAGGTGTACTGCCCTCAGCCTCGCCCAGGCAGCCAACATCTGCTTGCTGATAGCCAGAAGAAGCCTGCCCACACTCACCCTCCCCCCTCCCCACACAGCTAGGGAGAGCCGCACCGCCAAGGCCACACCCTATAAGGCGTGGAAACTGCACCCGGCCTATCACGCCCAGCCCCGTTTTCCTTTCCCGCCACCATAACCCTATATAAGCAGCTGTACTTCCCTTAATAAATTGGACCTGCGTGCTTACCTCGTCTCCGCGGTGGTTTTTCCGCCGTGCGCCCTCCACGCCTGCGAGCCCCCGCAGGAGCCTAGGCCTCTCCTGCCCCGCCGCCCACCGAACAGGACAACCCGCCCGCAACTGGCGCCCAACGTGGGGCCCTGCCCCCCGTGAACGGGTAAGACCCTACTCCGCCTCGCTCCGCAACTTGGAGACCCCTCACTGCCCATGAACCCTGCTATCTTTTCCCTTTTCCCCGCCTTTCTCCTTCTCCCGCTCATCCTCCTTGCCGTCCTCACCATACTACACCGCTCCTGCCCCTCACTTTCGCGATCAACCGCCCCGACCGTTGTCTTTCTCTGCCTCCTTACCTCCCTTCTCATTGCCTTTGTCGTCGCAATTTTCCTTTACCGCTAAGTTGGGTGCGTCCTGCTCGCCGCCCTGCCCAAAACCCCCGGTAGCTGCCGCTACCCGATCGCCACGCTCGCAGGTAGGGCCCCAACCCTCCCGGCTCCATAGGCCTAAAATGGGCGGTAGGCTATCATCTCGCCAAGCACCCCAAGTCCGCGCCCTTGCCAGACTCCTAGACACCCACAAGTGCAGAGTTTAAATTCGCCAACTACAAGTTTATTGGGACTTTCTCCTTCCTTTTAACCCTTGGCTCACAACTTGCCACCTTTGGGACCCCGGTACTTATGAATACCTTATCGACCGAGTTACCAATGCCATGGAACACGAAGGGAAGCGTTTCCCCCCCCGGCCTTGTGCCTACGCTGATTACCATCCGCTCCTGTCTCCAGGGCTCTCGCCCCCCCCACGTCACAGGTCCTATCCTCTCGGTTACGCGATAAGTAAAAAAAGGCATCTCCCTCTTGCCCCGAGTCTGGCTCCGACTTGGACCGAGACTCCGATGCGGAGTCTCTTATCGAGCAGCTTAACAACGCGCTTGATCTAGACCCGCCCAAACAAACCAACCTTAATCCCCGCCAAGATGGCGAACTTCCTCCTTCTTCCCCGCCAGAAAAGAGGAAGTCGTTTAAAAAAGAACTAGAGCCGCCCCATAGGGTGGTAACCCCACTCTACCCACCCCTCCCTGTCGAGGGCGAAAAAACAGGCTGGCCCTCTGACGCCGCCAACGTGCATGCGTCAAGTCGGCCATTTTATGAGCCCAAACAGCCATTTTGTAACGCCTTCGGTGCGCGTGCGCCTGGTCAGCCATCTGGTAAGTCCGAGCGGCCATTTTGTGCCCCAGCTGACCCTGCAGCCGCATCCGCTTGGGCGCCCCCCCCCCACGAACCCCTGGACTAGTCCTCCGCCCAATCCCTGGGCGCCTATAACGAGCCTCCCTCAGCGCTCCGCTGCCCCAAACACCAACCCTTTCACTCCTGCCCCGGCGCAAACACCCCCGCCAGCCGGTAGCGCTACCCCAAGCGCCCTACCCCCTTCCGTCTCCTGCTTCCCCCTAAATGTCACTCCCTCCCAACAGCGCCCACTCCCCTGGTATCCCCATGACCCACAAGACATTAAATGCCTTAGAAAGGCAGTTAAGGAAGACGGGTTGGGAAGTCCATATGCCGTGCAAATGTTGGAAGAGATTTCCACAAACCTCTGTATCCCTTATGATTGGACCTCCTTGGCTCGGGGTATCCTCACTCCTGGCCAATTTATAGACTGGAGGGCCCACTTTCATGCTGAGGCAGAAAAACAGGTTGCCACCAACGCCGCAACCGGTATACAAATCCCGGCTGACGCCTTCACCGGCTCCCGCCAATTTGCCAACCATATAGTCTACCAGCAAGCCCCGGCCGGCTTCTGGATTCAACTGCGTGACCTCGCCCTCCGGGCTTTTCGCTCATGTTCAGCTATTAAAGCTGACAGTTTCACCAAGCTCACGCAAAACAAAGACGAGGATTTCTCTGCCTTCGTCTCCCGCGTCCTCCAGTCCTGTGAGCTCAAAGTCACAGATCCACAAGCCCAAACAGCCCTTGCCCGAGAGCTCATCTTACAAGGCACCAACCCCATCTGTAAACAGGCCATTGTTCCCGTTCAAGAAAAGACAATTCATGACTGGGTTCTGGCCTGCAGTGGCCTCGATGTACATACTGCCGCGCTCACACAAGCATTTTCGGCCGCCATGGCATTGAATGCGAGCTGCTTTAAATGTGGCAATACTGGACACTTTGCCAGAGAGTGCCCTGAAGCGCCCGGGCTGCCTGCTCCCGCGGCCATTCCCCACCCCCCCCCCGTCACGTCCACCTCAACAGCCACCCCGCCGAGGGCCTCCCACACCCTGCCCCCGTTGTGGCAAGGGTTATCACTGGGCCCGAGACTGCCGCTCTAACAGCGCGTCACAGCCTTTAAACTCCACCAGGGGCAGGTCTCAGCCCCGCACCCAAGAGACCCACAAGCAGGCTCCCCCAAAGCCGTGAAATGGACCATTCCCATCTATCAAAGCAGGCCCACTCTTACCTTAAAAGTTAAAGACCAATGGTACACAGGAACAATAGACTCAGGAGCAGAAGTCAGCTGCTTCCCAAAATCATATGCCTTTATTACTTCCACCAAACCAGGTCCACCAGTACAAGGTGCCACAGCTGAAGGTCCTTCCCTCCAAGCCAATATGCTTGTAGCTTGGGAAGATGTGGAGGGTCACTCCGGCATATTCCAGCCACTGTGCATTCACGGGCTCACCTCCATTCTATGGGGCAGAGATGTCCTTGAACAGATGGGGGCAACCATTAGTACTAAACCACCGGACGGCTGCCATGTCCTGTCCTCTCGGCCACAAAACCACCAGCCCCCCCCAAGTACAGAAGCCATTGCTCGAATAGAACCACCAAAACCCATTCCTCTTGAGTGGGACACAGAGGAACCTATATGGGTGGAGCAATGGCCCCTACCGTCCCACAAATTACTTGCCTTACAGGAGCTGGTAAAAGAACAATTACAATTAGGCCACATAGAACCCAGCTATAGTCCTTGGAACACCCCTATCTTTATAATTTACAAAAAGGGTAAAAACACATTCCGTCTCCTCCATGACCTGAGAGCGGTGAATGCTCACATAAAACCCATGGGCTCACCCCAGCCAGGTCTTCCACATCCCTCTGCAGTAACTTTAGACTATTATCTTCTTATTTTGGACATAAAAAACTGCTTCTTCTCCATACCCTTGCATGCGAAAGATAAGGAAAAATTGAAAACGAACAGATGCTATCTGAAGGTTTCCAAGAGTTAATCCACAACCTTCAGCAAATAGGATTGACAATAAACCAGGAGAAGGTACAGCGACAAGCTCCATTCACATTCCTAGGTTACAAAATAACTGAACAAATACTCCCAATCACTCCTCAAATCCACTGCCCAGACAGTCTGAGCCTCACAGAATTACAGACCCTGTGTGGTCAAATCAACTGGATGCGCTCTGCTCTGCCCATCACAACGGCAGAACTGCAGCCACTCTTCAGGCTATTGGGGACAAAAGGTAATGCGGCTGCTGCAGCCCATAAAACCATAAAAATTACTCCAGCAGCCAGAGCAGTTGTTACTAGAGTCTCCAACCTAATAAATGAGACTAAAAACCAGCGCTATTTGCCTGAAAAACCCATTCAAGCCATAGTCCTCTTAACCCGAGGAACCCCCACGGGAGCGCTATGGCAAGATGGGCCCCTGCTGTGGTCACATTTGGCTAAATCTCGCACTTCAAAAATATTCCCTCTCACACAGGCAATCGTTCAGTTAGCTCAAGATTTAGTGCGCCTAAGTGTCCATACTTATGGCGTTGAACCAGCCACTATCATCTGGCCATTCTCTAAAAACCAAACTACCATTTTGGCTCAAACAAATTTAGAGTTCCAAACTCTCTTAATCAGCTATACAGGGCAAGTAGATAACCACTACCCTAATCACAAAATTCTGCAAGGACTCACAACGCTGCAGATTACGGGACTGCAGCACCCCTTTCCATCCTCTACCCCTGTAGCCAATGCAAGAGTCGTCTTTACTGACGCCTCAAAAAAGGGGTTTGGATTTGTCTCATTCTCCCAAGATTCCGAGACGCCACACACTCGTACCCTCCGCCTCAATGACTCTGTCCAAAGAGGAGAAATAGAAGCCATCATTCTAGCTCTTCTCACTTACACCTCTGAGCCTCTTAACATCTTCTCAGACAGTGCATATGCTTGCCAAGTCTGCAAGGTTATAGCCTTTAGTATGTTTTTCCCATCAAACTCTGATCTAGACAACAGCTTGCATACATTACAGCAGCTCACTGAGCGGCTCCAGCACCCCTGGTTCATCACTCATATCCGTAGTCATACAAGGCTACTTGGATCGCTGGCAAAAGGCAATGAGTTAGTCGACTCCATCGTGACTACTTTAAGTCTCTCAGCCCATACTAACGACCCGATAGTACAGGCACGGAGCTTACACTCTCGATTCCACTTCTCCACGTCTGCCTTAAAACACCTATTTCCAGACCTAACTGCGGAGCTGTGCAAACATTTGGTTCGCAGCTGCCGGCGCTGTGCTCCATTTTTGCCTCTGGGACCATTACAACCCCAAGGTATTAACCCTAGAGGCTTAAAACCAAATTCAAGATGGCAAATGGACGTTACCCACGTTCCTTCCTTCGGCCGCCAAAAATATGTACACGTGGTCAAAGATACCTACTCTGGCTTAGTTAGTGCCGTGGCTCTACCAGGAGAACGAGCCCGCCATTGCATAGCCGCTATGAGACAGGCCATACTCCTCATGGGAGTTCCTTGGGACCTAAAAACAGACAATGGCCCAGCATACCGAAGTGCCACGTTCCAATCATTCTTAAAATTATACAACATCACTCACCATTTTGGCATCCCTTATAACCCACAAGGACAGGCCATTATCGAAAACACCAACCGCCACCTCAAAAATCTTATAACACAAGAGAGGGGAGAGAACCCCCACTGCACCCCTGATGAGCTTCTAACTATAGCACTAATAAAAATCAATTTATTCAGTTTTGACAAAAATGGGCTGTCCCCTATGCACAAGCATTGGGGCGCCTCCTCCATCTCCACTCCACTTCCTCTGGTGTACTGGAAGGATCCAGAAAATAACAAGTGGCAAGGACCTCACCCCCTCCTGTGTCAAGGTAGAGGCTTTGCTTGTGTTTTCCCAGACGATGCCCCCCAACCCATCTGGATCCCGGGATGCAACATCCGACCCACCACCGCTGACCAAGCGCCTGACAAGGAGGGAACGTCGACAACTGAGGCGCCTAACCTACCAGATGACGCGTGTCGTTCTGAACGACCCAACTCCTCCAACAGAAGAGCAACTACTCCTCAATCTCTATCGCCGAGTCCGAGCACAGACTCCTTTCCAGCCTAACCAGCCCATCAACCTGGTAGCCCTACTAATCCTCCTTTCCGCGGCCACAACACCTGTCCTCTCTAACTCGTCTCACCAACCCTTCAATTGGACAGTCAGGGTTATTGGGGCCACAGATAAAATCCTGCTGCACAACGTCACCGCCCAAGCCCCATCCTTCTCGGCACATATCTGTCGCCTTATGGGTTATTCTTACTCACCTACAAACGACTTCAAGGGGTCGTGCTATGCCTCGCCCGCTAATCAATATTTGCGTGGTCCTAACGGCCATTTCGGCGGCGGATATCGGGTCTCCGGTTTTTACATCTGCCCTTCCTCCGCCAGAGGCTGCCACGACCCCACGCACTTCTATTGCCCCTCTTGGGGCTGCGAAACCATGGCATACAGCTGGAGCACTGCTCCAAACCGGGACCCCTACCTTAATTTCCAAACTGCAAATAGTTCCCGATGGGATATAATTGTCCTCACTGTTAAAGACCCTGCCAGCACTGCCTGGCTAGAAGGCCGTACATATGGCCTCCGGCTATACATGGAAGGCTATGATTACGGTGGCCTGTTCATAATACAAAAAAAGGCCCCCACCCCCACTCCCCCAATTTCCGTTGGCCCCAACCCAGTCCTCAACCCTCACTCTAATCCTGCACCCCCTCCTCCTTCCCCTGCGACGAATACTAACAATCAGTCTTCTAACTCCACCACTGCCCCTGCTACCCCACTACCCCCGCTACAAATCCACAACCCGCTTCTGTCCTTAGTCAACGCCTCCTTTTCCACTCTTAATTCCTCCAATCCCAACCTTACCGCTAGCTGTTGGCTGTGCCTCTCCTCCTCAATGCCTTACTACAAGGCTATAGCCACTAATGCTTCCTATAAATCTTCTTTAGAAGACGCTCCTGCCTCTTGCAATTGGAACCAAACCCACATAGGACTAACAATCCAGTCCGTCTTGCAAAGCAGGCTCTGTATTACTAAAATCGGAGGCACTGTTATCCCCTCCATGAAAACCCTCTGCAACCATACAACCACCCCTGAGGCAACCAAAAAATTTCTCTTACCCTACAATAACACACAATGGATCTGTTCCTCCACAGGCCTTACCCCATGCCTTAATGTTCACACCCTCAACTCCACCAACGAAACCTGTGTGCTTGCTGTTCTGCTCCCCCGCATTATCTACCATAGCAATAACCACTTTTTTGACTCCTGGCAGCGTCACCTCCTACCAACCTACGTACAAAAGAGGGAACCTGTCACCGCCATTACAATTGCCACACTTTTAGGTTTTGCAGGAGCCGGCACCGGAATTGCAGCCCTAACCCTACACACTAATGCCTTTTCCTCTCTCAGGGCAGCCCGTCTCGAAACAGCCATTAACCACCTAGAAAAATCTCTTAAATCCCTTTCCGAGGTAGTCCTTCAAAACCGCAGAGGGTTAGACCTCCTCTTTCTCAAAGAAGGGGGCCTCTGTGCCGCACTGGGTGAAGAATGCTATTTCTATGCTAATTACTCGGGCCTCATCCAAGACAATTTAGCCCAAGTAAGGGCCGGGCTAGAAAAACGAAAAAGGGAGAGAGAAGCCCAGGGAGGCCTCTTCCAAGGAGGCCTCTCCTGGGGATTCCAAGGAATCCTCCCCTACATCCTCCCTATTCTAGGCCCCCTAATCATTCTCCTCGTCGCACTGGCAGTCGGACCATGGGCCATCAGGAAGATCGTCCAACTCGCAAAAGATCAAGCTAATGCCGTTTTCACCTCATTTGTACAGGTCCACTACCAGCAGCTCGCCACCACCGAAAAAACCCCACACACACCTTTCCGACCCCCCCGCACCCGTTCCTCCCGCAGCCACCACCCCTCGTCCTCCCGGCCCCCCTCCGCCCATTCTCCCCGCAGGAGCCCCGCGCCTCCTGTTACCTCGTCCCCCCCTGCTGCCCTAGCCCTCAAGCAGATTCAGCTCTGAGAACCCGCCCACAACACCGTCCACTCCTGCTTCCTCCAGTCCAAGACCTCGCAAGAAACGGATCCTCTAAAACTTCGTTCACCCTAAGCCCCACCACTACAGCCACTGCTCTCCAGGGCCAGGCAGCCACTCGCCTGTCCCATCACCCAGCGCCTTTTAGCTCCTTTTCCGCGTCTTCTATGGTGCGCGCCACATTCTGCGGTCTCTCCAAAATCAAAAGATACTAACTACAGCCATAGCCATAAATAAAAAAGAACGGGGAGATGAAGTAAGGCAGGCTGAAGTCTGGCCAGCAGGCATAGCCGCGCCCAGTGGGGGATGTGCACAGCCCACCGCTCGGGTGTAGGGCGGCTGGAACGGGCGCACCGCCCTCAGCCTCGCCCAGGCAGCCAACATCTGCTTGCTGATAGCCAGAAGAAGCCTGCCCACACTCACCCTCCCCCTTCCCGCGCAGCTAGGAGGAGCCGCACCTCCAAGGCCACACCCTATAAGGCGTGGAAACTGCACCCGGCCTATCACGCCCAGCCCCGTTTTCCTTTCCCGCCACCATAACCCTATATAAGCAGCTGTACTTCCCTTAATAAATTGGACCTGCGTGCTTACCTCGTCTCCGCGGTGGTTTTTCCGCTGTGCGCCCTCCACGCCTGCGAGCCCCCGCAGGAGCCTAGGCCTCTCCTGCCCTGCTGCCCACCGAACAGGACGACCCGCCCGCAATTTATATTTAACAAATCATCTCTGTTGAAAAAATAAAATTACATGAATTGGGCATAACCCAGTATATTCCAATAGTCATATCTAAATTAAAAGATGGACTTTATGCTCATTATAAAAGGAAGTTATTTATGTGTCTTCCTTGACTTCAACTTTACTTTTATCACTCTCTGCCATAGTAAGCAGATGCTTTTCTGATGCCTTCAAAATTATTAATAGTTATTTATGGAGTGAGCCTTGAATTTATGCTACAGCTTCAAACCTAGAACCTTCTTATTGCAGATATGTTAGGGGATAATCATCTTCTCCCTCCTGTCACAGCAGAGTGTGAGTTTTCATGTCTTAAGATCTATAAACTAATTTTTAAGTCTTGAATGAATTTTCTATAAAACCAGAGCATAAAGTCAATATTCATATTTCTTCCTCTAGTAGTTCAAACAAGTTTAATCAATGAAATGAAAAGCACAAAAATGGACAGATCAACTATGAGTACTGGTCATCAAGTTTGACTGAGCTTGAAATCACAAATAACCACAATAAAGGTCTTCTCTAAGCAACACAGCTTGGATTATGTGAGAAACAATTTTTATTCTGTTAGCTCTGAATACTTTAATAGAAACACTAATTATATTTTAATTTCGCTGAAATGGGTCAAAAGTTCAGATGACAGTATAGAGAAACAAATATAAACAATAAAGTAACAAAAATTTTCTCTAATTTTGCCAAGGATACCATTAAAATAATTTTGTTTTTATTTCTGATTTGTCTTAAATCTTAGCACTAATATTCCTCAGATTAAGGTCAAGTAATAGGACATTCAATGTTTTAACTTCCTTTTCATATGTCTCTTGAATTTAGCTTTATTAACACAATATATATAAAACAAGCCCTGGGTATTTCAAGCTGTGCTTTAAATCCTATGTTTTAATTCCTACACATATATAACATGCCTTTAAAGATTCATTACAATTTTTGAATTCAAAATGCAATAATTTAGCCATTACAATGAAAAGTTTGCTTACCATCAAATAGCAGCTACTACCTCAATTCTAAGTGTCAAATCAAAAGTAATATTTATCTTTAGGAGAAAATAAAACATGTTAAAATGTTTTGCTTGATTGTGATTACATAAATACTTTAATCCATCAAGTCCAAAGAAAGCAAAGAGATTGGTCTCTATATGAATCTAAAACTTGATTCTTTTTCTTTTTCTTTCGGGGATAAAACATTTTTAAATTTTATTTAATGTCCTTATTAGGCTTAGTATGGCTCTGCCTCTTTCTCATTCAGCCATGCCAGCTCTGGGAATCCATAGCGGTGAGAAGGAAAGAGCTACCTTGGCAGTTCAATTCTCCTCTTGGCTCCTCCAGCCCTGCCTCCTGCTTCCTTGCCTCTGAGCCTGACATAAGTTGTGGTTGTCACCAGCAACTCAGGTTGCAGACAGAAACCCCGCCTGCTCTGAGACCTCACCAAAAGCAGCAATTGTTCAGCACGGGTGGGTGCAGGAGTGTGCCTGGCACCTCCATGGGAGCATTCAGAGTTGAAAGACAAACCTCTATTAATGGTGCATACTAATGATCTTTACATTTTAATTAGAAATGCTTGAGTTAAAATCACTCTCTGAAAAGTTAATGAGCAAAAGCTTACCTCCTGTTCCTCTGCTTTTCGAATACAAGAAAGAAGCATGGGCTGACCTGAATCAGGTCAAACAAATATCAAGAAAACTCATTAGAAATTTGTGATTTAGTCCAAGCGGGAAATATCAGATATTTCCACTTCAAAGCCAAGAAAACATAGGTTTGCAAAGGAAATAGTCTACAGAGCATGGGGAAGAAGGAGACTCTTTCTGCACTCACACACATGCATATATTTTTATTGGATTTTGCCATATCCAAATAATTACATGTTGAACATGTCCAAGGTACAGAAACCAAAAGCTACATTACCCGTATCAATGTCTTCAGACAGCACGTTTGAATATTTTCCTAAGCACTTTGAAGGTTTCCATTTGCTTTTCTTGGTCTAGAAGCACCAAATATCATACTAAATGAACCCAGAGGAATTCTTTTCTTGATTTTTGTAATAACAAAGTAGGAGATTTATTATTTTTAAAAAGTTGGAAATTGCCTTTAAACTGAAGATTGTGTTCATTTTGAAAACAGACACAGAGACAAGATCTAGGTGGTCTGAAAAGAAGATGTCATTGGGTAGAAAGTTCTGTTCCTCCACTGCTAAAGACTTCTAAAGCAGCATCATGCCCATGGAAGCTTTTGGACTTTGACACCAAGTAAAATTCCCTCCAATGTGATCAAGTTAGAGAAAAGCAACAAGCCTAGATTCAGAGCCACTAAGTGGCTTTGAGCCTGTCCTTCAATAGAAGTATACACGTGGAAAACATGATAGATGTGCACACCTTCTCTTTGCTTTTCCACTTCTGTACAATTTTAACTCTAATACCTGCCTCAACTCCCTTTCCTCAACCTACTTAGAGAAGGGTGTCCCAAAGTGAGGGTTCCAGGTGGTCTACAGATAATTTGGAAGTTTCAGGGAAAAAAATGAAATGATTCTGTTAAAAAGCATTTCAGAAAGTTATGATGTGAATTTTTTCAATTTTCACAGAAACCTTTTTTCATTTATAATCATCACCTTCTGAAAAGTTGTTTCAGGTTGTAAAGCATGTGTTGTACAATTCTTGCCTGTTCTTTAGCGACAGAATGTATTTTTGTTTCTGCTGATGAATTTTCCCATCATTTGCAATATACTTTTTTATAATTGTGAATTTAGTATTTTCTATTGTAAGTATCATACTGAGTTAATGCTTCTATTTGAAAATTTAGATCAATGGCTCAAAGAGCATTCAATGATGCATGAAAGAAATTATGACAGTAATGATAATTTCTACAACTCACAAGAAGGTCATGCAAATAAAAAGAAAATGGAACTCAGTACAAATACAGAATATGAATTTGTATACATTAGAATATGCATACACAAATGAAAAGAGAGGTTAATATCTGAAAGTAGATATTTTGGAAGACCAGCAAATCTGTTGACCCCCAGAACAATTCTACTTTATTTATGAAACTTTTTCCAAATAATGACATAAAGCCATAGAAGCTTCATTCCTAAAGATAACAAAAGTGATATCTTATGGAAACAATTTGTGTTTACACAGTATAAATACCTAATAATGCTTTCCAATAGAAAATTAATTAATTTTGTCACCTGGCTAAGAAGAGACTAAATGTGGAGCAGCTTCATTCACAGTGGCCAAAATAAACCTAGATCTTTTATTTCTAATACCTTAAATTTCACAGGTCTTAAACACTTGTCTGTTAAATCTCTGTTTTTCTATTTAAGCCATCATATTATCCACCAATTGTCCCTTCCTTTCCATAGTTCCACTTGCTTCTTTCCTGTCAAATTTATTATTTGGGCTTCATCCTCTAGTGTGGTGTTGAATAGCTGCAATAATAGTCAGCATCTTTGTCTTATTCCTGACTTTAAGAAAAGCTTCAAAAGTTACACCATTCTGTGCGATGCTTGCTGTGGATAGCTGATGGATACCCTTTAGCACAATATGGAAATTTCCTTCTGTTCCAAATGAAGAGTTTTAACATTAATTGGTATTAGAGGTTATTAAATATTTTATGGGCAACAGTTGAGATATTTATATGGTACTTCCCTTTAATCTATTTTTTTTCATATAATAATCTATTTTTAAAGGGGTTTTAGATTACAGAAAAGTTACAACAAAGCATAAGGATTCCCATATACCCCTTCTCTCCCCCTCCCATATCTTTCCCTATTAATAACATCTTACCTTAGTGTGGTACATTTGTTATAGTTGGTGAATAAATATTGAAGCATTGCTACTAACCAAGGCATATAGTTTACATTGTGGTTTACACTTCATCCCAATGCCCTAAAAATGCCTCCCCCTCCCTCAGAACCTCCACTAACCACTCTCTTTATATCAATGTTACATGTTCTTCCATGACTACAATAAAAATAAGTTTACTTTGCCCATGGTTGCATTCTTCCCATATGTTTGTTCATTCCTCAAACTTGAGGATTTCAGGATAGTGATACTCTGCTGCAGACTGCGAATAGGCTTAAATCTTATGGGGCAGACAGAAGGAACTGTTTTGCTTGCAGTTGTAGATACTCTCTGTTTTTTAGGATGGGGGTTGTCCATCATCATCATTTTGTTCATTGTCCTGGGTGAGTACAATGAACTGGAGAGTAGGTGTTGGCCGAAACTCTGCTGAGATTCAGGGCTCAACCAGCGTATGAACAGACTGAAGATCTAAGTCTCTGGGACATATATTAATGGGTTTAGTGCTAATTATAGGTCAAATAAAAAGGGTAGAAGACTCATATGTAGGAAAATTATAAATGAGTCTTAACTTTGTTATATTGGGGAAATAGATAGTCATATATTCCAAGGTTAAGTCCCACCCTTGAGGTGCTGATTTCATGGGGTTGTGTGCCATTCCTATACTGTCCAGATGTCTCTAGAGCCCAGAGAAGAACCCCTATTTGAGACTTTGCTTACTGTGACAGTGAAATCTGCCTGAGACATGCATAAGTGTAACCTCTGGAATGACCTCCCAACTCATTTTGAAATCTCTTAGCCATAAAAACGCTTTTGTATTTAATGTTCCCCCCTTTTGGTCAAGGTCTTTTTCCAAATGCATCATTGGTTGGTGCTTGGTATTAATGCCTTGGTGCCAAGGAGGCTTATACCCAGAAGTCATGTCCCATGCCAGGGGGAAGGTAGCGAGTTTAATTGTTGAGTTTGGCTTATAAAGGGTCCACAGTTGAGTAACAAGGAGATTTTCAGAAGGTAACTGTTAGGCAATAGTTATTATTAGGCTAAGTTTCCATTTTATAGGAATAAAGTTAGTAAGTACGAGCAATAATATTGAAGGCTTGGCATATTGGTCTGTTTTCTTTTATTAGGCACTGCCTATGTACTCAAGAGATTCTTGACCCTCTATTCGAGAACATAGCAAAACTCCTTAGGATGGGAATGTAATATTTTGTTGGTTATTGTGTGGGTCTCCACCCATTGAGATAACACCCTATGACAACATGAACACATTCATATTCCATAGAGGTATGCCCCAGGTGTGCCCTTCCCCACACATCCCCCAACCACCGTGCACCAATGACCCTCCCCTGCCATAGTTGCCAAAAGAACATTCCCACAATTGTATTCTAAACCACAGACCTCCACCTCCCCAGAGTTTACCTGTTCCTTCCTCCAGCCCTTGCCCCCTAGTTCCATGGTTAGCCCAACCCACTCCCCCAACCTCTCACTCCAGTACCATTGACCCGACTCACATCCTTGCACCACCATCATCCCCACCCACTGCCAAACCACCACCATCCACCTTATCATCTGTTTTCATGGAAATTTTATTAGAAGATTTCCTGAGGATAAAAAGTCCGGAATTCCAGAGACAATCTCTACTTAGTCATACCTTCAATACTTTGCTGCCTTTTCTTGCTAACAATTTATATAGAATTTTTGCCATCTATGTTTGTAATTAGAATAGTACTAGAAGCTTGCCCTTTTTGTATTAAAGTCATAATCTTTTGGTATCACTCTAAAACTAGTCTTAGAAAGTGAATTTCATATTTTTCCAACTTTTTTGCATAATCTGGAAGAATTTCTAAAACATGGGACAGTAAATCATCTGGCACTTCTTCCTTTTTAGAGAGATACTTCTGACTACATTTTAAATTTCTTCTTTGGTTATGATGCTTTTATGTTTTCTACTTCTTGTTGAGTCTACTGTTAATTTACATTTTCTTAGACAAATAATTTTTACATCTAGAATTACAAATTTATTGGTCCAAATCTGCAATATTTTCTTTAAATTTCTTCAAGCTCTAGTTACAGCCACATTTCCTCTTTTCTATAACTATTTTATTATTCATGTTTTTCCTCCTTGATTAGACATAGTAAGTGCTGATCAGTTTTGCTATCTATGGCTTTTATTGATCAGTATGACTTTTATTCTATATGTATTTTGACTTTTATCTGTATTAATTCCTTCTTCCTACTTATTAGTTATTCATTTATTTATCAAATGTACTTGACATGCACAACCCAACTCAAATCCTCACATTCTAGAGGATGCTTTCACATCTCCATCTCTCCATTTGGGGAGCTGATAAAACTGCTTCTTCTCTGATAACATCCTTTTCAAATATCTGCATCACAACACTTGGCACAATATAATGTTTATTCTCTTCTCTTTTTTCTCCACTGGACAGCAAGTTGTTCAAATTAACCGCATGTTATTTGACTCTGCTCCACAGTGTCTAACACAAAACATGCTATAAGAATAGGTCCAATAGAAATTTTTTGCAGGAAGAACAGAGGAAGGAAGGAAGGAAGGAAGGAAAGAAGGGAGGAAGGAAGGGAGGGAGGGAGGGATGGAGGAAAGGAGGAAAGGGAGAGGGAAGGGGAAGAGAGCGAGGGAAGAAGTGATGAAAAGCAACAATCTTAAGACCATTTAGTGAAGAAACAAAAATTCCTGTATACCTACAGATATAGAGTTAATATTTAAAACTAGAATCTTAACTGATCAAGACTGGGATAAATTATGATCAGAAAATCAGAATACTAATGAAGAATCCTACTTAAAATGGGACCAACCAAAATGTAATGCAAATCTAAAAGATTGTACCCCCAGAGAATTGCAGATGGCTCTCATTCTCTATCACCTAAAAAATATGATTTTCTAATGGTAAAATTACCCAGAGGATGTAATTTCAATTTTTCACTTTTATATTTATGCAAGAGAATAACATTTTAAAAAATATATTGAGAATATATGGGTATCTTATAAGTAGATACCTTGGTAAACTTTAGATGAAATTTATAAGAACAACCTTTGAAATTTATGTTAAACAATTTGCTCACATTTTTATACCTGAACTCATGGTTTTCTTTTTCTTTTTAAGTTTTTAAACAATCATAGACTTACAGAAAACTTGGAAGTACAGTAAAGAGATCTTTTTGTGTCCTGTACTATTTTTGTTTTGTTTTGTGTAGTTTTTTTGTGTGTTTATTTGTTTGTTTGTTTTTCTTCTTGAGGTACTGGGGCCAGGGATTGAACCCAAGACCTTGAATGTGGAAGCCAGAGTTCAACCACTGAGCCGCATTGGCTCCACTGAGTTGGTTTTTTCGTTTCTGTTTGCTTGTTGTTTGTTTTTTGTTTTGTTTTTCTTAGGAAGCACCAGGAACCAAACCCGGGACTTCCAATGTGGGAAGCAGCCATTCAACTGCTTGAACCATATCTGCTCCCTTCTCCTGTACTTATTTGAGAGTAAGTTGCTGACATCATGTCCCATCATTCCCTGAATTCTTAATTGTGTGCTTCCTACAACTAACATTCTTATACATAATCATATTAAAGGCCATCAATTCAGGAAATTAACACAAATAAAATTATACTACCTAATATTTTGACACATTCAAATTTCTCCAATTGTCCAATAATGTTCTTTATAGCAAAATGATCTAGTACAAAATCACATGTTGCAGTTACTTATCAGTAATGTTTAGACTCCTATCTGGAATAGTTTCTCACTTTCACCTTGACTTTGAGAACACGGACACTTTTGAAGATTACAGGTAAGCTATTTTGTAGAATGTCCTTCAGTTTGGGTTTTTCTGATGTCTACAACTCTGGTGTAACAGTGAGGACATAATTTTGATTTTCCCTGTTGGTAATGATGCTCACTTACTCACTTGATTAACAAGGGATTTGTCATGTTTCTCTAACGTGAAATAACTTTATAATTATTTTGTGAAGAGTCACTTTTAAATTATTTAAATATCCTGTTTCTCACCAAACTTTTAGTTTATTCATTTATTTAATAATATCAGTATGTCTCATGTTTCCTATTTTATTCAATAAGTTATAATCAATTAAAATCATAATTTTGATACAGTTATACCTCAGAGATATTGTAGGTTCAGTTCTAGACTGATTATTTTTTTCAGGAAAGATTTCTCTGTAGTATGCAAGGTTGCATGATAGCATCTTACCCACAATAGAACTCCTTTCAGTATTGGAGTCAGTCCTCCCAAACCTTGTTGCTGCTTTACCAACTACATTTATATAATATTCTAAATACTTTGTTGTCATTTCAACAATGTTCACAGCATTTTCACCTGTAGTAGATTCCACCTCAAGAAACCACATTCTTTGCTCATCTATAAGAAGCAACTCCTCATCCATTAAAGTTTTATCATGAAGTTGCAGCAATTCAGTCACATCTTCAGGTTCTACTTCTAATTCAGTTCTCTGGCTATTTCTACCACGTCTGCAATTACTTTCTCCACTGATGTCTTGAACACCTAGAAGTCATCCATGAGCCTTGCAGTCACTTCTTCCAAACCTGTTAATGTTGATATTTTGATCTCGTCCCTTGAAACAAGAATGTTCTTAATGCCATCTAGAATAGTGAACCCTTTCCAGAAAATTTTCAGTTTACTTTGCCCAGATCCATCAGAGGAATCACTATCTGACAGCTATAGCCTTGCATAAATTTCTGAAATAATAAGACTTGAAATTCAAAATGACTCCATGATTCATAAGCTGCAGAATGGATTTTGCCTTAGCAGGTATGAAAGCATTAATCTCATTGTACATCTCCATCAGAGCTCTTTGGTGACCAAGTGCATTGTTGAACAGTGATATTTTGAAAGGAATCTTTTTTTCTGAGCAGTAGGTCTCAACAGTGGGCTTAAAATAATCAGTAAACCATGTTGCAATCAAATGTACTATCAAATAGACTTTGTTGCTCCATTTATAGAGCACAGGCATAATGAATTTACTGTAATTCTTTAGGGTCCTAGGATTTTAGGAATGGTAAATGAGTATTTGCTTCAACTTAAAATCACCAACTGCATTAGCCCCTAACAAGAGAGTCAGCTGGTCTTTTGAAGCTTTGAAGCCAGGCCTTGCCTTCTCTCTAGCTATGAAAATCCTAAATGCCATCATCTTCCAATAGAAAACTGTCTTGTGTACATTGGAAATCTGTTGTTTAGTGTAACCACCTTCATCAATTATCTTAGCTAGATCTTCTGGATAACTTGCAGCTCCTACATCTGCACTTGTGCTTCACCTTGTGCTTTGATGTGAAGGAGATGGCTTCTCTCATGAACCAACCTCGGCTAACTTCCAACTTTTCTTCTGCACCTTCCTCGCCTCTCTCAGCCTTCATAGAAATGGAAAGAATTGGAGCCTTGCTGTGGCTTATGTTTTAACTTAAGGGAATGTTGTAGCTGGATTGATCTTCTATCCAGACCACTAATACTTACTCCATATCAGCAATAAAACTGTTTCGTTTTATTTTCATGCATGTGTTCACTGGAGCAGCCCTTTTAATTTCCTTTAAGAACTCTTCTTTTGCATTCACAACTTGGCTAACTGGCACAAGAGGCCTAGCTTTCTTCCCATCTCAGCTTTCAAAATGGTTTCCTTACTAAGCTTAATCAATTCTAGCTTTTTAAAAAAACAAATCAATTTTATTGCTAGATATTGGTAAAGCATAAATCCACCCAAAGTGTACAATCTGTGGTATTCGGTGTAATCACATGGTTGTACATTCATCACTTCAATCATTTCTACAGCATTTTCATTATTCCAATAATAATAATAATAATAATAATAACAAAAAGCAAACTCATCACCTCTCAATCTCTCTATGCTTCCACTGCCATACATAGCTGCTATTCTCTTTCCATCTCTCTAGTTTATTTGTATTTATATTTTGTAAAAACAGTCATATATATGCAATATCACCCATATTTGTATCTTACATGAGGTTTCACTATAATATACAGTTCCATGTTATATTTTTTAGCTTTCCTTCTAGTAATATATATGACCTTAGACTTTCCCTTTCAACCACTGTCATACCCATTTAATAGCTCTGCTAGTGACAAACACTATGATGTGTTATCACCATTTCTATTTATTTCCAAAGATTTTCAACCTTTTTACCTTTTATGTGCAAATTAACCCTCAGCTTTCCATTCTCTACCCTCATTCTATTTTCTGGTGACCTATATTCATAAATAGCACAATCATAGAGAATTTGTCCTTCTGTGTCTGGTTTGCTTCACTCAACATAATGTCCTCCAGGTTCATCTTTGTTGTCATATAATTCACGAATTCATTTCTTCTTACCACTGTATAATATTCCATCGTGTGTATATACTACAATTTCTTTATCCATTCATCAGTTGATGGTCACATAGGTTATTTCCATCTTTCAGCCCAATCATGAATAACACCACTATAAAAATCGGTGTCCATGTGTTTCTTCGTGTCACTGCCCTCAGTTCTTCTGGGTATATAACTAGTAATGATAATGCTGGGTCATGTGGAAAATCTATATTCAACTTTCTTAGGAACTGCCAAAGAGTCTTCCACAGCAGCTGTACCATTCTACATTTGGTTTGCATGTATTTTGATGAGGGTTTTTGTATCTATATTCATTAGAGATATTGATGGTAATTTTCTTTTTTTCATAGTACCTTTTTCTGGTTTTGGTATTAGGGTGATATTGGCTGCACAGAATGAATTTAGTAGCCATCTTTCTTATTCAATTTCTTGGAAGGGCTTGAGCAAGATTGATATTAGATCATCTTTGAATGACTGGTAGAATTCACCTGTGAAGCCATCTGGTCCCAGACTTTTCATCTTTGGGATGTTTTTGATGACTGTTTAAATCTCTTCACCTGTGATTGGTTTGTTGAAGTCTTCTATTTCTTCTAAGGTCACTGTATGTGGTTTGTCTTTTCCATGGAATTTGTTGATCTCATCTACATTGTCTAGTTTTTTGGCATACAGTTGTTCATAGTATCCTCTTATGGCTACTCTTATTTCTTTGGGGTCAGTGGTAATATCCTCCCTCTCATTTCTGATTTCATTTATTTATGTCTTATCTCATTTACTCTTTTTTGTTATTTTTTTTTTATTTTTATTGTGGGTAAAAATCAAAATTCTCACAATACATACAAACATTTGCAAAATGATATATAAATATATATGCATATATGTGTATTTGCTTACAAAAATGTTGTTTATATATATATTTATATATATATATATATACATTTATTTTAAGAGGTGCTTAGATTACCCAAAATATTACACGGAACCCACTGGGATTCCCATGTTGCCCACCTCCCACACCTCCCACCACATCCCACACAAACATCTCCCACAAGTGTGGCCCACCACCCTCAATGAACTTACACATCCTGGAGCCTTGCCACCAACCATAGACCACAGTTCACACCATAGACCACACTCTCTCGCACTCAGTTCTGAGTGGTGTGTGCTGATTTAAAATGGCCTACATCCGTTGCCACAACGGTACTCAGGACAACCTCTAACTCCCAAATAAGCCCCTGTATTTCAACTGCTCATCCCCTCCCTACCCCAAAAGTGTCAAGTGGCCACTGGCTCCATCTCATTGTTATAATTTCTTCCATTGCTAGAATCACCATATGTGAACAAGAGAATACCATCAAGTCCACTCTAGTCCATAGTTCTTCCCCCAATCCAGAGGCGACTGGGATGGTGATGTCCACTCCAACTCCAAGTGAGAGAGGGCTTATATCCCATGGATATGGTGGGTGGGATGATCCTGCCTGCAGATGCAGGCCCTCTCCATTCCCTGGGATGGCCATTTCCCATCGTTGTCTCCTCACCAGGTGACTTGGATGAGTCCATTGAGCTGTAGGGTAGGAGTTGCAGTTCCACCTAGATTTCATGCACACCTGGCACATAGGTAGGCGGGAGGCTCCAGTCTCTGGAAGTATACCTAAGAAACTCCAGCATCACATGTAGGTTTGAATAGAAGGGACTGGTGAACCATGTGCAGGGAGGACTTATTTGAGTCCAATTCTGTCACTCTCAGGAGCACAGATTCCAAAATAGAGCCCACTGATAAGGCATCAGTCTCTGGGGCTATCCCCCCTTATATAGGACCTGGGTGTCTCCAGAGCTCTCAGGAACCCCTCTGTGTGGGGTGATAGGCATTTAGATGTTCGTTTCCTTATGTTTGTCTCTTGCATGTAAGCTTATCACACTTGTTTCTTTTTCCTAGTAAGTGTATTTGATTATTTTATGGACTAAATGTTCATGGAGGATTTGGATCACAGAAGGGTTACAATGGGTACTGTGGGGGATTATTGGGGGGGGGTGTCTGGGGGGTGGTTCGTGGGGGTTGATTCATCTGAATATACATGAAAGATATACAAAATCGTTCAAAGGATCGGGGGATGGGGCATGGTCACGATGTGTGGATAATCATACAATAAATGAGGGAATCTGAATTCCTAGCCTGGAGAGCTCTGCCACAGTCTCCAAGGGAGCAGCAGTAGTCCTCTGAGTGTAGGGACAGTGCCTGTCAAAATAGGATGACCCACTGATGTGTTTTTTTTATTGGTGACTACCCTTGTGAGTCTTTGCTCTTGTAAATGAGACTTAGCCTGCAGTTGTGGGGTGCCTAAGGGTTGCCACCTGAGAGCCTCCTTGTTGCTCAAACGTGGCCTCTCTCTAAGCCAAACTCAGCATATGATTGCATTACCTTCCCCCCAACGTGGGACATGACTCCCGGGGATGAGCCTCCCTGGCAACGAGGGATTAATACCAAGTGCCAACTGGCAACACAACTGGAAAAAGACCTTGAATAAAAGGGGAAAATGGTAAAGACAAATGAGTTCAAGTGGCTAAGAGACTTCAAAGAGAGTCGGGAGGTCATCCCAGAGGTAACTCTTACGCACACCTCATTTACTCTTTGTCAGTCTAACTAAGGGTGTGTTGATTTTGTTGATCTTCTCAAAGAACCAACTTTTGGTTTTATTGATTCTCTACTGTTTTCTTGTTCTTGATTTCATTTATTTCTGCTCTGATCTTTACTCTTTCTTTCCTTCAACTTGGCTTGAAATTAGTTTGCCATTCTTTTTCTAGTTCCTCCAGGTATGCAGTTAGATCTTCAATGTAATTCTTTCTTTTTTTTAATGTAAGCATTGAGGACTATAAATTTCCTTCTCAGCACTGCCTTTGCAGTGTCCCATAGGTTTTCACATGTTGATATGTTGTGTTCTCATGTTCATTCATCTCAAGATATTTGCTGAACTCTCTTGTTTCTTCTTTGACCCACTGGTTATTTAGGAGTATGTTGTTTAATCTCTATATATTTATGAAGTTTCCCTTTTTCCATTCATTAATGATTTCCAGATTCATTCTGTTATATCAGAAATATTGTTTTGTATAATTTCAATCTTTTTAAATTTATTGAGACTTGTCTTGTGACCCAACTTATGATCTATCCTGGTGAAAGATCTATTAGCACTTAAAAAGAATGTATATGCTTCTGTACTGGGGTGCAATGCTCTACAGATGTCTGTTAGGTCTAGTTCATTTATCGTATTATTCAAGCATACTGTTTCATTGTTTATCCTCTGTCCAGATGATCTATCCAATACTGAGAGTGATATATTGAAGTCTCCAACTATTATTTTAGAGACATCTATTTCTCTCTTCAGTTTTGCCAGTGTGTGTCTCATGCATCTTGGGGCACTCAAGTTTGGTGCATAATTGCCCCTTTTATTAATGTATCATGACCTTCTTCATTTGTTATAATGGTTTTGCATTTAAAAATTTATTTTGTCCAATATTAGTTTCACTATTACAGTTCTTTTTTGCTTACTATTTGCATGGAATACCTTTTTCCAACCTTTCACTTTGAACCTGATTGTGTTATTACACCTGAGATGAGTCTCTTGTAGACAGCATATAGATGGCTCATATTTTTTTTTATCCATTCTATCAGTCTATGTCTTTTGAGTGGAGAGTTCAAGCCATTAACATTCAATGTTATTACTGTAAAGGCATTATTTACTTCTTCCATTTTGTCCTTTGGCTTTCTGTTGTCATATCTTACTATTGTCTGTCTTTTTACCCTTTAATTTTCCCTTCTTAATAATCTTTACTTCTACAGTCTTCTCCAAGTCTCTCATCCTTGTTTTTTCCTTTCCAGCTGCAGCACTCCCTTTAGCATCTCTTGTAATTCTGGTCTTTTGGTAATATTTTCTATCAATTTTGTTTTGTTATTCTGTGCTATATTGGGCTTTAATAAGTATTATTAAACACTCAAGAAATCTTTTTATAAGTGTCAGTACTTATTTCCTCATATCAATCAATCAACAAGCATTTACTGAACAGCTCATTTGAGCTGATATGAGAGAAGTGTGTAAATGCCCCTGTCAAGTAGCTACTTGATATTAGACTGGAAATTGAGCAAGAAATACAATCATAAAGGTTAACAATATTTTGTATGACAACAGAAATACAAAATGGAAAATGTACAACTGTTAGATTCTCAAATTATCATAATACATAGTTTAGCTACAGGTAACCTTTCAATTGCCTGATATCTATGTCTTTCCTTCCAACTCTATTGAAGCCCAGTTAGCACCAATCTATTAATTACTGCTTCACAATGGATGATGGTAAGTTTTACTCTGTTAAATTACTGGTCACACACTATTATTAATTTGGTAGTATAGTGGTGTCATCAGAATTGAAGCATAATAAAGAAAGTCACAGCATAAAATTTAAAAGTCACCACTTAAAATATAGATGAAGAATAAAAAGCAAAAAATTTATCTGAAAGTAATTTTTAAAATGCACTTGGTGCAGGTTGGTCTGCACCAACCTTAAACATAATTTTAAATTATGTTAAAATATTATATGTTAAACATAATTTCCATAAAGTTTACATTTCATTTTATAAAAGTATAAAGCATCAAGCATACCTGCATATTCTGCCTAGAGTATGCATGTTATGACTGTGAAGTCATATAGTAGCCTATATGTGTATTAAACAAACAAAACAAGAATTCATGGGGAAAGGAAAAGGTAAGGAGCCAATGACAATAGAAAATGAAAAGAATACTGCTGGGAAATCCCTACAGGAATGAAGACAGAAAGGAACTGTTGCAAGTTGCTACTATCACCATGACTGTCATCGATGCCGATGGTTCAAAGGGAACTGATGTAATTTGTGCCTCATTTTAGGTCGGCTATGCCATTGCTAAAGGCTAAATACTGATTAATGTCCCTAACAAGAAATGGCATCTCTTATTAAAATCATTAATTATTATAATCAGATACTTCTTTTGTCAAGATAAATGTGCAGAAATGATTAATGGAAGCAATTATTCATGTGTTTGAACTTCACTCTCTTGCTTTCTACAGTGGTGACCTAGACCCAGTACTTCTATGTAATGTCACTTATGATCAAGGCAAGGCCTTCATTAAGAGGCAAACTGTTGCCTTTAATAACAGGAGAGGAAATAAAAGCTGATTTCTGAATGTTCTGGTTGTTCTTTCTTGCAATTGACAAAAGTCCCCAAGTGTTCTTCACTACCACAGATGTGGTCCTTCACTAATGATTTTTTTTTACATTTGCAGTTGACATTTCTTTGGATGGCTGTCCAGACTCTACCCTTTTCTCTAAAACCCCTCTCCAGCTGTAAATCTCTAGGACCTTGCTTCTTTTGGCATCATTGGTTCAATTACGGTGGATACTGACCCAATCTGGATCAATCAGATCCTCTCTTCTATGAGGTTAAAGTTATACCTCAGGGACTCTAGCCCCTTAACTGATGACACTGAATTTTTTAAGGACCTCAGAAGGTGGGGACTGGGAAGACATGACTCTTTCCATAAAGAAGCAGAGAAAATTGGTCAGCAACGAGTCTATAAGGAGAAGTCGGCAGACTGAGAGAAACAGAGAGGGATGTAGACATGGCCAGAGAGAGATGGAGGGATCTGTGTCTCTGGCCTGACAGCTCTGGTTCCACCTGCTTCCTTTCACTTTGGTGAAATTCCACAATTTCCTTGTAAACACCTCCCACTTTCACCGTGCCTTTTGCTTAAGCTGATTAGAAGTGGGCAGTTAAGGAAATCTTCTGTTCTGTGAAAGTGTGTCTTCCAGCAGTGTGAAAGCCTTACCTCTTACTTCTGTGACCCATTTTGTTCTTACTCATGGCAGCATGTACATGGAAATACCACCAACATTTTTCATATACCCAGAGGCTACTATGAAGAATTTTCTGTGAGCCTAAGGATTGCAGGCTGTGGGGACACAGATATAGATGTTATCCTAAATGATGATCTTCCCAAAGCAGTAAATGTCCCTGGTGAAAACATTACCACACCCCATGTGTACACTTCATGTGACCCTAGCAAGAACTCTGTTCTCATACCCTATGGAATGTCCTTGTTATCACCCTGTAGAAAGTCCTTGTTCTGAGACCCCTTCTATCATCCCTCATTTTTCCTGTCTCTTTGCAGAGCACTATCTTCATCCTCTAAGCCACGCCTTCAGAGATTCTCTAGTGTCCCTAAGACCCACTAAAGCTTATGCCTGACTAAGTGCCAGGTGTGTTCTTTGGTCTCACAGCCTCACCAACTCATACCCTTCAGGAGTTGGGTTGTAACATAGGCTCATTGCTTAGGTCTCCTTTTGTATTAGTCAGCCAAAGGGGAGCTAATGTGAAATACCAAAAATGGGTTGGTCTTTATAAAGGGTATTTATTTGGGGTACAAGTCCACAGGTACCAGGCCATAAAGCATTAAGTTTCTTCTCACCAAACTTCATTGCCACGTGTTGGAGCAAGACAGCTGCCGACGTTTGCCAGGGTTCAGGCTTCTTGTGTTCTTCTCTTCCCTGGGCTGCATTTCTCTCCGGGTTTAGCTCCTATTTCCTCCACAAGGTCAGCTGTAACGATCAGGTGAACGGCTTGCTTCTCTTCTTCTGGGGCCTTTTCTCCAACATCAAAACTACTTCTCAAAAACTGCTTCAACTCTCTTCTTTGCTTTGCCTTTTATATTCGATTCCCCACCCACCAAGGGGTGGGGCTCAATGCCCTACTGATGTGGCCTAGTCAAGGCCCTAATCATAACTTAATCACACCCAGATTAACAGACCAGTTTACAAGCATGATCCAATTATATTTTTGGAATTCATAATTACATCAAACTGCCCAACTGCAACACCTTTCCATCTAAATTCAATACTATCAGCCCCGGAACAGGTGACCCATTTAACAGGGGCTATATATAGGGAAGTTCTATCAACAGCTCAGAATACGTCCACTTGGGGTATTTACTAGAGATTTCAATATTTGTTTTCTGTGCAGGTACTGAAAAAAATCGAAGGGATATTAATACTTACAGAATGTGCAAATCAATTCATCTGGTTCCCCCAAAATTACCTTAACAAATTCTGGTTCAATTACATCAGAGATGCTGTGCACAAAGATTTTCAATGTTCCCTTCCAAGAAACATACAAGAGGTTATCTTTAAGCAAAGCTTTTTAACTTTTTTTCCTCTGCCCACTTTTATTATTTGGCTCTTAACGCTACATTTTGGTTTCATGTTTGTTGTTTTATTTTATCTGTACTTTTTATTGTGAATTCACTCAAATTACTTTTGAATAAAATAATAAAAACACAATAGTGAGGTCAACCTTGAGAGCAGAAAATTCTTTTCAGGCTCATTAACTTCACTATCTATGAGTCAAAGATGTGGAGGCAGCATGAGATGAAACATCACTAAGACCAGAGTCTACTTGACTCTTTCCTATGATGTAACGATACCATGTGCTTCACAAACCATTCTCTTGGCCACTTTCAGGCTCTTTTATTCATCTGTGCAATTACTGTGCATTTACTTTCTATGTAAGAAACAGAAGTAAAGAAGAAATGCTTCCTATACTTGAGGGATTTACAATTAGTGAGATAGATAGGCATAAAGTCAGCTAACAAAAATATAATAACAAATGAAATAAACTCTAGAGACATAAGTGCATTTGTGGGATAAGACAGAGAACAAGCAGTTGTGCCTTGGAAGCACCTTAAGAGATGGTGTTTGTGTTGGGCCATAAAGGATGAATGGTTGGGAAAAACCAAAAGAACATCAGGCCAGAGAACCAAACTGAGCAAAGGAGAGTACTTAAATGCGCATGTCTTCTTTGAAAAGCAGTGAAAGGCCAATCCGGAGGATCTCAGGCCACAAAAGCACATGAAGTTAGAATATTTGTTAGAAGCTTCATCTGTTTGGTAGTCATGTTAGGGAGTTAAGATACAACAGATATCACACACTTCTTAAGGCCAAGCTTTCATCATTTCAAATGCTGCCCAAATAAAATTTTAAAAATCTAAAATGAGAGAATTAAAGCTGTGGTTGGTGGAATAAGGTTGGGGAAAATCTAACTGTGGGCCTAAATCTTAAAACCTGTTGCTGTTGTCATTGTCATTGTTGACAGTCCTTGATGTTGTTGTTGATTGTCCAATGTGGTTTCAATCCTGAGATTAAGAGCCTTATGTTCCACCAACTAAGCTAGTCAGATGATACCTGTTCAAAAAATACAGAAAAAAGCATCTTTTGTATCCCTTGTAAAGTTGTTCTAAAGATCAGATGTCTCTGAGGTAACCGGCCTCCTTAGTGTGTCAGGTAATCAGTGCCTGTCTATAATGGCAGCACACCATGATTCTTAACCTTCTGGAGACTTAGACTCTCTGAGAGTATAAGCAAACATAAAAACATAGAGTAGTCATTTTCTTTGAAAGAGCAGAGCATGTATAAATTCTTATTACTGTAAATAAGGTCAGTGTTAACACAGCCTTATTTTTCACCATATTTTTATGGTAAGTTTATGCACATTTAAAGGATTGTCATTTAACACTATAAAAATTTTCCATTAATTTTCTTTTAAAACCTTGTGTTTCTTATAATTTGATATTAAACTTTTTTTCCCATCACTTAGAAATGGTTCTTAGCCCAGCATAGAACAAATTAACTCTAAATAGTTTACAAGGTTTTGCCTCAAGAGCTACTTCTCTCCTTTTCCTGGAGGATTTATATTTAGCAAACTACACTTCTTTTTGTCAGTATATGTGTGACAATATGCTACAAGGAGAAACATAACTAAAACTGTCAAAACTAAGCTACTGACAGCACATTTGTGTGACAGGGCAAATCTAGGTTAACATACTGTGATAACAAAAGCAATCCAGTCAAAGGGCCAGGGGGCAGCTATTTTAACACCCAAAGGATCGTATCATATGGTAGCACAAGACAATTCTTACATGCTAGGATGAAGCTGTCATTTATAAAGGGGTGATTATGTGATGACCTTACACTGCAATTTCTCATGTGCAAATATTTAAAGGACACCTTATAATATTGTTTAAGGTAAGAAATGTGGAACAGCAAGAGGTGAAGAGAGCAAATTCCAGCATCAAACTTGAAAGACTAGAGAATAAATTCAGTGTAAAGGGGTTTGCTCTTCAGGATACCCCACGGGGTTCTCCAAGGCTTTGCTTCCCATTGCAGCCCCAAAAAGTGGACAGTCAGAGTGAACTGCAGCAAGGAAAATCAGTTCATGCACAAGCAAGTTCCTTGCTCAGGAGTTTTGGGTATAGTTCTTATCATTTATTTTGTTTTGGAAACCACAGTGAAACAACAAACATAATCTTATCTACCGGAAATCTGTGTCACTTTCCCCCCTTTTTTAGTTTCTCCAAAACACTTATGCAACTGTCTTTGATCTTCTCTCTTAAAGAAAAAAAAAAAATTCTTAAGCAGGAAACTGAAATTGATTACTAAAGTATTTGAAGGCAGATATGAAGAATAACCGGTTCTTACAGAGACTCTGTGTGGTAATACATTTATGATGTGCCCGCCTATCCAACCAAGCAGAGACTGGAACAGGATGAAAACAGCCTCAAAACAAAGCCTGGGGAAACCCACTCTTCTCCTGCCAGCTGGGCCGCTTCCTTCTCCTGTTGAGGAAGCGAACAACTGGGGGGCCTCACGGAGTGTGTGTGTCTGTGGTGGGAGAGCACAGCTTCTAAACACCTGGCCAGTTCTGACAAAAATGGGATCAGGGCAGAGAGTGCTCTGCCCACTGTCAAATCTACCATCATTGTCACTGGGCTGTGTGGGAATCACCCGCCCATCATTCTTCACCTCAGAGACTCTCCAGGCCTAAATACTGTTTACAGACCTGGGGTTTCTCAAAGCTTATCTCTGGATGCTCATGTAACCCCCTTATCTCTGGGTTCTTCCATAGGCAGTAAAGGGTTGAACGGCAAATAGAAATAAGTATATAATCAACACAACAGTTATCTGACAGTCAGATCTCCAGCCATTGAGTTATTGGAAATCTCCTCATACCTGTGTTAAACAAGACAAGGTCTTAAAATGACAAGAAAAGACTTATTCCCTTTCTAAAAGGAAGGGACAATAGAGCTAAACAGGAATAAACATTCCTTTGACCAGAACTATTGATTTAATAGTGTGCATAAAATTAAAGTTATTGATTCAATGAGTAGAATTATCTTACTCTCAGTTTCCTCATTCTTCCCTAACAAACAGAAATGCCACATAAGAAATGGAAAGGCTGAGTGAAGCAGAGCCAAGTGAAGTAGGAAGAAATGTTATCTGAGGACAAGGGGGAAAGAGGATAAATGCTCAAGCTTAGTAGATAAGAGTATTGGGTTCTGAATGAAACTTTCTGGGTTCAATTTGGGTTTTACTACTTCATGAATTGAACAAGATATTTAACTTCTCTGTGCCTTGGTTTCCTCAGCTATAAAGTGGAGGTAATAGCGGTAAGTGACTCATAGGGTTGTTTCGAAGACATGCACCTGTGAAGTGCATGAAACTGTAATGGCTTGGAGAAAGCCCTTCAATAATTGTTAGCTGCTAGTGAAAGAAATGTTAGGAAAAGCACGATTGTCAGGAGCATTTGAGCCAGAGCACATGATGTTAAGCATCATAATAGGCCCTGAGAGGATCATATTGTTATAGCCCATTACAAATACAGTGGGTTTTTATAATAAGTTTCTGATGAGTGTCTGTCTAAAACAAAAGGCACCAAATTGCACATAGTGTCTTGTAATCTGCTTTGTTCACCTGTTTGGTGAACATTTTTCTGTATAATTTAACATATAATTCACTCTATGGATGTACCTTTTTTTGTCTAACTTCCTATTATCAGATAAGTTCCTTTCAAATTTTTGCTATTAATAGATGTAATAAGAATAAAAACATTGGCATTTAAAACAGACCAAAAAAAAAAAAAAAAAAAAAAGATCATTAACTGTAGCTACTGTCATATATTGTGGAACTGGATCTTCGTTAAGGAAAATATCTGAATAGGCTTCTTTGGTTGTGAAAAATAACAGATCATGCATGGGCTGAAAGAAGAAGAAATAACAGAAAGGACAGTGAGCTGCCCTGTAAAGTGAGGAGAATTTTGCTTTATCCCTGGATAGCCCAGAGGAGAGTAGGTGAAGTCAAGAGGATGGAGAAAGAGAGGAGAGATGAGGGCTCAGTGATGAGGACATTATGGCATGTGCCTGGGACTCTAGGGAGGTAAGAACCAGTAAGAAACCATTCAAAGTGTTATATTGGATAACAAACAGTCTAGTCCAGGTGAAATTTGACATCGACCTTAAAACTGTTTCTGATACCAGGTTGTCCTTCTTATTGTTTATCCCTAGACCTGATAATCTCTAAATAATATACCTGCATCGATGATAATTAGGAGAATGGGAGAAGATAGGTGTCTAGTGTAGAGAAAAGCAAGTCACAGAAAAAGGTCAACACACAGAAAAGCCAAAGATAATCATTAATAGATTTTGTGTAGGTATCCCTTGGTTACACAAATTATTTCTGCAGCAAACCAAAAATGACATAAAATAAGGCCCCTGATATTTTTAGATCTATATCTCATTTTAATTAATTTTAAATGCTGTCTTTATTAATAGGAATTCAGGACAATGTTAACTCTGGTAAAATATTCTTAATAAGTCAGAGAAATAGGGCACCTTTTAACAGAGTGCTTATTCAAAAACTAAACATATGTTTTGAAGACTAAGCTTCGCTTATTCAGGATATTTGGTCATCTAGAATAAATCATCACTTAAAAATGCCAGTAACTTAAGTTGCGATTTATTTCTCTTCTGAAGTTTCTCCATTTCACAGTATTAAACATGAAGCAACTTGTAAACAGTTTTTCAGCCATTTATTCTCTCACCAACTACAAATATTCATTTATCCATTCATCATTGGGTCAACAAATAATTTATTGCATGGCTACTATGTGCCAGGGCCTGGGCACCATATAGGAATACGTTCTTATTTCAGAGTGTTTTGTTCAACTGAACATGAGGTTACGTACGTCTCCTGCCATCCTTCGTTATGCAGGCTATGTTCCTTTGTGTTTGTCAGATGTCATAAAGGAGAGCTTGGGAAGATTTCCACAACATCACACAGTGTGGATTGAGGAAAAGGCTTTACTAGGGAAACTTACAAGCCAAGCCTGGAGAGAGCAAGAGAAGAGAAGAGAAGGGCAGGACTCTTATCCATTCGTCACCCACAGAGAGATATACCGAGGCCAAGATGCACTGCTGGATACACCATAACCTGGTCCTCTGTTGTTCCCCCTTCACACAGGGCAAGAAGAAAAAACCTTGTTAATGTGTGTTTGTGAGAGAGAGAGAGAGAGAGAAGAGAGAGAGAGAGAGAGTAGTACAGAGGTAAGTTGTAACGGTAATCAGAATACTGAGAAAGCAGTCAGTTCATATTAAGTTCTAGGCATTTCCACAGCACTTTGGGGAAGCCAAATGTCCACGCTGTGGGGCCCTTGGGGCTCATAGGAACTGGGGTTCATCACAGCCCCTTTTGCCAGAGGAAGGAAGCCCCTGGATGATGAGCTTAGGTACAGGAGAAAGAAGAGTTCACTATCCCACTTAGTCCTTCTTCAAGCAAACATGAAGGAACCCACTGGTAATTTTCAGACAATTTGAGGCCCTCCTATATGCCAGACTTTGCCCTAGTTAGTAAAGCTCTGAGTAAATCAGATGGACAAAAGCCCCCATCTTCATGTAACTTTCAGCCTCATGAAATAGAAAAACTACCACAATTTGGGCTTTGGTACTAAGGATTACCTCCATGTAATATCAGTGTTGCCCAAAATGTGCAAGAGATATTTCTACTCTTATTTTAAAGTGTAATAGAAAAATATAACCAGTATATAAAATTTTTAAAGTTATTGCTTAGGATGAAGCTAAAGAAGCAATAAGTTAAGAAAAAGAGCATGGTGGTTAAATGTTAAGACATATTAAGTAAATAATAATACAGATAGAACCTAGATATAGCATTTTTTTAAAAATCCTTATGTGATATGTGAATGAAGATTGGGAAACAGCACTTACTTGCAATGAATGCTCACAAAATCCCATGAAGTAGTATTACTGTACTTTACTGTCAGCAAATGGGCCACAGAGAGATTTAGAACACTGCCCAGTGCCTCAGGATCTAAGGGAAGACTGCCTAGCTAACTCCACGTCCCATCCTCTTTCCAAGGTGCCATGCTGACATCAGGAATACCAATAATTTTTTAAAATTCTAACTCATTTGGAATTTTCTCACATGCTAACCCTATATCATCTACTCTCCACCCCACAGAGCAATCTGAAGCCATGATGCTTTGGATAATGAAAGGAGTGGAAAATACAACACAACTCTCTTTTCCTTTTGGAAATCAATAATTTGGTTTTAATAGCATGTACTCTGCTGTGCCTTTGCATCCCAGGAATCTGAGGGCAGTTAGCTCAAAATTCAGGAAAATATCCTCTGATAATAGTTGCTCCATTGAGAGCTTTTCCACCATAGGAAAGATCAGAGAAGAGGAGCTAAATATGACTGAGATAAAACTGCTGAGCTGGTTTCTGCCATGGAAGTCATTAACCAAGTTGGACTAGTAAACTCTTCCAAAGCCACATCTGCCCTATTAAAACTGCAAGGGCCATATGCCAAAATGAAAATTAAATAAAGCAACAAAAAATCTGTGCCCAAATGAATTTGGTTTTATTTTTACAACACAGATTGAGATTCTGTACTATAAAGTGACCACAAAGAGACTTTGCCAAGTTGTGGTGGTTTCCCAGAATGCATTAAAAACTCAGGAAGTCTACACCATCTCTATTTATGATGTTTGCTACTGGATCATAAAATGACTTCTATTCTGACTTTTTAGGAAAAAGTCTATTGGGCAAAAATTCCATCAAGCAATGTAAAATTTAGGCCATCAATTCCAGTCTAGTCTGTTATGCATGGCTTGAAATTCTGCAACAATAAAGACCTCAAAATGCATTGTAATAATGAAAATCTTTATCCTGTCTTAATAGTCTTTCCACTTCCAATATTATTACTATATTATCCCATACCAAAAAAAAAAAAAAAAAAAATCTTGGCTCTGAAGTTAGTAAAGAACAAAGTATAGAGCTCCATGGAATTAGATGATATATTTAAATGTTATGACTAAAAATGACTTTCTCATTCTGTTCAATAATAGTAGAAGGTGGCATGAAACCTTTATCTCCAGATTAAGTTTACTATTGCAAAGTTGGTTCAAGTGTTGAAATTACATTATTTTTAAATAATCTCCTTTGTATAAATATAGCTTTGTAAATCTTCACCAATTAATCTTCACCAACTTGTAAATCTTCACCAATGGATAGTGCTAAATCTGAATTATGTAATGTTGTTTTCTTTTGCCTTATTTTGCTTTTTGTGTTTTTTCTTTTACTTTCAAGTATATGCAATGACTCAAAACAGACCACAAATATCCCTAACCACCTGTTTCAATAAATAAGAATAATAAAGATGAGTGCTAATTAGTTCAGCAAATACATTTACTCTGAAGTGCCTAAAACAATTTTTTCACTGGAGTACAAATACATCATTAGCAAATTAATTATCATTCCTTATCTTTTTCTATAACCAATAGAAAAAACGAAGTGGTAGATGATGACATTAAAAAACTAAAAAAGCATTTAGAAAATCTGGATAAGATATAACAAGTTTATTTTTAATACATTGCTTAATGTGAAAGAAAAAAAAAGGAAAATCTCAACTGCTCAAAATTAAAAGTGTTCTGAAAATCTATGTTATGTGTGTGTAAAATGACACTGAAGCCACCCAGGGGAAAAGCATCAGTTCTATTAATCTAGTGACTTGAGTTTTAATATTCATGTTTGGACCAAAAAGTAGTGTTGGTATCACATTACTTAAGACCTCAGAAAAATATCATATTTAAATAGCTGCCCACCCAGTGACTTGATAATCTTGTAGTACAGACAGAGAAAAATCATCAAACACCTATGTTAGGACCTGTACACAACTCAAGCCATACAGAGCTCTAACAGATAAAGCAAACTTTGCAAAAAACTAGTCTGCAATCAAAGTTAGTAAAACCCATGAGAAAAACTTATCTAAGCAAGATTCGGGAGATATGATAAAAATGTTTTAATCCCACAGAATTATATGTAATAGAACAATAACCCAATTCTTAGTACGATAGAGTAGTTTATGATAGGCCAATATTCCTTATAAGAGCAAGGGGGAAAGCTGCATAAAAATTAAAGTTATACATTTGGAGACACAGGAGGACTACAGAAGCAATGGAAACCAGGATATTCTAGACTTTGGAGCAGGCAGAATCATAAAGAAATGAGCTAACTTCTTCTCTAGCCCAATTCCTGATTTTTAGAATGGCAAAAGAATAAGAATTTGGATTTTGCTGGGCAGAGTATAGATAGAAAAACCACCAGAGATTTTGGTGGTCTAAAGAGTTGGACAGGTAAAATTGGAGACTTGATAGTTTTCTCCACAAGACATTTGCCAATTTCTGAAGCTGCATGGGGAAGGAGGCTGAAGAGCTCCTAAGTAGAGGGCTCTGAAAGACAGAACATAATTTTCTGCACACTAGTGGTACCAAGGAGACAAGGACTAGAGTTTAAGAAGAACCACTGATAGGAGCCCCAAATGATACAATAGCTTCCTAGTTGAATGCCCGGAGGGCTATGACCTAAAGAGCAGAGATGAATGAGAGGTAGACTGAGCTCTTCCAAACCTGCAACCCAACTGTGAATCAGCTCAGTTTCTGATTGGATTGACATAGTTAGCCCCTGCTCTATCTGTCTTGCACAGGAAAGATTAAATCTTCACTGGAGGAATATAATATTAACCAGACCTCTTCAAGTTAATATACACAACAGCTGGCATTTAAAAAATAAATAAATAAATAAGCAAGTCAATTCATGAGCCATATGAGGAAAACCAAGTGGATAAAAAACAATCATATATTGCAAATATTCTCTGTCTTGATTTTGTGATAATCAGGGTAGGCTAAACATTCTCTATATTAGAAAACATGCATGTGTCCCCAGACCTAGTTTTTCTCCCTAGGTCTGGTTTTTAGAATGCTGGTGATAAACTAAGCCTGATTTATTATATGACCATCCTGTATGGGAAAAGACTGTAACTCTAGGTATCTTTGGTCAACCTTAAGACATATAGCAGGGGTACAGATGTAGCTCAAATGGTTGGGCATCCATCTCCCCCGTGGAAGGACCTGGGTTCAATCTCTGGGACCTCCCAGTAAAATAAAAAAAGGTAAACTATTGAAGGCACGCAGGCCACCAAACCTGTGTGTGGGTGTGCCACCAGGCCCCGCTAGCAGGTGAGCTCTCCTGGGCCCCATGTGCAGGTGAGCCCCCCAGGCCCAGCATGTGGGTGCGCCATCAGGCTCCACTGAACTACGCAGCAGGATGATGACTTAACAGGAGAGTGACACAAAGGAGACCCAAGATAAGATGCACTGAAAAACCAGGAACTAAGGTGGCGTAGGCGGAAGGATGCCGCTCCCCCATATCAGAGGTTCCGAGGATCAAATCCCAGTGAAGACAGGAGGAGAAGGATGAGAAGAAAGGGCAGGAAACAGACACAAAGAATTGCCCAGCGAGTGGACACAAAAACAGCAAAAACAAGGGGGTGGGTATAGTAAAAATAGATAAAAGTAAATAAATAAATAAATCTTTAAAAAATAAAAAGCAGCCATATATTGATGTTTGCAGACAGGAGCTTTGAAATAATTACAAATAACATGACCACAAAAATAGATGAAAAGGAAGCCTTTCACTAGAGAATTGTAAGGTATAAAAAAGAATAAATGGATATTACAGATTTTTTAAAGTTCAATATCTGAAACTAAGAGCTATAACAATGGATCTAACAGCATATTTGACAAAGCAGATAAACCAATAGAAAATACCCAAATTTAAGGGCAGGAAAAAAATAGAAAATTCAGAAGAGTGTGAAGAGTATAAGTAATTAGAAATATGTGAAATACAGAAATATTTAAGTCCTGCAGAGAGAGGAAAAAATGAGATGGTTAATAAAAAAGAAACCACAAAACCTCTGAAGAGATAATAGCCAAGAATTCTCCCAAACAGATGAAACATACCTACATGCATATGTACAAAGCTCAACAAACCCCAAGCAAGATAAAACCCACTCATCAACGAATACACATACACACACACACACACACACATACACCAACAGAAAATCTTAAAAGGTCTCCAAGGAAAAAAAAAATCATTACCTGCAAGCAAGTAACAATAAGACTGGCAATTTATTTCCCTTAATGAAATAATAGAAGCTAGGAAAAACTGGAATGTCATTTTTTGAAGCCATGAATGGACATAATTGACCATGTAGCTTTCTCTTTGCAGTGAAGCTATCCTTTAAAAATGAAGAAAAACTAAAGAGTATTAGATTAAAATATTTCACACGTTTTTATTGGGTGTTTTGTCTTATTACTGTGTGGTTGACAGTTCTTCATACATGTAGGAAACAATCCATTTTTCAGGTATGTGTTTTACAAATATTTTATCCAGTCTGTGGCTTGTCTATTTATTTGCTCAACAATGTCTTTCAAAGACCAGAAGTTTCAAATTTTGATGAAATCCAGTTTATTAAATTCATTTTCATGGTTCATCTTTCTGTGTCCTAGGAAATCTTTGTCTAACCCAAGGTTACAAAGAATTGCTCCTATTGTTTTTCTCCAGAAATTTTAACTCAACTTTTAAATATATGATACATTTCAATTTAATTTTTTAATATAATGTGAGGTAAAGGGAGGAGTATTTTAATAGCCTTTCAGATAATTGTGAATACTTGATATGACACCAAAACTTCATAAATTGGTAATTTCTTTTTTTTTTTTTTTACCAGGAGGTCCCAGAGATCGAACCCGGGTCCCTCCATATGGGAGACGGACGCCCAACCAGTTGAGCCACATCCAACCCCCAGTAATTTCTTAAAGGTTCGTTATAATGAGGAATTTGAAACTATATCAAGTAAACTTTTCATACTATGTTACATTAAAAATCATTTGTCTCCATTGTACTTCAAATGGTTTTTTGGGGTTTTGTTTGTTTTGTTGTTTTTTTTTTTTTTTTTTTTGAGGTACCGGGGGCCAGGGATTGAACCCAGACTTCGTGGGAAACTGGCACTCAACCACTGAGCAACATCAGTTCCCCTGAGTTGGTTTTTTCATTTGTTTGCTGTTTGTGCTTTCTTTGTTTTGTTTTGTTTTAAGGAGGCACCAGGGAACAAACCCGGGACCTCCCATGTGGGAAGCAGGCACTCAACTGCTTGAGCCATATCAGCTCCCTTCAAATGCATTTTGAATGCATTTTTACAGGTGCATAATTTTGTAACAGCACTCACTGATCATTTGGAAAATACTGATTTATTGATTTATGCAGTTATGCATTACAAAATATCAAATCACACTCATTAATAATGCCACCAATTTAGCCAAAAATGTTTTTTAAGTTTTGGGAAGCTTTCAAGGTAACAATAGCAGTTATAAGTTCTACAAAATTCTAATTTTCTCTTGAAAGTTCCGTTTTTTCCATTGACAACAACTTCTCTCATTTGTTTTCCTTGAAGTGACAGACTCGCTTAATTCATTTGCAAGAAAATGACATATAACCAAGACTGATTAACTACAGTTTTTCTATCATTGTTCTTTCAAGTAAGAATGGTGTGCCATTTAAAAAGTGATTAGATCAGCCCTCTCAATTAGAGGTGGAGTGGGCATCACCATCCTAGAATCCTCAGGATTGCGTAAAGAACAATGGGCCAGAGTAGACTTACTGATATTCTAGTATAGACTTATTGTGATTCTAGCAATGGAACTTTTATCATTGATGTGGAGGCAGTGGCCACCAGAGGTTCTGAGGGGATGGAGAGGGAAAAACAGATGTAATATGGGGGCATTTTCAGGACTTGGAAATTGTCCTGAATGACAATGCAATGACAGATACAGGCCATTATATATCTTGTCATAACTTAGAAAATTGTGTGGGAGAGAGAGTAAACTACAATGTAAACTATAATCCACGCTTAGTAGCAATGCTCCAAAATGTGTTCATTAATTGTAAAAAATGTTCCACACTAATGAAAGATATTGTTAATGTGGGAAAATGTAGGAAGGGTAGAGAGCGGGACATATGGGAATCCCCTATATTTTTTATGTAACATTTATGTAATTTAAGTATCTTTTTAAAAAAATTGTTAAAAGTATATTAAAAAATAAAACAATAAAAAGTGGCTAGATCAGCTCATATCTCAAGCATGCAAGTGTTTTTGGTAGGCAGAAAAAATGCTCTATGTGTACTTTTCATTTTGTCATGCAAAATTTTGAAAGATGTACTCAAGGGTCAATGAAATTAATCTTTTTACTGTTTTATCAAAGATAGTCTTAAGTGAAACTGGCTCTTGTTTTCTTACTGTAAGTTTATGGCAATAAAGTATGTATATTATACTAGTAGCACAATTTGATTCCACTATCTTATCTGTGTTGAATTATCAGCAGTTTTATCTACCACTGCTTTTATAACATGAGTGCAAATGCCAACACAAAGAAAAAGGCAAACGATATCTTAGTGTTATGATGAAAATAGTTTTGACCTCACAGAGTGCGTCAAGAATTCCCAGGGTTCTGTGGATCATAGTTTAATAACCATTGCTCTGGGATAACTAATAAAATGTTTGATGTCGTAAAATAAAGTTGAAACACTATTTTTTAAAAAGACATCATGAAAATAATGATAACTAGCAGATTTGGAAGACTGCCAATTAGAAATTCTGAAAATGATAAAACTTGGAATTATTTTAGAACAAAACTATGCCATTTAAAAGAAATGCTTTGTAGGAAGGGTGGATGCTATAAAATCCTTAGCAAGCATCGTATTTAATGGTTGTGGTTTCTGACTAAGGCACTTTTAAGGTGATTCCTACCACTGGTATCCATACTTTGTATAATCATATATCTTTGAGAGTGAATGGAACCTGTGACTTGCTTCAGACCAATAATATATAACAAGGATAAAGGTATTTTACAGATATGATTAAGGTCCCTAATCAATTAACTTTAAGTTAATCAAAATCAGATGAGCCTTTAAACAGAGGGTCTAGAGATCAGAGATGTCAAGCAGCAGACTCTCCCTGGGTTTCTGCCTCTGAAGAAGCATGCTGTCATGAATTCTAGAGCTGCCAAGAACTTACAGGATCTTGGAAGTGGATCACAAACTAACACACTGATTTCAGCCTCGTGGGACACTTACCAGAGAACTGTACTAAGTTGTACCTAGATGTCTGACCTACGAAATCTGTGAGATAATAAATGGATATTGTTTTAAGCCATCAAGTTTGTGATAATTTCTTATGTAGCAATAGAAAATGAAAACAATGTTGGAATATGTGAAACATGCTTATTAAAATAAGAAAACAGCCAAGATTGCCCACTATCATAGCATAAACTTAACATTGTATGAGAATTCCTAACCAGCATATAAAATAAATATAAAATATAATAGTGAATCATATGAAAATAATATTTTTGTAGGTCAAAATTGGTCAAGTGTTGATAACTTCATATAGTTAAACCCAATGTAGGTTGGAAAAGAAGAATCAAAACTCACATTAATTGCAAACAATATTTCTACTTGCTTTGCCCAGAAGAGAATCTACAAACTGCTAGGTGGTAGGATACAAAGTCAAATATAAATCAATAACAATTCTATAACAGCAATAAACAATTAATAACATAAGTTATGAAAAGGTACCATTTAATAAAAGAAACAAAGACTATAAGTTTCTTAACAATAAACTAATATACTATTGAAAGACATTTATAAAAGTCATAAGACTTACTGAAATCATAAAAATTATTTCAATGAAAGGGGATATATACATATCAATTTCATGGATGGGAAGAAATATTTTCATAAGAATAGCAATTATGCCCAAGTTAATATATAAAATCAATACTACCCTATTCAAAATTCTAAAAATATTCATGCAGAATTTGACACTTTGATTTTAAAATTCACAGAAAATGCAAAAAGCTAAAAATAGCCGTGATACTTTTTAAGAAAAATAAAATTTGGACCTCACCATATTGGATATTATGACACATTATAAAGTGCTATGACATTCTTAAAATGTGATATTGGAAAAGAGATGGGCCAATCAACCAGTGAAATAGACTAGAGCATAGAAATAAAACCACACATATGTTTGAATTTGATATATGATAAATTATTTTCCCCTAGGTAAAAGAAATATATGGTAAAAGGGACAGTAAATTGAAAATTAAAACAAAGAGAAAGCACTCCAAAACAGATTAGAAAAAAATGTATATGTCAGTCAACAGCAAGTACTGGTGAAAAAATAGTGCAAAAGCATGTAGATTTTTCCCTCACTTTGGAAATTATTTTGGCAACATCATTTCTTGGTGTTTTCCCTAAAGGAACTTTACACGTGCACAAAAGACAAGTTCAAAACTATTGCAACACTATCAGTAAAAAGAAAATGAAAAAATTCTTCTAGTGGGAGAAAGATAAATAACCACATTTACTATCATGGTTGTGTAATGAAATTTTATACCTTAGACATAATGACTGAACTCGGCACACATAGATTAATCACAGAAACAAAAAAGCATGGAAAAATTATGTTGCAAAAGAATGTAGCACATTTGCATAATAATAATAATAATAATAATAGCATATTGTATATGGATATATCTGCACAAGAAATAAAACTCAAAATGTCATGGTAAGGTTATCTCTGGACTGGGAGAAGATTAGCGAACTAAAAAAATAAAGGGAGGACATTTGATATATGCAATATTTAATTTTTAAAATAATATGGAATAAAGTAAAATATTAAGCTCTGTTTAATCTTGAAGAGAGTTTATGAACATCTGTTTCATTATTTTTTTAATCTTCTTTAAATTAACTTTTTTAAAAGTTAAAAGCATGTCTTAATGATAATTTTCATTCTATTCCATTTCCAAACTGTCACAGGCTCAAATTAAAGTAGTCAAATTTGAGTAAGGCTCAATGTAGGGAGCTGAACCTTATGCATATTTACGAATAGGGCATAAAATTGAACACAATAACCCAAGTGATTAGAAAATAGTCCTAAAAAAAGGATTTAACTAATCTGTGCCTCATAATGCTAGATGGTCTTATCTGAACTATTACCCAAAGTTTATGCAACTTCTGCCAAGAATTGATCCAAGCAGGGGAGCTCAAAGTTTTATTACCTAGCAATGTATCCATTATAAATTACCCATCTTCCTTAGCTCATACTAAAATAATCTGGAAACTGACCCTGCTATTTCTTCCTATTCATTATTTAAAATAAGCATTTATTTGGTTCTCAGAGAACCTCCAGCTCTCCTCTCATGAGTATCAGGTCAAGGCCCTGTTCCTGAGACATGATTTGTGGAAATTTGCTCTTTTGACTATGGCAAAGATGTGAAGAAAAATTTATTGACAAACCCAATTCTAGAATATCAATGCCAGCTAAACTCCTCATCACAATCAAATGAGTTCTCTCAGTATGATCACACTTAACGTTATTAAACTCTGAACCTGCCTCACCTGTCCAACTGTCCCCATTCTAAACTCTGCTTTTAAAGTTGTTTTCTTCAAGCTCAGATCTAGAAGACTAAGTCAAGAACTGTGTGCTAGTTTCATCTTCCTCACAACAATTGATTTCTCAGAAATGTACCCATACATAAACAATGGTTAATGGAATAGAACTCCCAATTATAATATAAGTTACTTCAAATTACAGCAATTTGTCTTTTACATTTGCAGAGATTTCCCCACAAGCCCCAGATTGCTGGACCTCAGAAATTTCATTAAGGACAAAAGACCCTCTGTTTTCATGAAATGTATCTCCAATCATCCAACATATATTTTGCATTTGACTCACCAAGTTATTTTGGTGAGAGGTTTGCTTTCGGATTTCAATTTTGGTAGAAGGGGAAACATCAGTTTTTTGTATCAAAATCACTTTCACACAAATACTTAGGAAGTCATTGTGGAAATTTTACCATTTGCTAAGTATATTTATATCAACTTATAGACACAAAACCTGGAAAATAGCCATATAATGTTTTCAGGGTAGTTGTGGTTTGTCCATTAAGCTAAATTGGATCAAAAACCCTTTTACTGACTCATGTAAGCCTCCATTCTGACTGATAGTCAAAAATGATGTTCTGGCATTGAGGGATTTATCTCTGCTCAGAGTCAGTTCCCAATAATTCCTGAAAGGTCTGGTAATTTCTCTTTTTCCAAAACATAGTTACTCTGGTAAATGGCCACATAACCCTTTCAGGGAGATTTAGATAATTTTCTGTACATATTTGTGAGATATTTTTCACCAGATCCTTCCTCATGAAAAGCTTCTCTCTTTTAAAGGGACCCAGGTCTGTGGACAGACTAAGGTTTGATATTTGAATGGAAACCCTGACTACTAAGTCAGATATCTGTTCACCAATTTTTTTTGTTGTTGTTATAAAAATAAAATAAAAAGGTCTTAGTAAACCTCTCATCTTTTTCTGGGTTAGGGAACAATAGCCAATTACCCACCACCATCAACCATTGTGAGATAAACCATTCTGATGGCCACATCTACCCCATTACCTACTGTCACAGCCTTTGGGAAACTCATTGGTTGAATGAATGTGTTGTATGTGTGCCATTCTTTTCAAATTCATACCTTCTTAAATCTTTAGATGCCTTCTTCTATGCTATATCAAGGGACACTGACATCTCAATTTCGTATACCACCATTGAATGTTAAGTATTAGCCAAGCAACCGAACAAACAACTCAAACCATTCTCTGATGCACAAGCCAGTTCACTAAAGCCAGATTCTCTTGCAAATGAATACATATCAATAAATTCAGTCAGCATTCTCAAGTGTCAAATTGTATTCCTCCCACCAAGGATTATCACCCTCAAAACCACATCTTGTTCTGAGGTTTTGACAATATAAGTTAGAAAATAATGTTTACTCTTTGTTGTGTCTGACTTTTCTTGAGCTTAACTTTGTAATTAGTCCTCAGAGGCATAGCATGATTTGATCCTGGTTACAGATTAAAAAATAGTAATGATAGCAGATTTGGGTGATGAGATGTGAGGAGAACTGGCTTCTCTGACCTCTGGAAATATCATTACACTAGGGTCTGCTAGCAAACATGAACAAAATCAACCAGTCAGGCAAAAAGGTGCCACTCCTGTTGGCATGAGAGGGTAGGGCTTATTCTCTTCTGTTATCTAAATCCTCCCAAATATCTCAGTTCTCAGGATCCAATTCTTTCCCTGTCAATGCCCTAACTTTCATGTGAGACCTGACAAGGTTGTGACTTTATCTGCAAAATAGTTGCAACTACTAGATCAATATTTAAGTTTGATTTTCATCAATTTCAACCTTATGCACCCAACTAATACAATATTTTTTTCCAAACAGAGAAAATCTATTGTTTTCTTTATCTTGAGCCAAGCTCCTTGGACTTTGAGCTTATAATTCTTTTTCTTTAAGTAGTTAAATGTGTTAGAAGTAAGCATTCACTCTACAGTCCTTAAATTCTTTTGTCCGTGCATAGGGTTTTGTCACTGTCGCCATTGGCCCCCTCAAAGACTCGCCTCTGATAGCACTTCACTGTAGGTGACCAAAGGTGAAATTTAGAAGACTGTTTTATATGTCATAGATGAAGATTTTCATAGTGGCTAGATTTCAGAGCCTTCAGTATGAATCATACCAGATAACCAATCCTGGATACCTCTTACTTGTCCATGTTTCTGTTTTCTGCAACAACTTCTAGAATCAATGTCTATCTATCAGGGTTATTGGTAGCAAGCAAAATATTATTAGTAGTAATAATAATAAGCTAATTCTGGTGGTTTGAGAAGGATATGAGTTTGTTATAAAGATATGGATGGTTTAGAGGACTTGGGGAGAAATGGAGGAACAAGCAAAAGGTTAAAATTCCAAAAATAATGCCCCAGGGAAGCGGATGTGGCTGAGTCGATAGGGCTCCCATTTACCATATGGGAGGTCTCGGGTTCGATTCCTGGGGCCTCCTGGTGAAAGCAAGCCAGCCCATGTGGCTCCGTGAGCTGAGGCAGCAGGACGACCCAACAAAGGGAGACAAGCAGACACAGAAAAACACACAGCAAATGGACACAGCGAGCACAAGCAGCAAGGGGGGATAAATAAATAAATAAATAAAATCTTGAAAAAAACATAATAATAATAATGCCCCAAACCATATCACAGAACTGACCCAATGAGCAAATAGCCACTGCCACCAACACTGAGCACTTGAGGTTAGAGTTTGTATGACTGTCAGTGATAGGACTTTATTTACATCTGACACTCTTGACATTTCTGTGACAGGAATTCAATTCTGGCAGCACTTCTACATCTGAAAGCCAAATGCTTCAGCTGCCATAATTATTAGTATGGATAATAAAATGGATTCTTCATGAAGTTGTCTTACTTCTGAACCACAGTCTGTCACCAATAAGTCTGAGTTGGTCTAGTTCACATGCTTGTGGCTTTAGCTGTAAGAGAGGCTGGCAAGGTAAATTTTCTGGCTTTTACACTAAAGAGGCAGAACACATTAGAGGAAAATTCTCCAAATATAAGAAAGTTTTCAAAATGCTAGATAACCAGAAAATATCACAGATATCCACTATTCTTGGTGTATACTCCTTTATTTTTAATCTTCTTCTATGAATTATTTGTTCTTAGATGTGTTAGATGCAAATAACATAAAGTCTACTTTCTTTTTTCTTATTTGTTTTTGTTATGATTTCTTTCACTTTCTTGTTTTACTTATCTCTTGAAATATTGCTGTCTTGGTCAAGATTTCTTAACTTGTTTTTCTCAAGTAGTTTAACTTTTTCACTTTCAGGGTTTATCTTTAAATTAAATTAATTTTTCATTGAACTTTTACTTATTAAGATCAAAATTGGGAAACATACTGATGAATCTTCCCTTAGCCAGATAAGAAATTTAGTCTATATTTGCTTCTTTACCTCCACACTCAACTAAGATTTTATTAAAATAATCTAAAAAGCTTAAGTCCAAATCATTTTATTTTTCAAGTATCCTTTTTAAAAATAATATGTTTTTTATTTATATTACTGAATAATTATGTTAACAGCTGTTTTCTCTCAATATTCAAATCTTCCTTTGCTTCACTATTTATTTAGTTTCATTTATTAAGTAGCTGGAGAAAGTTTTCAAGCAATTTTTCCCAGGAAAGGTATTTGACTTGTTTAATTTCTCAATCTTTCCCTGTCTAAAATTTCTTTATAAAGCCTTCACTTAAGAAATATGATTTCATAGCTCATAGAATTAAAACTTTGAAAAAACGATTCCAATAGTTTCTTGCATCTAATAATTTAATGTTATGGAAAAATTGAATAGTATCCTGTTTTAATTCTTCTAAACTCTTTGGTAGGTAATCTGTTATAGTTAAGTGATGCTAAGAGGAAAGGAGTTTTACCACCCACAAGAAATGTGTGCAAATTTTCTATTTGTTCTGAAAATTAAACTTTTACTAATACATAGTCTAGATATGTCCTTTAAAAAAAAAAATTAGCCTTCTACTAACATCTGAAAGTTTGACAACATTCTTTATTAGAAAAGCTACGGGGAAACACACTCTGTCATATACTGCTCATATAAAATACATAATATGTAACCAGATTCTACGGCAGGTAATTTGAAAATATTAGTGAAATTATTTATGCAATGCCTATGACCAGCAATTCCACTTCTTAGAATTTTCTTAAAGATAATCTGGCAAAAATATGAAGTCATTTGCACAAAGCTATTCATTGCTATATAATTATGTTTAAAAACCCAAATGTCCTTCAGGAGAGCTAATTAAAAAACAATGGGCATCCAGTAGACCAAGATGATGGTATAAGACACTTGATGGTGTTGTTCTCCCACAGAATCTTTAAACAACTAGAAAAAACTGGCAGAGCATCTTCTTCAGAATTCAAAAAAAAAAACATTGAAAGTTTGCAGCAACTAGGCAAGTATCGAATCAAGAAAACACAGCTTTAAAACAGTGAAAGATGCTTGTGGCAACCTTGCTAACTCATCTCCAACCCTCTCCACTGCAAAGTATAGAGTCAGCCTGTGCTCCCGTTGTGGGTCCCAGGCCCTATTCCAGAGGGAGCAGAGTAACTGATGCACATAGTGGAGTGCCTATACATTAGTACTAATCTGTCAGATGGTAGCCTGGAAGATTGAATCAGGAAATGTGTCTCTGACTCACTTTTCCAGAACTTGCCCTGTTGGCAGAAGCAGCATGACACCTAACAGTGTAAGAAGCAATTAAGTCAAAGAGATTTGGGGCAAAAGACTTGCTTTAATACATACAAAGTATACCTAGGAGAAGGAGAAAGTCTCTTTAACAGGGAATAGAGGAGGCAGTCAAATTTATGTAAATGGGGGAATTCTTAAGGTCACCAGAAAGCATGAGCCCAGAACAAGATGCAGGCTCTGAAAAAATGGATAGGATCTTGCACTTTGCATTTGCCTGAGGCTGATATTCTTGATAGCAGGGCTTAGCTCCAAAGGAGGGCACCAGCCAACATAGACACAATTTGCAAATACTGCGAAAGATGTTTTTGTGTCAGTTTGTTTTTATTAGTTCCTGGCACTCAAGGAAATATCTGTCATATGAATAGCTGGGTAAAAACTTAAGGAACAGACACCTCAGGGACTAAATCTCAGAGTTAACACTTTGAAACATGAAAAAGTACAGTGTGCAACAAAATATTACAATACAAGCAAAGAAATAGTATGTGATGGCCCATTCGAAGGAACAAGACATAAATCCAAAAACCATGAATTAAAAGAACCAGATTTTAGACAGACAGGCAAAACTTTTAAAAAATGATCTTCAATATGCTGAAGGAGATAAAAGAAAACACAGGGAAAATACAAAAGGATGTTAGGAAAACAACAAATGAACAATATGAGAATCTCAATAAAGATAATTTTTTAAAAAAGAAACCAAACAGAATTACTGGAGTTGAAGACCACAATGAAATTGAAAATTCCCTAAAGGCTTTCACCAGCAAATTGGAGCTGGCAGAAGAAAGAATCAGTGACCTTAAAGACAAGACAATAAAATTATTCAGTCTGAGGAGGAGAAAGAAAAAAATGAACTGGATCTAAGAGACCTGTGGGACACCATCACATATACAATATACATAACATGGGACTACCAGAAGGAGAAGAAACAGAGAAAGAGTAGAAGTAATATTCAAAGAAATAATGGCAGAAAACTTCCCAAATTTAACAAAAGACATGAATATGCATATTCAAGAAGTCAATGAACCCCAAACAGGATAAACTCAAAAAGAAGCATACCCAGTCACATATTTGTCAAACTGTCAAATGCCAAGGACCAGGGGAGAGTTCTGAAAGCTGCAAGAGAAAAGCAATGTGTTTTGTACAAGGGAGTCTCAATAAGATTAAGTACTGATTTCTCATCAGAAACCATGGAGGCAAGAAGGCAGTGGGATTAAACACTTAAACTGCTGAAACAAAACAATGCCAACCAAGAATTTATATCCACTAAGATTTTTTTTTTAAAAATGAAGAAGAGATTAAGATATTCCTGGATAAACAAAACCTGAGGGATTTCATCACCACTAGACCTGCCCTACAAGCAATGCTAAAAGGAGTCTTTCAGACTTAAAGGAAAGGACACCAGACAGTGGGTCAGGGTAACAGAAAGAAATAAAGATCTTTAGTAAAGGTAACCATGTTGGTAATTATAAGTGCAAGTATTATTGTATTGTAATTTTTGGTACATAACTCCACTTTTTACCTCTTAAAATTTCTAAAATGCAAATGCATAAAAGTAATGATAAATCTATAGGTTGGTACATACAATGTATAAAGATATGATTTGTAACAAGTAGAACAAAAAGGTGGGAAGACAGAAGGAACAATGTATGTGTATATTATTGAAGTTAAGTTGGTATCAAATCAATTGTGATTGTTATAGATTTAGGATGCTAAATGTAAGTTCCATGGTGGCATAAAGAAAATATATGAAAAATATATACAGAAAGAAATAAGGCTATCAGAATGGCACAATATAAAAAATCAAATAAATATGAAAGTAAGCATTAACAGAAGAATTGAAAGACAAGAAAAGGTGTAAGACTTACAAGGATCAAATAGCAAAATGGCAGAAGAAAGTCCTGTGGTATCAGTAGTTACTTTAAATGTAAATGGATTAAAGGATCCAGTCAAAAGGTAGAGACTGGCAAGTTGGATAATAAAACATGACCAAAATATATGGCATTTATAAGAGATTTACCTTAAACTCAAAGACATAAGTAGGTTGAAAGTAAAAGGATGGAAAAAATACACTATGAAAACAGTAATCAAAGGAGAGCTTGCGAAGTTACACTAATACAAGATAAAATAGACTTAAGTCAAAAACCATTATAATAAAATAAATAAATAAATAAACAAACAAACAAAAAACCATTATAAAGGAAAAAGAAGGTCACTCTACTGAAAGAAGACATAAATAATTATGAATATATATGCTCCTAATGGCAGAGTCCCAAAATATATGAAGCAAATATTGACAGATTTGAAGGGAGAAATAGGCAGTTGTACTTTAATAGTAGGAGGCTTCAATACAGTACTTTCAATAACAGGTAGAACATTTAGACAGGAGATCTATAAGGAAATAGAAAACTTGAACAATATTACAAAACAACTAGACTTAACAGACATATATAGAACACTTCACCCAACAGCAGCAGAATAGACATTATTTTTTTAGTGCCCATGGATCATTCTCCACTATAGAACATATGTTGGAACACAAAATAAGCATCAATAAATTTAAAAATATTGAATTCATAGAATGTTTCTTCTCTGTCCATAATGGAATGATCCCAAAAATCAGTAACAGAGGGAGAACTGGAAAATTCACAAATATGTGGAAGTCAAATAATACATCTCTTAAACAACCAGTGGGTCAGAGAAGAAATCACAAGGAAAACTAGGAAATATCTTGTAGGGAATGAAAACAAAACCACAACAATCCAAAACTTAAGGGATGCAGCAAAGGCAAAGCTGAGAAGTAAATTTATAGCTCTAAATGCTTATGTTAAAATAAAGAGGGAAGTAGTTCTGTGGTTGAGTGCCTGCTTTCCATGTACAAGGTCCCAGATTCAATCCCCATTATCTTCTAAAAACAAAACAAACAAACAAGCAAACAAAAAGCCAAATCTCATTGGGGAGCAGATGTAGCTCAATGGTTGAGTGCCTGCTTCCCCTGTATGAGGTCCTGAGTTCAACCACTGGTACCTCCTAAAAAAAAAAAAAAAAAAAAAAGATAAAAAGAAAGACCACAGATCTGAGACCTAACCTCACAACTGATTGCTCTAGAGGAAGAAGAGCAAACTAAATCCAAAATGAGCAGAAAGAAAGAAATAACAAAGATTAGAATAGAGATTAATAAAATAGAGAAAAAATAATAAAGAGAATAACATAACCAAAAGGTATTTCTTAGAAAACATCAATAAAATCACTACATTGACCAATGGAAAAAAAGAGAGAGGATATAAATAACTAAAATCAGAAATGAAAGGGGGGCAGTGCGACCAAGCCACAGAAGTAAAAAGGGTTATAAGACAATACTATGAACAACTGTATGCCAAGAAATTAGGTAGCTTAGATGAAATGGACAAATTCCTAGAAACACACAACTACATAAACTGACTCAAAAAGAAATATCAGATCTCAATAGAGCAATAAAAAGTAAAAAGATTGGATCAGTAATCAAAAACCTCCCAAAAAAGAAAAGCCTAGGACCAGATAGCTTTAGTGGTTAATATTTCTACACATTCCAAGAAGAATTAAAACCAACCCCGCTTAAATACTTCCAAAATTGAACAAGGAGGTAATATTTCCTAACTCAGTTTGCAGCCAGCATCATCCTAATACCACAACCAAATAAAGATACCATAAGAAAGGAAAATTTCAGACCAACATCCCTTATAAATATAGATGTAAAAATCTTCAGCAAAATACTAGCAAACTGAAACCCACAGTACATTAAAATAATTATACACCATCATTAAGTGGGATTTACCCTAAGTATGCAAGGGCAGTTCAACAACAGAAAATCAATTAATGTAATACACTACAATTACAGAATGAAATAAAAATAAACCACATGATCATCTCAATTGATACAGAAAAGGCATTTGACACAATCTAGAACCCATTCTTGATTGAAAAAAAGACAACAACTCTTAGATAACTAAATATAGATGGAAATTTCCTCAACATGATAAGGGGCATATATGAAAAACCCACAGCTAACATCATATTCAATGATCAAAGCCTGAAAGCTTACACTCTGAGAACAGGAACAGGACAAAAATGCCCACTGTAACCACTGTTAGTCAATGTTTTACTGGAAGTTCTAGCCTGAGCAATTTGGCAAGAAAAAGAAAGAAAAGGCATTCCAATTGGAAAGGTAAAAGTAAAACACTCCTTAATTATAGATGATATAAATGTATTGTGGTAATTTAAAGCTGTATGTACCCCACAAGAAGAAAAAAAAAAACATATTTTTAAAGTTGAATCCATTCCTGTGGGTGTAAACACATTGTAAGTAGGATCTTTTGATGAGGCTACTTCAGTTAAGGTGTGACCCACCTTATTCAGAATGGGTCTTAATCCTACTACTAGAGTACTTTATAAATGAAATGAATACAGAGAGTGGGAGAGAAAGTGATGAGTGAAAAAAGCTGTAATCAATGGAACTCAAGAGAAGGGAGAGACCAGAAGATGCTACCATGTACCTGGCCATATAGCAAAGGAGCCAAGGGTCACCAGCAGCCAGTTTGGGGGAAGAAAGGCTTTGATGATGCCTTGATTTGGAAATTTTCCCTGACTCTAACCATTAGCAAAGAAATTCCCATTGTTTAAGCTGGACACATTTCATAGTATGGCTTTAAGCAGCCTAGGAAATTAAAACACCTATATACAGAAAATCCTGAAAAATCCACAACAAAGCTCCTAGAGCTTATAATCCAATTCAGCAAAGTGGTTGGGTACAAGATCACCATGCAAAATCAGTAGTTTTTCTATACACTTATAATGAACAATCTAAGAGAAAATCAAGAAAAAAAATTCCATTTACAATAGTGGCTAAAAGAATCACATATCTAGGACTAAATTTAACAAGGGATATAAAAGGCATATACAGAAAACTACAAAACATTGCTAAAGGAAATCAAAGATGACCTACATAAATAGAAGGACATTCTGTGGTCATGGATTAGAAGACTAAATATCATGTTAATTCTACCCAAAGTGATTTAAAGATTCAACACAATCCCAATCAAAATTCCAACAGCCATCTTTGTGAAATGGAAAAGCCAGTTTTCAAATTTATATGGAAGATCAGGGGCCCCTAATAGCCAAAAATCATCTTTAAAAAGAAAGACAAAATTGGACAACATTACATTTCCCATTTTGAAAACTTATTACACAGCTACAGTAATTAAAGGAGCATGGTACCAGCACAAGGTCAGACATATATACCATTGGAATTGAGAGTTAAGAAATAAGCCAACTGGTTTTTGACAAGGGTACCAAATCCACTCAATGGGGAAAGAATATTCTCTTCAACAAGAACAACTTCTTCATTCATATGCAAATGAATGAATGAATGTGGGCCCCTACCTTACACCATATATAAAAATTAACTCAAAAAGGATCAAAGACCTAAATATAAGAATCAAAACTATAAAATTTGTAGAAAAAATTTAAGGAAGCATTTTCAGGCTCTTAAATTAGGCAATGGTTTCTTACACTTTACACCAAAAGCACAAGCAACAAAATAAAAAATAAATGAATGAAACTTCATCAAAATTAAAAAAGAAAACTTTGTGCATCAAAAGACTTCATCATGTAAATAAAATGATAACCAATAGAATGAGGGTAAATATTTGGAAACCACATATTTGATAAGGATTAAATGTGAAGAATACATAAAGAAGTGCTACAATACAACAACAAAAAAAGAAACAACACAATTTTTTTTAATGGGCAAAACTCTTGAATAAATATTTCTCAATGAAAATATACAAATAGCCAACAAGCACTTTAAAAGATGTTCAACATCATTAGCCATTAGAGAAATGCAAATCAAAGCCACAATGAAATAGCATTTCACACTCTCTAGAATGACTATTATTAATGAAATGGAAATAACAAGTGTTGGACAGGATACGAAGAAATAGGAACACTCATTCATTGTTGGTGGGAATGTAAAATGGTATATGGCACTGGAATTGTTTTGCATGATTTTGCAATGATAGATACAGGCCATTATACATTTTATCAAAACCTATAAAATTGTACTGTGTTAAGTGTAAACTATAATGTAAACTATTGACCATGATTAGTAGCAATACTTCAATATTTGTTCATCAATTGTAACAAATATACCATACTAATGTAAGATGTTATTAATAGGGGGAAATGTTAGAAGGCAAGGGGAAGACATATTTGGGAATCCCTATTTTTTCAATGTGACTTTTCTATAACCTAAAGCATCTTTGAAAAGAAAGTGGGGAAAAAAAGACATTGAGGAAACATACAGAAGAATTTGTAAACACACATAAAAAACAACATATCTTACAATGCTGAAAGGCACAATGCAAGAAATTTTTTTGGCTTTGTTTTTAGGGCAGTTTTGGATTACAGAAAAGATACAATTATGGAAGGGAGGATCACTGGTACAGGATGTCAGTGGTAGGGGGATGTGTGGGGAAGGAGGCACCCAGGGCATGCCTCTATGGAATATGAATGTGTTCATGTGGTCAAGGGGTATTATCTCAGTGGGTGGAGACCCACACAATAACCAACAAAATATTAAATTCCCATCCTGAGGAATCCTGCTACATTCTCTAATAGAGTGGCAAGAATCTCTAGAGTTCATAGGCAATGCTTAGCTAAAGAAGACAGACCAATATGCCAGGCCGTTGATATTAATGCTTATACTTATGAATCTTATTCTTGTAAGATTGTAACTTAGCCCAGTAATATAAATTTCCTAAGAGTTACTTCCTGAAAACCTCCTTGTTACTCAAATATGGCCTCTCTAAACCAAACTCAGTATATAAACTCACTGCCTTCCCCCTGGCATGGGACATGACTCCCGGGGATGGGCTCCCTGGCACCAAGGAATCATTACCAAGAGCCAACTAGCAATGCATTTGGAAAAAGACCTTGACCAAAAGGGGGAAATATTAAAAAGAAATGCATTTTTATAGCTACAAGATTTCAAAGTGAGTCAGGAGGTCATTTCAGAGGTTACACTCATTCACGTCTCAGGAGGATCTCAAGGACTGCCACAGTAAACAGTGTCTCAAGCAGGGGTGCTCCTGAGGGCTCTAGAGACTTCTAGACACTATAGGCAAGGCGGACTTCCCCAGGAAATTGGCACTCTGTCAGTGCACCTTACCTTGGAATGTATGTTAACCTATCTCCTCAATATATCAGAGTTAGACTCGTTTATACTTTTCCTACACATGGTTCTTCTGCCCCTTTTATTTGAACCTATAATTAGCACTATCCCTACTAAATATGTGTCCCAGAGACTTAATCTTCGGTCTGTTCATATGCTAGTTGAGCCCTGAATCTCAGCAGAGTTGCGGCCAATACCTACTCTCCAGTTCATCGCCCAGGACAACTAACAAAATGATGATGACAACGCCAATCCAAAAAAACAGAGAGTATCTACAACTGCAAGCAAGACAGTCCCACCCACCTGCCCATGGGATCTAAACCCCTTCTCAATTGGAAGCAGAGTGGGTATCACCATCACCAAATCCTCAAGACTGAGGAGTGAACAAATCCAAGCAGGGAATGCAACTATGGGCAAAACTAGACTTATTATTATTCTAGTAATGGAAGAACTTGTAAGATTAATATAAAGGTAGTGGTTAGCAGAGGTTCTGTGGGAGGGGAAGGGAATAATAGGTGAACAAAGGGCATTTTTAGGGCTTTAGAATTAAGTGTAAACCACAACGTTAAACTATAAACCTTGGTTAGTAGCAATACATCAATATTTGTTCATCAATTGTAACAAATGTACCACAGTAATTAAAGATGTTATTAATAGGAGAAAATGTGCAAGGGGAGAGGGTGGGTATATAGGATATTACCGATGTAACATTTCTGAAATCTATAACTTCTTTAAAAATAAAGAAAAAAAAAATAACTTGATCATTAAAAAAAGGTACAGTCACTAAGTATAGAATTAACATATAACCCACCAATTCCACTTCTAAGTATATACCCTAAAGGACTGAAAGCAGGGTCTCAAACATACATTTGCACATCAATGCTCATAGTGGCATTATTCACAATTGCCATAAGATGGAAGCAACCCAAGTATCTATCGACAGATGAATAGATAAACAAAAAGTGGTATATACATAAAATGGAATATTATTCAGCCATAAAAAAGAATGGAGTGTTAGTACATGCAACAACCTGTATGAACCTTGAAGACATAATGTTGAGTGAAATAAGACAGATACAAAAGTAAAAATATTGTATGATTTCATTGATATGAAATAATTAGAACAAGCAAACTTATAGAGTCAGAATCTAGATTCTAGGTTACTACGGGATGGGGTAGGGGTAAGGAATAAGGATTTAAGGCTTAAAATGGACACAGTTTCTATTTGGATGATAGAAAGTTTTGGTAATGGATGGATTACAATATTGTGAATGTAATGAACACCATTGAATTATATATTTGAATAGAGTTAAAATTTTATGCTGTTTATATGCTACTAGAATAAAAAATTTATTTAAAAAAACCCACAAGACTGTATAACACAAATAGTGAACCCTAATGTGAACGATAGATTAAAGTTAAAAGGAACTCAGTATTTTCTGCATTAATTTTCTGTATAACTGCATTAATTTTCAATTACAACTTCACTAATTGAAAAAAAGAAAAAAAAACTCAATGGTTACATATGCAGAAGTAGAGTGCTATTCAACTCTGAGAAAGAAATGTGAAGTATCAGTAAATGCTAATATGAAGTAACCTCCAAAATATATAAAGTTTAAAAATGAAAACATGGTGGAGAAAATTGTGTATGGAAATGGTATCACTTAGCTCAAAAAGGAATAATATGAATATGAATACATATTTTCTTAATTTAAAAAACCAACTATAAAATGTAAAACATAGTCTCCTATGGATATAAAGGATATAAAGATACAGGAAAGGATAGAATCTAAATTTCTTTGGATATATCTGGTTTTGTAGATATGCATAATTATAAATAAAATTATTTTAAAGCAATCCTTACAAAAATGAAAATAAAATTTTAGGAATGAGCCTAAATAAACATTTAGTTGATGGTACAGAGATTGTTCCATAGAACTTTAAAGAACAAAAATCTGACTGTACATCCCTATCATGATATACTTCATGAATTTAAAAAAAAATTAAAAATGTAATTTTTGGTAATCATATTGTAGTTAAACTATTGGTATTGTTAGTCTGCATCTATCATGGTAGTATTATGGGATAAAACAAATGAATATTTATGATATTCTAATTCTATAATTCGCTGTGTTATTGAGAACCTGGATACCCGGCATGAGATAAAGGAAATAAAACTGGAGACGGGGTCAAGATGGCGTTAGTGTAGGAGGGCACACACTGCAAGCTCCCAGAGCAAGGTGGATTGTGGATGGGGTCCTGCCCAGGGGTCTGTGCTGTGCACGTGTGGAGTGAGAAGCTTGGGACATCTATCTGCGCAGAACAACGGCGTGGACGGAAGGGTAGAGATTCGTGAGTTTTAAGCCTGCCGGTGGTGGTTGGCACGGATGCTGAGGCCCGCGATTAGGGAAAAAATAAAATAAAACGGCCAGTTGGAGCTGCGAGCAGGGCAAGAAAGTTTTATGTTCTGGGGATCTGGCTGCCTGGAGCCCCTTGGAACTTGGGTGAACAGAACAGCCGGAGCGAATCGGCACCTGGTGGATGGGAGGGCTGATTCTGTTTGGGGGAGGTAGGTGATTTGCCGAGCTGCTCAGGGATAAGCCCCGGGCCACCACGGAACCAGGAAGAGGGGACACTCTCCAAAAGAGGGAGGGTTCTGTTAGAGGACAGGGAAGGGAATTTTTTATTTTTATTTTTTGCCATCGATCTGGCTGCCTGCACCACCCCATAGCTCTGGGGAGTAGATAAGCTGACCTGAAGCAGCATCAGGCTGAGAGGAGAGGCAAATCTGCAGTCAAACTGATTTACACAGCAACCCGGTGACGCTGGTGCTCGGCTCCAGAACGAGCGGAGTCGGCCGTCTTTAGCACTCTGCACTGACTAACATCAGAGCTACAGCTACACTGGGGAGTCCAGGAAGTGGGACGTGCTTGATTAATTTCCATGAGCCCAGCTAGGATCCCTTCCATAAGGGGGTTGGTCTAGAGGAGGAATTATTTTGGTTTCTGTATTTCGCCAAAAAAAAAAAAAAAAAAAAAAGTGAGAAGGTCAATTCAATAAATGAAAAATAAATTCTTTTTAATTTAGTTTAATAGCTAAAAGCTGTTTCAGGACCTGCATATAGAACCCTGTGGAGAAATTGATTGATAAACACAGCAGGCAGGGAGGATCCACGTGGACCCTAGGGGAATCATTGACCCTCCTTAGCTCTGTTTAACTGCTAGCCTCTGTGGATCTTTGTTTTTTTTCTGTTTATTTCTGGTCTCTTGCTTTTCTTTCCTCTTTCCTCCCCCCTTTCTTTTTTCTTTCATTTTTTTAAATTAGGTGCTCCTAGCTTGTCGCTTCTTTGCTGTGCTTCTTTTTCAGTAATTTCCCACTCGCTGTCTATATTTATTTTGTATTCCAAACTATCGCTTATCCTTCCTTCACCTTTCTGCCTTCTGCTTTCTGTTCTGGCTCTTAGATACAACATTTTTTCATAGGCCCACAACTTAAGGGTGTCAATTTCTATTCCATCTATTTTGTTTTCTACTTTTTTTTTAATTAGTATTAACTTTTTCCTTTCAGCCCTTTCTTTACTATTTCTCTCCCTCCTCATAATTCTAGCCTTCTAAATCACTATATATATATTCCTCCATTTGTTTTCCCAGTCCATTATAAGAACTCCAGTTTTTATCCTATTACCCTACACTGCCTACACAAGTTAAATATTCATCTCATTAAGTCTCATTTGGCCCCTCTTCTAACTTTTATCAATATTACTATTATCCTTCTGCCTTCCTTACATCTTTTGATTCCTCTGACCCTAATCTTTTGCCTTCAAGGGAACATAGAAAGAAGCAAGGAAATAAAATAAGAAGAAAAAGTGCCAAAGAGTAATCATAACTCAAACGCAGAACCACCGGCTAAATAAAACTCTAGAGCATAGAGAAAAGCTAATCAACTGAATAAACCCATCAAGATAATATGATGACCAGAGGGCAACAAAAAAATACAAATGACACTGAGAAACAAGAAAACATGGACCAGTCCAATGAACAAAATAAAAACCAGGAAGCAATGCAGAACATCGAACAACTAATCAAAGCTATCCAAACAAATAACATGGATCAACTTAAAGAAGTGAAGGAAGAGATTAAGGATATAAAGAAGACACTGGGAGAACATACTGAAGAAATTGCAAACATGCCTAAAAAGGTAATGGATATGATGATGAACAATGGCACAATCCAAGAAATGAAAAAGACGCTGGATTCACATAACAGCAGATTTGAACAGGCACAGCAAAGAATTAGTGATATGGAAGACAATACAGCTGAAATCAAAGAGATAGTAGAACAGATAGACAAAAAGATAGAAAAAAATCCAGCATGGACTCAGGGAATTAACCGATAATACAAAACACACAAACATACACATTATGGTCATCCCAGAAGGAGAAGAGAAGGGAAAGGGAACAGAAGGAGCGTTGAAGGAAATAATGGCTGAAAACTTCCCAACCCTATTGAGAGAGATGGATGTGCAGATCCAGGAAGCACAGCGCACCCGAAATTGTATAAATCCCAACAGGCCAACTCCAAGACATATACTTGTCAAAATGTCCAACGCTCAAGACAAAGAGAAAATACTCAAGGCAACAAGAGAAAAGAGAACCATCTCATACAAGGGAAGCACAATAAGATTAAGTGCTGATTTCTCAGCTGAAACCATGGAGGCAAGAAGACAGTGGTATGATATAGTCAAAATACTAAAAGAAAAAACTTTCAGCCACGAATTCTCTATCCAGCATAATTGGCATTCAAAAATGATGGAGAGTTCAAAATATTCACAGATAAACAGAAATTAAGAGAGTATGTCAAGAAATCAGCACTTCAAGAAATACTAAAGGAATCTCTACAAGTTGAAAGGAAAAAACAAGGGAGAGAAAGTTGGAGGAGAGTGTAAAAACAACTGAAAAGACAAAAAGAGAAACAAAACAACATAGGACATACAATAACCCAAAGAAAAAATGGCTGAAGTAAGATATTCGTTATGAGTAATAACACTGAATGTTAATGGATTAAATTCACCAATCAAAAGACACAGATTGGCAGAATGGATAAGAAAATATGATCCATCTATATGCTGTCTACAAGAAAACCACCTTCGACCCAGGGATTCAAGAAGGCTGAAAGTGAATGGCTGGAAAACCATTTTACAAGCTAACAATAGCCAAAAAAGGGCAGGAGTAGCTATTCTAATATCAGACAAAATAGACTTTAAATGCAAAACTATTGTAAGAGACAAAGATGGACACTACATATTAGTAAAAGGAGTAATCTCTCAAGAAGAGAAAACAATCCTCAACATTTACGCACCTAATCGGGGTGCCTCAAAATACGTGCGGCAAACTCTAGAAAAACTAAGAGGAGAAATAAATGCCTCTACAATTATAGCAGGGGACTTCAACACACCACTATCCTCATTAGACAGAACATCTAGACAGAGAATCAATAAAGAAACTAAGGCACTCAACAATATATTAGAAGACCTGGACTTAATAGACATATACAGAACACTACACCCAAATACAGCAGGAATTACATTCTTCTCAAGTGCACATGGAACATACTCAAAAATAGACCACATGCTAGGCCACAGAACAACTCTCAATGAATTCAGAAAGATTGAGATTATACAAAGTAATTTCTCTGACCACAATGGAATGAAACTGGAAATCAATAAGGGCCAGAGAAACAGGTTAGGCACAAGGATATGGAAGTTAAACAACACACACTTAGACAAACAGTAGGTCAAAGAGAAAATCTAAAAGAAATCAGTAACTACCTTGAAACTAATGAAAACGACAACACAACATATCAAAACCTATGGGATGCAGCGAAAGCAGTTCTGAGAGGGAAGTTCATAGCCATAAATTCGTATGTTAAAAAAGAAGAAAAAGCTAAAATTGAAGACCTAACTGCACACTTGGAGGAATTGGAAAAACAACAAACTAAACCTAAAGGAAGCAGAAAGAAGGTAATAACAAAGATTAGAGCAGAACTAAATGAAATAGAGAATAAGAAAGCACTGGAAACAATATAAAAAAAAAAAAGCTGGTTCTTCGAGAATATCAAAAAAATTGACAAACCCTTAGCCAGACTAACAAAGAAAAAGAGAGAACAGATGCAAATACATAAAATAAGAAATGAGCAAGGGGATATCACTACTGACCCGAAAGAAATAAAGAGTATCATAAGAAGATACTTTGAAAAATTATATGCCAACAAGAATGATAATTTAGAGGAAATGGACAAGTTTCTAGGAACCCACAAACAGCCTACATTGATGAAAGAAGAAATAGATGAACTCAACTGTCCAATTACAAGTAAAGAGATAGACTCAGTCATCAAAAACCTCCCAACTAAGAAGAGCCCAGGACCAGATGGCTTCACAGCTGAATTTTACAAAACATTCCGGAAAGAGCTAACACCGATTCTACTTAAGCTCTTCCAAATAATAGAAGTAGAAAGAATATTGCCTAACTCATTCTATGATGCCAACATTACCCTAATACCAAAACCAAATAAAGATACCACAAGAAAGGAAAATGACAGACCAATTTCTCTAATGAACCTAGATGCTAAAATCCTCAACAAAATACTTGCTAATAGCATTCAACAACATATCAAAAGGATTATACACCATGACCAAGTGGGTTTCATCCCGGATATGCAAGGATGGTTCAATATAAGAAAATCAATCATTGTAATACACCACATAAACAGATTGAAAGAAAAAAATCACATAATCTTCTCTATAGATGCAGAAAAAGCATTCGACAAAATACAGCACTCTTTCCTCATAAAAACACTACAAAAGATAGGAATAGATGGAAACTTTCTGAATATGATAAAGGGTATATATGAAAAACCCAAAGCTAACATCATTTTCAATGGTGAAATCCTAAAAGCCTTCCCTCTGAGATCGGGAACTAGACAAGAATGCCCACTACCACCACTCTTATTTAACATTGTCTTAGAATTACTTGCGCGAGTACTGAGACAAGAAAAGGACATAAAAGGCATCCAGATTGGAAAAGAAGAAGTAAAAATTTCATTATTTGCAGATGACATGATCCTATACATAGAAAGCCCTGAGAAATCTACAACAAGGCTTCTAGAACTCATAAAGGAGTTCAGTAATGTGGCAGGCTATAAGATCAATGCTCAAAAATCAGTAGCATTTCTATACACCAATAACGAGCAAACTGAGGAGGAAATCAGGGAAAAAATACCATTTACAATAGTAACTAAAAGAATCAAATACCTAGGAATAAATTTAACTAAAGATGTAAAGGACTTATATACAGAAAACCACACAACACTGTTAAAGGAAATCAAAGAAGACTTAAATAAATGGAAAAAATATTCCCTGTTCATGGATAGGAAGACTAAACATCATCAAGATGTCTATCCTACCCAAACTAATCTACAGAATTAATGCAATCCCAATAAAAGTCAACACTGTATTTTTTAAGGAACTGGAAAAACTAACCACAAAATATATTTGGAGAGGCAAGAGGCCCCGAATTGCCAAAGACATATTGAAAAAGAAAAATGAAGGTGGATGTATCACACTACCTGACTTTAAAACATACTACAAAGCTACAGTGATCAAAACTGCGTGGAATTGGCACAAGGATAGACCTACTGACCAACAGAACCGAATTGAGAGTTCTGATATAGATCCTCGCATATACAGTTATCTGATATTTGACAAGGCCATGAAGCCCACTGAGTTGGGAGAGAGTGGCCTCTTTAACAAGTGGTGTTTGGAGAACTGGATATCCATATCTAAAAGAATGAGAGAAGAATACCATCTCACACCTTGTACAAAAATCAACTAAAGATGGATCAAAGATCTAAATATAAGAGCCAAAACCATAAAGACCTTGGAAGATAATGTAGGGAAGCATCTACAGGACCTGGTAATAGGAAATGGTTTCATGAACTTCACAGCCAAAGCACGAGCAGCAAGAGAAAAAATAGATAAATGGGATCTCATCAAAATTAAAAATTTCTGCACCTCAAAGGATGTTATTAAGAAAATAAAAAGGCAGCCTACCCAATGGGAGAAAATATTTGGCAACCATATATCTGATAGGAGCCTAATATCCTGCATATATAAAGAAATCCTACACCTTGAAATTAAAAAGACAAATAACCCATTTTAAAAATGGGCAAGTGACCTGAAAAGACACTTCTCCAAGGAAGAAATACAAATGGCTAAAAAGCACATGAAAAAATGCTCAACATCGCTTGCTATCAGGGAAATGCAAGTCAAAACTACAATGAGATACCATCTTACACCCATCAGAATGGCAGCTATTAATAAAACAGGAGACACTAAATGTTGGAGAGGATGTGGAGGAATAGGAACCCTCATCCACTGCTGGTGGGACTGCGGTATGATCCGGCCACTGTGGAGGACAGTTTGGCGGTTCCTCAGAAAACTAACAATAGATCTTCCGTATGATCCAGAAATTCCACTGCTGGGTATATACCCAGAAGAACTGAAAGCAAAGACACAAACAGATATATGCACACCAATGTTCATAGCGGCATTGTTCACCATTGCCAAAAGTTGGAATCAGCCCCGGTGTCCATCAACAGACGAATGGATAAGCAAAATGTGGTACATACATACAATGGAATATTACTCAGCTGTAAGAAGGAATAAAGTGCTAGCACATGGAATAACGTGGATGAATCTTGAAGACCTTATGTTGAGTGAAGCAAGCCAGGCACTGAAGGATGAACAGTATATGAGCTCACTGATTTGAACTGAGGTAAATGAGCAGTCTCTAAGAACCATAGTCTGAAAGATAGGTTAACAAGGGAGAGAAAGAGAAGAGCAGGCTTTGAGCTATCACCCATATGGACATAATCTATGGTAAAGGGATAGAGTATAGTTGCATATTGAAGGATAGGACAGATGGGTAGTGATATTACTGGGTTTGGTGGTGCAGCATTGACAGGTGGGTAGATTAGGAAGGGCAGGTTCAAATACCCAGGGCATGTAACTATGAATCTTGACATTCCATGAGTCAAGACAGGGGAGTGTCATATGACCCAGGGGGGTGGGGAGGAAGGAACAGTTAAGATCTAATGGGGTATTTAGTGGTCATGGGAAAGGTTTTTCATTACCTTACAGTAATGGACACAGGACATGATAAATATCATCAAAATTTATTAAACTGTATTGTCTAAATTGTAAACTATACTGTAAATCACTGACAATGTTTAGTTGCTATATTTTGCTATCTGTATAACAGTTATAACAATGCTAACATCCAAAAAAAAAGGGGAGGGCCGGTTAATATGGGGTGGGGAGGGGGGGTTGGTATCTGGGAGTCTCTGGTACTCTGTGTGTGACTTTGCTGTGACCTAAAACTTCTTTGAAAATTAAATGAAAATTTGGGAGACAATGGGGATTGAGAGGGGGAAGGTGTCACGACACACCGGACATCTGAGAACACAGTAATAAAAGGAAAAAAAGAATATATATATATATATATATATATATATATTTTTTTAAAGGCATTTCTTTTGCTTTTTCCCCCAATTTTTTGAATGTCCCAATTCACTAATTATATTTTGTTTGGTTTTGTTTTTTGTTTGATTGTTTGTTTGCTTTTTTTTTTTTTTTTTCCTGAGTTTCCTTATGTTTGTCTCTTGCATGTAAGCTTATCATTGTTGTTTCTTTTTCCTATTAAGTGTATTTGATTATTTTATGGACTACATGTTCATGGAAGATTTAGATCACAGAAGGGTTACAATGGGTACTGCAAGGGATTATTGGTAGGGGGTGTCTGGGAGGGGGGAGTCATGGGAGTAAGTTCATCTGAATATACATGAAAGATATACAAAATCATTCAAAAGATCAAAGGATGGGGCATGGTCATGGTGGGTGGACAATCACACAATAAATGAGGGAATCTGAATTCCTAGCCTGGAGAGCTTTGCCACATTCTCCAAGGGAGCAGCAACAGTCCTCTGAGTGCAGGGACAGAGTCCGTCAAAAGAGGGTGGCCCACTGATGAGTTCTTTTTATTGATGACTACCCTTATGAGTCTTTGCTCTTGTAACTGAAACTTAGCTTACTGTTATGGGTTGCCTAAGGGTTACCACCTGAGAGCCTCCTTGTTGCTCAAACGTGGCCTCTCTCTAAGCCAAACTCAGCATATGAATGCATTACCTTCCCCCCCAACGTGGGACATCACTCCCAGGGATGAGCCTCCCTGGCAACGAGGGATTAACACCAAGTGCCAACTGGCAACACAACTGGAAAAAGACCTTGAATAAAAGGGGAAAAAGGTAAAGACAAATGAGTTCAAGTGGCTAAGAGACTTCAAAGAGAGTCGGGAGGTCATCCCAGAGGTAACGCTTATGCACACCTCAGTAGGAGCTCATAGAACATCAAAGTGCATATCACCCCACACAGAGGGGCTCCTGAGAGCTCTGGAGACACCCAGGTCCTATATAAGGGGGGATAGCCCCAGAGACTGAAGCCTTATCAATGTGCTCTATTTTGGAATCTGTGACAGAATTGGACTCAAATAAGTCCTCCCTGCACATGGTTCATCAGTCCCTTCTATTCAAACCTATATGTGAGGCTGGAGTTTTTAGATATACTTCCAGAGACTGGAGCCTCTGGTCTACCTATGTGCCAGGTGTGCGTGGAATCTCGGTGGAGCTGCAACTCCTACCCTACAGCTCAATGGACTCATCCAACTCACCTGGCGAGGAGACAATGCTTGGCAACAGCCATCCCAGGGAATGGAGAGGGCCTGCTTCTGCAGGCAGGATCATCCCACCCACCATAGCCATGGGATATAAGCCCTCTCTCACTTGGAGTTGGAGTGGACATCACCATCCCAGTCCCCTCAGGACTGGGGGAAGAACTATGAACTAGAGTGGACTTGATAGTATTCTGTTGTACACATATGGTGATTGTAGCAATGGAAGAAATTATAACAGCGAGGTGGAGCCAATGGCCACTGGACACTTTCGGGGCAGGGAGGGGATATGCATTTGAAATACAGAGACTTTTTCAGGATTTGGAGGTTGGCCTGAGTGCCGCTGTGGCAACAGATGTAGGCCATTTTAAATCAGCACATACCATTCAGAACTGTGTGGGAGAGAGTGTTGTGTACAATGTGAACTGTGGTCTATGGTTGATGGCAAGGCCCCAGGATGTATAAGTCCATTGAGGGTGATGGGCCACACTTGTGGGAGATGTTTGTGTGGGATGTGGTGGGCTGTATGGGAGGTGGGCAACATGGGAATCCCGGTAGGTTCCGTGTAATATTTTAGGTAATCTAAGCACCTCTTAATTTATATATATATAAATAACATTTTTGTAAGAAAATGCACATATATGCATATATATTTATATATCATTTTACAAATAGTGGTATGTATTGTGAAAATTTTGATTTTTATCCACAATAAAAAATAAATAAATTTTTTTAAAAAAGGAAATATAACTGTAATGTTAAAAAGGATAACTAAATACGTAATCTTGAATTCAAATTGAAAGCATCACTGCAAACTCATGATAAATTTTCTTTAAAAAATAAAATAAGAGAATTATTCTAACTCTGAATACTAAGAAGAAAAAACACAAGAAAGACCCATCTATTAATAATTAATGCTCTTAGCCACCAGATTTTGGTCACTATATACTAATTCCTTCTAAAAGGAATTAGAAGGATCCCAGGTTCCTTGGAGAAATGACTGATTCCAGGTCTGGAATGGGAATTTTACAAATTTTTCCAGTATACTTTGTCATACTACAGAGCAAGGAAACTCTCAAAGAGTATTAGGCCATGTCAGAAGGACTCAGGATCCAACTTGAAGAGGCTCCCACTGGCCTAAAATTGAAAATTTGAGGATTAATATGTTGTTTGAAAACATCTGACCTCTTTCAGGCTGATAAAATGGTATGTATAATTGGCTGGTGTTTATCTTGAACTACATAGAGAAAGGATGGTCAGTAGAGAAACTTGCTGAAGAACTCAAGTTCACTAGATATAACTATTCATTGTTAAAAGTCTGCTATTTGGAATATTGGTATCTAAAAGTGGTTATCAAGATATATTGGTCATACTAGAGGAAGCAATCTGGGAACTATTAAAGGCAGAGTACTATGTCAAAGCAATGCCTGGAAACCTGAATTGATTTCTTATATTGTGATAAAATTATATAAAGAAAGCCCCGGGGACTCCTTAAAGGAAAAAACAAACAAAAATAAACAATGCCCTACTTTCTATTCAAACTCCCTCTTGACTTTCCTCTTGATACCTTTTGAAATTTGAAATCCTCACCAAGGCAGCCGACCGGGGGATAGCCCATCAAGTCCTAGTTCATTACATTTAACCCAATACAAAATAAAGCTCACGTGACCTAAACCCACCCTTATAGAACGGACAAACCCTCGACCAATCAATAGAAGTCAAGCTAACTTCCTTTTCATGAGCATAAAAATCAAAGCTGCTTCCATTTTTGCAAGTGATCCAACTTTGCGACAGCAAAACTTCTGGTGTCCTGAATAAAATGCTATTATCTGCAAACTTTTGGAAATACTATAAACTACTGTAGTCTATGGCAAACAAGAAAACAAAATGACCAGAAAGCCTGCCTTGATTAAGACTTCATAATGCTCTTGTAGGGTCATTTCAGGGAAGAACTCCATGTCAGAAATCGACTCCAAGTTAGTCAAGGTGCTCATACCAACTTTAGTTACAAGCACAAATCTGTTTTGGTTATTACAACACAAAGATTAAAGACACCATGATTTTTCACAGCAGACCTGAAATTTATCCCAGGAATTGTCAGATCCCAGGAAGTAGCCTAAAGTAGGCTATCGTTTCCCTTAGTACACTCAAGCAATTGAACAAACTGAGAAGTGCATGTTAAAGATATTCTGAACTAGATATTCTGAACTGATTTTTAAAAAACATTTGGCATATCAATTCTTGTTCAATAATAAGATTGAAATTGCCTCTACTGCTTTCATTCATATTTAGACGAACAACTGTAATACTAACATGCTTTGACCCAGTGCAAGTGTTTAGTAAATATGTATACGTGATTATTCAGGAAAAAAATAAGATAATAAATACAGCAGTTTAAAATATATCATAAATGTTTAAATCTGTAAATTCCTATGATATTAAGAAGTAAGCATATAGGATATTCATGAACCAACTCATAAATTTTGAAAACTAGTAGAAAGGAAAAGAATTAAACATCTCTTCTGCCTTTCCTGGAAACCTATACCACTGGGTAACCAGATAGTGATAAAAGGTAATTTCTCTTAGAGAAGCATTCTCAGGAATGACTAAAGGACAAACGAAAGAATTAGAACATCACCATTTTTTAATGCATGATGGATCTAGGTATTGATCATCAATTGCTGCAAATATCCCAAAAAGACAAACACCCAGACATGTGTGTCTGGTGCCAAAAAGCAGGTAAACAAACAAAAATAACCTTTTGTCTGGTCAAATCTTTAGATCCAAATATTAATGTTTAGAGAATTCAGTGGTTGGAAGGACTTGTTATATGTCACCACAGGAATGTAATTTGCAAGTTTCTGACTGGAAAACTCCAGGATAAGTATCATGGCTTCTTCAACTAATAATTGCAAACCAACAATAACAATGAACAAAAACAAAGAGAGAGTAGGAGGGGAAATCTATAAAAGGCACATATTCACCAATTACTCTGTGAAGGCCTTATCTGGATTCTGATGCAGACAAATTGTAAAATAAAAAAATTACAATTAGAAATTCAAACAATGGGTTTGATATTTGATTCAACTAAAGATATATTGTCAATTCAATTTTTAAAGTTTTTATTTGTTTTAAAGATAAAAACTGAAATATTTCTGGGTAAATTATAGGGAATCTGGGATTTGCTTCCAAATAATTTGGGGGGAAGAAATTGGTTTTGGTGTAGATGAAGCAAGATTGGCCAAGGGCCAATGATTGTAGCTGGTTGATGGGTGCTTTTATGGGAGTTCATTAACCTATTCTGTCTTCCTTTGTATGGGCCTGCAACTTTTCATAACAAAAAGCTAAGAAAAATGACTGCTACTTAGTGAGTCCTATGATTCTGAAGATTTAAATCTTTTTAGGTCAACCAATTTATTATGTACTTGAGTTTTTCTGTCTTATTTATTGACTTCTGGAATTCCTATTTTATACATTTTGGACCTACTAGATCTGTCTTTATAGCCTTTTGTGTTTTTTCTTATTATGGTTTTCTTTTTATGCTTTTTCTTTGAATTTTTTGAGCTTTCATTTAAATCTGGTGCAAAATAATTCAACTGGATTTTTCTTTACAATACAAACTTTCATTTACTATCTTTGTTGCATTTCCTATTTGGCAATTGTGTTTGTCATCTCCAAAGAAACCAATTTTCTCTCATATGTACTGGGAATATTATTTTTAATAATTTAATAATAAAAATAAATTAATTAAATGCTTTGTTGCAAGCACTATTAGATAATTTTATTACCTGCTTACCATGTTTCATATTATTTGCATGCCATATACCTTTAGATTATTTATGATTCATACATGAGAAACCTGCAGTTTATGAAGCTTTAATAGCATCATAAAGATCAAGTCTGGAAGGATTGTGGGAACATGGCCAACAGACAGATAAAGCTTAGCTCTTACTAAAACAACTGAGAGGTAGTCTAGGGCTGCCTTGGCGACCTGCTTTGGGGTACAGCAGTCCAGGACGCTGCTTCATAACTAACAGGAGAGTCCAGGACAGAGAGGAGGAAACTGAAACAGAGAACTGTAAGTTATTGATCCTCCCGGCTGCCAGGAAGGGCCCCTCTCCCCCAGTCCTGAGATATCAGGCCAGGGTAAAACTCCTGGCAATTGTATCTGACTAAGAAGAGCAGACTTCTGCCTCCCTGCCAGCACCTAAAGATATAGCAAAAAGCGGGGGGTGGGGGGAGGTGGAGGGGTTGGGGGGGGAGTCTCTGGATCATCTAGGAGGGTGCTAGAAAGAAAAAGAAGCCAGAGAAAAATCTTGAGTTTCTCCCACCTGTGGCTAGAAGAGGCTCGTATACCCTGCTTTCAGGACAAACAGCCTAAATGGAGCCCCTGGCTTCCTCCTCCAAAAGGAGTGTGTCTGTTACCTCCCATGGGAGACTGAGGGATCTTAGAGGGTAGAGAGTGGTCTCTTTATAGTTATTTTAGCCAGTTGAGCCCTCCTTGGGTGTCGGAAGGGACCTGATAGGACAAGGATAGGACAAGGATAGGGATCTCCTCAGGCAGGCTGTCACACCTAGCAGCCTAGGTAAAGAGAGAATTTATATTTGAAAGGAGGCAGAAATAAAAGGGAGGGAATAGGGGCCGATAGGTATCTGAAAAGCCTTACTAACCTGAGAAGGTACATTAGCTCAATGAAGAGCTCCATCCTAGCAAATATAAAGTCTCTGGTTTGATCCCCAATGAGGTTATCAAGCATCCAGTAAAATTTTATGACAGGGAACATATTGACATCTTCTTTGTATTAGCTTTTATTGGATTTAGTATTTTAAAAAAAGGGGGGGGGGGAGTTTCATTTTTCATTTTCCTTATTTTATTCACTAAAACCAGGCTTAAAGCATGCAGAGGATAGACAACAGGGTGATTGATTGTTGAATAGCAACAGCCTGAGAAGATCTCTAGGGGTCTAAGAGAAAAGGCTGTTTTTCCATGTTTATCTTGGCTTTTTTATCTTTTTCCTGCTTTCTTCCTCTTTTTCTTTAAAACAAAAACAAAAAACAAGTAGCTGCTGTCTTGATTTCTTGTTGTAGCATCTGCCCTTCATTTCTCTCTTTGTCTGTTAGTTTTTTCTTTCTTTTCTCAATTTTCTCTACCTATGCTATATCTTTTCCCACCTTCATCCTTATATTTTATGTTTCCTGTTGTTCTTTCATTCTACCTCTTTGGGCTTGGTCTTCAATTTTTCTTGTACTCCTTTCTCTCTCCTACTTTCTCCATGTTTTATTTTCTTTTTTTTTTAACTTTTTTTTTCCCCCTCTTTCCTTCTCTCTTCTACTTTTTCTTTTCCCCTCTTCTCATCACTCTGGATTTTTAATTCACTCTATATTTTTCTCCATTCTGTTTCATGTCTCATTGTTTCTATTCCACTTTTCTAAACTTATTCTTCTATAGTTCTTTCTTGGGTTAATTATTCAATTGCCTATATCTTGTACAGTCCCTCTCCTATCTTTTACTATTATCACTACTATTACTCATTTTCTCTTCCTATCTCTTCCTATTCCTCTGGTACTAACATTTTTTTTCAAGGGAATATAGATAATGGCAAAGAAATAGAAAAACAAGAACAAAGTGTCAAAGTGAAACCTTACCATACTCAAAAAGAACAAAATAAAACCACAGAGCAGAGAAAGAAGCCAATCAACTGAATTAACACCCCAAGATAAACAGATGGCTAAATACCAACAAAAAAATACAAGCTATACTAAGAAACAGGAAAACATGGCCCCGGCCCATGAACAAACTAAAAACCAAGAGGAGATGCAGAGCATGGAACTACTAATCAGAGCTTTCCAAATAAATATCATGAATCAACTCAATGAACTGAAGGAAGAGATTACGGATATTAAGAAGACACTGGGAAAATATACTGAAGAAATTGTAAGCATACATAAAAAGATAATGGATATGATGGTGATGAATGGCACAATCCAAGAAATCAAAAATATAATGGAAGCACACAACAGCAGATTTGAACAGGCAGAGGAAATAATTAGTGATGTGGAAGACAGTACATCTGAAATCAAACAGATACTAGAACAGATAGATAAAAAGATAGAAAAAAATCCATCAGGGACTTGGGGACTTGAATGACAACACGAAAAGCACAAACATATGCATTATAGGCATCCCAGAGGGAGAAGAGAAGGGAAACAGGACAGCAGGAGTGTTGGAGGAAATAATGTCTGAAAACTTCCCAACCCTATTGAAGGAGAATGTACATATCCAACAAGCACAGCGCACCCCAAACAGTTTAAATCCCAAGAGGCCTACTACAAGACATATACTTGTCAAATTGTCCAATGCTCAAGACAAAGAGAGAATACTGAAAGCAGCAAGAGAAAGAGAAACATCACATACAAGGGAAGCTCAATAAGATTGAGATGACTTCTCATCTGAAACAATGGAGGCAAGAAGGCAGTGATCTGACATAGCCAAAGTGCTAAAAGAAAAAAACTTCCAGCCAATAATTCTCTATCCAGCAAAACAGGCATTCAAAAATGAGAAAGAGTTCAAAGTATTCACAAACAGAAACTAAGAGACTATGTTAATAAGAAACCTACATTTCCAGAAATACTAAAGGGAGTTCTGCAGGTTGAAAGGAAAAACAGGAGAGAGAGAGTTGGAGGAGAGTGTAAGAACAACTAAAAAGACAAAAAGAGTAATAAAAACAATATATGACATATATAAACCCAAAGAAAATATGGCTAAGTAATTCCATGACAATAAGAACATTGAATGTTAATGGACTACACTCACCAGTCAAGAGACACAGACTGGCAGAATGGAAAAGGAAATAAGACCTATCTATATGCTGTCTACAAGGAACCCACCTTAGACCCAGGGATTCAAAAAGGCTGAAAGTGAATGCTTGGAAAACAATTTTACAAGCAAACAATAACCAAAAAAGGACAGAGGTAGCTATACTAATATCAGACAAAATAGACTTTAAATGCAAAACTACTGTAAGAGACAAAGACAGACACTATATATTAATAAAAGGGGTACTCTTTCAAGAAGGAACAGTCATAAACATTCATGCACCTAACGGGGTGCCTCAAAATACATGAGGCAAACACTGGAAAAACTAAGTGCAGAAATAGATACCTCTACAATTATAGTGGGGGATTTTAATACACCATTATCACCATTAGACAAAACATCTTGAAAGGGAATCTATAAAAAAACAAAGACTTTGAAAAATACATTTGAGGACCTGGACCTATATACATATACAGAACACTAAACCCAAATACAGCAGGATATACATTCTTCTCGAGTGCACATGGATCATTCTCCAAAATAGACCACATACTAGGCCACAGAGAAGCTCTCAATGAATTCAGAAAGATTGAAATTATACAATGTAATTTCTCAGATCACAGTGGAATGAAGCTGGAAATCAGTAAGGGCCAGACAACCAGATTAGGCACAAAAATATGAAAGTTAAACAACACACTCTTAGACAAACAGTGGGTCAAGGAGGAAATCACAAAAGAAATCAGTAACTACCTTGAAATGAATGAAAATGACAATACAACATATCAAAACCTATGGGACACAGCAAAAGCAGTACTGAGTGGGAAATTCATAGCCATAAATGCATACATCAAAAAGAAGAAAAAGCTAAAATCAAAAACCTAACTGCACACCTGGAGGAATTAGAAAAAGAACAACAAACTAACCCCAAAGGAAGTAGAACAAATGAAATAACAAAGATTAGAGCAGAACTAAATGAAATCGAAAATAAGAAAGCAATAGAAAAAATAAACAAAACCAAAAACTGGTTCTTCAAGAAGATCAATAAAATTGACAAACCCCTAGCTAGGCTAACAAAGAAAAGAGTGAGAAGATGCAACTACACAAAATAAGAAATGAGGACCCCACAGAAATAAAGAGTATCACAAGAGGGTACTTTGAAAAATTATATGCCAACAAGATGAATTTAGAGGAAATGGACGAATTCCTAGAAACACACAAGCAGCCTACATTGACAAAAGAAGAAATTGATGAACTCAACAGACCAATCACAAGTAGTGAGATAGAATCAGTGGTCAAAAACCTCCCAAATAAGAAAAGCCCAGGCTTCACAAGTGAATTCTTCCAAACATTTTGGAAAGAACTAACACCAAGTCTTTCAAAAAATAAAAGTGGAAGGAACATTGCCTAACACATTCTTTGATGCAAACATCACCCTAATACCAAAGACACCACAAGAAAGGAAAACTATAGACTAATCCTGCTAATGAAATAGATGCTAAAGTCCTCAACAAAATACTTGCTAATCATATTCAACAACACATCAAACAAATTATACACCATGACCTAGATGGCTTCATCCCTGGTATGCAAGGATGGTTCAATATAAGAAAATCAATGTTATACACCACATAAACAGATTGAAAGAAAAAAATCACATAATCATCTCCATAGATGTAAAAACTCCACAAATCCACAAATATATCTTAACAGGATCTCACTGACAGCCAAAGTAAATACTACCCCAAATAGTGAAGATCCTCAGGGATATGGAGACATCCAGACACTGTAGTCAAGGCAGATAGCTCAGGAATTTGGGCCCTTGCCCAGGGGCCCTAATCTGGTATTTATGCTCTCCAGTGTGACAGAGTTAGACTCAGCAGTGGTTTCCCTATGCATGACTCTTCTGTCCTTCTATTGAAACCTATAACTAGAGTTGGTAGGTGCATATCCAAGAGAATCTTCAGGCTGTCAATGTGCCGACTGAGCCCTGAATCTCAACAGAGATGCAACATCTACTCTCCAGTTCAATGGACTCACCCAGGACAACTAATAGGGAGGAGATGATGGACAAACAACATACCAAGGAACTGAGAGTGCCTACAACTGCAAGCAAGAGAGTCCCATCCATTGGATATATGGAATCTAAGCCCCCCCCTCAATTAATGGTGGAGTGGGCATCACCATCACAGAGTCCTCAGAATTGAGAAATGAACTATGGAGTAAAATAAACTTACTAGTATTCTACTATAGACTTACTGTGATTATAGCAATGTAAGAAACACCCTTGTTGTAGAGGCAGTGACACATGGATGTTCTGAGGTTAGGGAGAGGGAAAAACAGGTATAATAGCAGGGCATTTTCGGGACTTGGGAATCATCCTGAATGACATTACAATGAAAGATACAGGCCATTATATATCTGACCATAACCTACAGAGTCGAATGGGAGAGAGTGTAAACTACAATGTAAACTATAATCCATGCTTAGTGGCAGTGCTCCAAAATGTGTTTATCAATTGCAATGAATGTACCACACTGATGAAAGATGTTGTTAATGGGGGAAGATGTGGGAGGTGTGGGGAGCAGGGCATGTGGGAATCCCCTATATATTCTCTGTAACATTTATGTAATTGAAGTAACTTTTAAAAAATAAAAAAAGTGAAGAAAAAAAAAAGGAAATGAGGTTCTGATACAAAGTGAGGCATGGATGAACTTTGAAAATACTATTATAAGTGAAAGAAGACAGACACAAAAATAACATATTGTATGATCTCATTTGTATGAAATGTCCAGAATGGGAAAAACTCTAGAGACAGAAAGCAGATTAGGGTTTGCCCAGGATGGGGGAAGGATGTGGAGAGTGCCTCATAGTAAGTATGAGGTTTCTTTTGGGGATCAGGAAAATATTTTGGAGTTATTCAATGGTGCTGGACATAGATTTGTGAATATTTTAAGAGTCACTGAATTGTATACTTTAAAAGGGTGAACTTTATTGTATGTGATATAACTTAATAAAGCTATTATTTAAAAAAAAAAATACAGTCTGGGCTTGATTGGGCTCAGCAGAGCAGCTCTTTTCATCTTGGCTGGATTCACTCATGTGTCTGGGAGTTGGATAGAGGTCAGCTGATCTAGGTGGGCTTATACAGGGTACTTCAACTCTCTTTCACATGTCTCTCCTCCTTCTCCTGGGACCAATGAAGCCAGCTTAAACATGGTCACCTTATGATGAGGGTGAGGATTCAAGGAGGGAAGCAGAAACATGTACGTTCTCTTAAAGCCTAAGCCAGAAACTGGTGTACCTAAATTCTACAAGTCACGTGGCTGAGCTGAAAGTCAAGAAGCAAGGAATTATACCCAGCCCCTTTACTGGGAGGAACCACAAAGTGAAAAGGCAAAAGACATGGATTCGCCTATAAAGTTCTCTGAAATACCAATGTCAGAGCGAAGTTTAGAGTCCACATCTCTGAACAAAAGCTTATGCTTTTCACCACTATCCCACAGTTAGATTTTTAAAGTTTCTCCTCCTTTTTTGCAGTAACTCTACCATAGGAAGTCACACTCATTGATGTCTAAGATTGACCTGTTTGTTGGAATTGGTTTAATCTTTTCATATGTCCATGATTTTTCTCTCTTTGCTCAATTTGCTCATTTTAATAGAGGGAGAAAGGGTATATATTTTAGTACAGTGTTGGGAGTTAAGATGGGCTATTAGATTTTGTACATGTTCCTCTCATTTTTCAAATAAAAAAATTAAGAGCACTCCACTGTGTCCCATAGAATTATAGAAATTAAATGCAACATCTGGAAATACCTGGCACATAGTAAAAACTTAATTAGTCCCTATATCTCCCAAGACCCACTTCTCCTTCTACATGTAAACATGCCCAGGCCTTTTTCAATGCACCTCATCTTTTCTTCAACACTATCCATTCATATTCCCCAGTTTCTCATTTCTCGTTAATTTCTCAACGCTACTTGCTCTGTCTCCATCTCTTAGCAATCTTGAGAAACTGAGTTCTCAAATATCACCAGTAATCCAATTTTCTTCAATTTCTATGCATTCCTTAGATATTTAATCTGTCTTCTACCACTAACACTGCATAAAAAATTGCTCTTCTCGAGGTCACCCTGGCCTCCATATTGCTAAATACAAAAATCACATTTCTTTCTTCTTAATACTCAAACTCCTAGTATATTTACACTGCAAGTCACTTATTCCTTCCTAAAACACTTTCATCTCTTTTCCCATAACTTCACGCTTGGAGTTTTTTTCCTTATCTGTCATTTCATTCTCAGTCTCTTTTGCAATGTCATCTCCTCTACCCTATCTCTAAATACCTGAGTTCCCCAGGGATCATCCCTGGAATTATTTTCTTAATGTATTCTCTCACTAGATGCTTTCATGTTTTCCAATGGATTTAGACAACTTTTCCATAGCTGAAAACTTGCAAATTCATACCACAAGCTTAAACTCCTTTGAACACCATGTTCTTACCTGTCAGACCTACCTAAATGTGTCCATGGTCAAAATTCTTGATTTCTGCTCTTGGCCTCCTTGTTTAATTCTTATAGCCCTCCCTTGGGGCTGGAGGTGCAATCTAAACTAACTCTCCCAATCACCCTATTTCACATCACTCAGGTTTATTGTATTACCAACATGAGGAAAATCTGAAGCCATCTTTTTTCATTTATTTGCGTTATTTCTCTGGCCACTAGAAAAAGTTCATGACAAGAGAAAGCTTGTCTGTTTTGTTTACTGATCTATCTGTAGTACCTAGAATCCTGCCACACATATACTAATCACTTAATAAATATTTGTTGGATGAAAGAATGAATGTTGGCCTACTTTATTTGGTTAGTTTTCTGAAAAAACAAGCTGAAATATACTAAAAACTCTATTAGTTATTAATAATTGCTCACTTACTTGTGCTGCTTTATGTTTTGCAAATATTTTCATTTACAATGTCTCATTTAATGAGACTAGCAATACTGGTGGTAGAAATTTTTATTCCCATTATAAAAGTGAAGAATATCAAGGCTGAGAGGGCTCATGTAGGTGTGTAGCTGAGCTTTGATTTCAGGTTATCTATTTCCAGGTTCACTGATGTTCCTATCATTCCCATCATTTTTACCAAAGTATTCAATAAGCAAAAGCAATTAAAAATGCATTCTATAAAAGAAAACTGCTGTAAAGTGTATATATTCATATTATAAACCATAAAATCAGTAGAACCTTTCCAGTTGCTGTATTTTTAACTCCTCAGTAATAAAGGATGTGTTTAGACTACTATACCCAGTAACATATACATAATTTTTCACCTGGAACTTTAAAGTAATATTCAAAGGGAAAATTGCATGAATCAATGTGACTGGAGTTAAATAACAACAACCATAGTCACAAAAATAATTTTTAAAAAACAATGCCTTTGGGTGTTTCTTCATATATTTTCATTGTACTTTTATGATAACTGCCCTTTTCATTTTCACACAAACTATAATTTAAGTAGGATTATTAAGAACTTTTTATCTTCTTAGGGATTTTTAAAAACTTACTTTAACAAGACTATGTAAATAGCCCAATAAAATCCTCTCAAAATTAGCTCCTTCCAAATCTTTTTCCATGTGCCCAAATTCATTTGGAATTATCTTTAATCACTTCACAGAATTCTTCATCAACCAACTTTCACAGTGATACCTGCCCTTCTCCTAACAACAAAACCTTCCTTATGGCCTTCTTGTGTGTAATCTGTATCTTCTAGCATGTACAGTACAATTGGGAGCTAGAAGGTGTTGTCAGCAGTCTCCTCTACATCCTCTCCTATTTATATATCATAAGTTTCCACAATCCTTAAACAGTTCATACTATATAGCATCTTGCATGCTTGTCTGAACTCACTATACCTTTTTGCCTCTGTATCCATAAGTGCAAGCAACAGAAATACTCTCAGTAACTTAAGCAAAAGAGGTTATTGGAGGGTTATTGGAAACTCACAACATAATTTGAAGATGTGAAACCTACTGGGGGGATTGTGTAGAGACCCAACTGTGTTGTAGCATGGACAGTATAGTCAATGCACCACAAACAAGATGAAATCTACTTCCAAACACAGCCAGTTGTGTTGTCTCTTTGATCCTGATTGAGGAATGCATATATCTTAGTTTCTAGGCTGCTATGACAAATACCTAACAATGGGTTGACTTGAAAAATGGGGATGTATTGTCTCACAGTTTCAGAGGCTAGACGGCTTGCTTTCACCCTGAAGACTGTGGTGTTCTGGTGCTGACTGGTCGGCAATCCTTGGGATTCCTTAGCTTTCCTGTCATGTAGTGATGTCCTCTTCTTTCTGTTTTGTGTTCCTGCTGGCTTGTGGCTTGTGGCTTCTCTGCATGACTTTCTCTTTTTTATAAGGCCTCCAAAAATATCAGTAAGACCCATCCTGATTCCCCTGGCCATATCTTAACTAAAAATAAAGTCTTTTAAGGTTCCTATTTACAATGGGATCATATCCACAGGATTGTGGGTTAAGAATAAGAACATGATTTCTTCTGGGGTACATAACTTAATCTGCCACATCATCCAACTAACTTGGGTGAACTAACTTGGGAAATGTGCTGCTCCTTGGCTAAGAGATCTGCGTGCTTTGTGGCCCTGTGTATATAATATTGCAATAATTTTACATCAACTATTACTTCTGGCCATACTAAAACATGTTGCTACCCCAAGCAGTCTCCCTGGTTCCTACCATCCATTCTCCTGTCCTATTATATAATATAATTATATTATATAATATATATATAATATATATAATATTATATTATATAATTTCCCCTTCATAAGTGGGCCAATAACCCCCTTCCTGCCATATTTATGTTTTTCCTAATTATCTTAGTCATGTTATAAAGCTAAAGCCATTAGGAAGCATTCCCTGCTTCCAATGCAATGGACCCATTGTTGTGTTCTCTGATGGAAACATTCTCTAAATGTTTCAATAAACTAAAATTTCAATAACAAGAGTCATAGTATTGGAAAGCAAACCTCACTTCCACTCTGTTTATATTCCTTCATTCCTGAACCTATGTATTCTGACATTAAGGAAACACCAAATTTCATAAGATGATGTCTGCCTAATAGAAGCATAACTAAATCTTCCATAGTTGATTCAAGCATTTTAAAACTCTAGTCAATCCCATGGACATTAGGCTGTTGATTTACTTCTTTAGCCCAAATCAAATTCCTTGGTCAGAGCCAGTGAAGGGGTACAAGGAGTTCCATCAGTATGCAGAATGATCATACGAGGAGATAATAAATACAAATCCAGAATAGATATCTATCCCATTGAGTATAATCTGCTAGCAGTTCCTGTGTAATCTATCTGGGCTAAATGGCTGGATGGTCACAGAGTTATAAAACCACATTGAAACCTCAGATTCATAGCTGCTTCTGGCAAACTGTAGTCTTAGTAATAGTAATAGATCAGTCTTGCTGAGAAGTATGTGTTGTTGAGCCTGGCATGGACTCCATCCTACCCTATGAACACTTTGTTTATGTGCTCTTTGGGCAAAAATTAAGATGACTGTGGTAAATGGCTAACTAAAAGCTAGAATGGGCATCAGATCCACCTGATTATTAAGAACTTTTCTTTACAACGGAGACACTTAGATAAGCTTCTTTTCCAAATCTTCCTGTTACAACTTCTCCATTTATATTCCTTCCAATTCTCCAAACAAGAGGCCAAACCATTAGCTATTTCCCATTAATTAATATAAATCCCTCCTTCATGTCATCATTTCTTCCAGATAAAGTGGAGCATTGCAGCATTGGCTGTATATGGAATAGCTTTACTATGTGAGGCTAGAAATGTGGGAAAGGAGAGTTTTTCATGCAGCCACAAGGATGAGAGGATGTGAGTTTTTCATTCATTTCAGTATCCAAATCCCCTTCACTGCAAAATCTCCTTAAGAAACTACTTTTCAATTGAATTATTTTTAGTAAAATTTTCTACAAAACAAATTTTAAAATAAGAGAGCAAGAAAGATGCAGCAATAGCCTTACATCTTCCCATCTTCCATCTACCTTATTTTGGTAGGAGAGTACATGGAAAGTTGAAGAAGAAGCTCAAACCATAAATAAAGTCTATGTATATTACCACAGCAGCTCCTGTACTTTACTGAGAAACTCCAGTATAGCACCAGACAGTTGGACCATGTTTTAGTTTCCTAGCAGCTAAAACAAATAACATGCTACAGGTTAGCTTAACAGTGAGAATTTATTGGCTCACAATTAAAGAGACCAGAAGGTTTGCTCTCCCCCATCCCTGCTCCAGGTTGGTATCTTCTGACTGGCCAGCAATCTTTGGGGTTCCTTGGCTTTTCCATCACATAGCAGCACCTTCTCCTTTCTCTTTTGTGTTTGTTGATTTCCATGTTCTTGCTTCTCTGGTGGCTTCTCCTTCTTTGCTTTTATGGACTTCAGCCATATTGGATTAAGGCCCCACCCTTATTCAGTCTGGCCACACCTTAACTAATAACATCTTCAAAGGTCCTATTTATAAATGGGTTCACACCCACAGGACCAACAGTTAGGACCTGAACAGATCACTTCTATTTTATAAACATAACCCTAACCTTGACAAAATCAGCAGAATGGAACTCTAAAATGCGATGAGCCCTAATAACCAAATTCCAGAATAACTTCCTTTTCTACAGTTTGATGTTCACTATTCTTGTCCAATATTTTGCATATATATAATATTTTATTCTTTATTTTAATTGCTTCCTCCAAGTCTTAGGGACAGTAAGTCTTAGAAATTGCATAGTTCTCATAATTTTCTTAAACTTTCCCAAAATATAGATATTAAACTAAGCATAAATTTCTATTCTTTGGCATTGACTTGAATTATATTTCTAATTGTTCTGAGAGCACTATCATGTTTCCATGAAATTTTAGGGAGAACATTAGTGAACCTGGGTCCTAGTTATACGGTGCATTTGAGACAAAGATTTCTTTGAGAAGATGTGTGGTTGAACTTCTATAAAATATGCATTACATTCTAAATCATGATCATTAATGAGAGTGTATTATTAATCTTGCATAAAAAGATGCAGCAGTTATTGTAACTCTGCATTTAGTCCTCTCTCTAGGAAAGTGGTTGAAATTCCCAAATCATAGGTCAGGTTAATATTTCAGTCTAATGAGCAGGTTTTTGTATCCATCATTTTTATATTTATCCTCATCTCTTATAATTATGGATTATTAATTTTCTTCTGGCATTAAACCATCTGTCTTAAAGTTAGCTTTACATTCTTAAAACCTTTGCAATGACTGTCCTTATTATAGATTGCTGGGACTGCTAAAAAGGTATTACATTTTCACCACTATTCCCTTGAATATTTGACCTGTTTCTCAGAAGATGAACCATTTTCAATTCTCAGTGATTCAGATCTGCTCCTTCATTCTGAAATAGCTGTGTGCAATAAAAATGGGGAAAATTTTTACCTGCATGATGGTGACATTTCACCCTGAAAAAAACGTCAGCATCTTTGAACATCTGATTTTGTACATGAAAGCTAAAAATTAAAGAATTTCAAATAGACTCAAACTATTAAATGACAATTAAACTATTAAATGCCTGTTGACTTCTCTTTCCTTTAAGATTTAATTTTCATTATTATGAAAGTGGTAGAAGTTCACAGCTTAAAAATAAAGAATATATTAGTCTTAAAATGAAAAAAATTCCAGCTATCTTCTGTCCATCTTTCCCCACTCCCAAGCTTCCTTGCCAACTATTGATTCTCACTCTTAAGAAGCAACCACTTTCATTTCTTTTACATATTTCTTAGAGAATTATAGTCCATATTTTGAAATAACATAATTATACTGCTGTCAGTTATTTAATTCTTGCATGAAAAAGGAAGATTAGCTTCCTTATGTGTCATTCCCCATACACAAGCGTGTGTGTGCACGCGCGCACACACACACACACTTCTCTTACTCCATCCTCCAAATATGATTACATCTTACCATTTTGGATTAAATTACCACTCAGCATTTACATTATTATGACCAGATAAATATGGCTCACAGTTAAGCCACTCAAGTATGCTATGATTACATTTCCTTTCTTTTACAAACTTATGTTTCCCTGGAGGCAATACTTGCCCTGTATTTTGTATTTCTTTAAAATGTAGGGTATACCTAACACCAATTCATTCTGAGTCTCCAATTCTTCACTAAATATATTTATTAAATATTCTATCCAATATAATTTATTGATGGTAATATTTCTAGTACACACTCTATCTTCCTGTTTCAAATTGGACTGTTTGCTCTACAGATTTCATTCTAAAATTTACTTTAGTCAGTTTCATTGTGAATCCTCTTTATCTTTTTTAGCAGCTTTCTGAGAAAGGGTGCTTGGGAGGTAAAATGTTTGAGATTTTGCATGTCTGAAAATGTCATAATTCTATATTCATAATCAATTTATAGTGTGGCTGAGTAACAGATGATCATTTTTATCATTTTTCTCATAATTTTGAAGGCATAACTCAGTTGTCTTCTAGTTCAGAGTTTAGCAATTTTTTTAAAAATAAAGGGCCAGATGTTAAATTTTTAAGCTTTGCAGCCACACAGTCTCCCTTAAAACTATTCAGCTGTGCTGTGGTAGTTAGAAAGCTGCTATAGAAACTATATAATCAAGTGGGTATGACTGTGTTCCAAAAACAGGGCACAATTTTCCAATCCTTGTTCTAGATTTTGGTGTTACTATTGAGGAATCCAATGCCATTATGGTTCCTAATCTATTTATGTGTTTTGTTTTGTTCTCTTTTTAGTAACTTTGAGTTCTAAAAGTTCTTCACTTTGGTCCTGATGTTTTGAAATATTCAGATGATTACTTTGTTGACCACTTGATATTTCTTGCTGGACACAGTTGGTTTTTCAACATGAAGGCTCTGAGAAATTATCTTGTATTATATTTTGATAATTTGCTCCCATCATCTTTGTCTGCTTCTTCTAGAACTCATATTGCTTGAATGTCAAACTTCTTGGGTTTATAATTTTGACTTTTTAAATTTATTTCTACTATTTCCATTGTAAGTTTTAGAAGATATTTTAAAATTTATCTTCCAACCTGTAGCAATTTGGTATTATTTATGAATTCCAAAAAATAGATATTGGATTATGTTTGTAAATTGGTCTGTTCCTCTGGGTACATTAGATTATATTGGACTCAGAGGTTTCACTCTTACTTGATCAAATTATGATTAAGGCTTTGATTGGGCCACATCAGTAAGATATTGAATCCCAGGCCCCTTGGTGGGCAGGGACTCAGAGAGAAAAGGACAAGGTAGATGAGTTAGTTGGAGTTTTGAGCTGGAACCGTGGAAAGTAAACACGCAGGATAAGAACACAGAGGAATAGAGACAGCTCCATATACACAGCAGAGGCCTCAGGAAGAGATACTAGCTGTTAGCCTGATAGTCTACAGCTGGCCTTGTGGAGGAAGCAGAGCAGCTGAGCCCAGAGAGAAATGAACGCTGGGATAGAGATAAGAGTTATCCAGCCTACAGCTGATATTGGAAGAAGCTGGGACCATGGAACCTTAAGAGGAAGAGGAAGCCTGAACCCTTGCAGATGTCAGCAGCCATCTTGCTCCAACATGTGGCAACAGACTTTGGTGAGGGAAGTAACCAATGCTTTATGGCCTGGTGTTTTACCCCAAATAAACACCCTTTATAAAAACCAACTGATTTCTGGTATTTTGCCTCAGCTCCCCTTTGACTGACTAATACACAACTCTTCCATTTCAATTTCAATTTCTAAGAGCTCTTATTTAACTGCTCTTTATTTTATGGTCCATTGTCCTTGTTGCATGTGTATGGTCTCTGAGAGGATTTTTATTAGGATATGTGTGTGTGTGTGTGCATGTGTTGGTCTGTTCCTTGCATTTTTCTTCTGACTTCATTCTCTCTGTCCCCCACACACCCCTTTTTCTCTATATATATACACCGATTTTCTCACAAGTCTAGTAATTCTTGGCTCTACCTTCATATTTAAGGAAAAGGCACTAAAATGGTGAATGGAAACTCTGTCTACATGACTGATTGTGGCAACTGGTGGACTTTATCCTGGCAAAATCAAATTAGAACCTTGTCATTTCATTGGTGACCCCAAAGTAATTGTGTAAGATTTTCCTCTTAGGCTAATCAGTTTCCCAAGGAAGTAATTTTTCCATCTTTGGCTTGGGGAAATCACCCAACTGAGAACATTCTGGGAATCAAGTAAGGGAAAGATGGTGAATAGATCTCACAATTCTGTGTGTAGACTTTCACTTAAATCCTGTAGTTTTAGTGTGGCTCATCGTGACTGTCCTTGGGCATGTTCAGTATCTCCCAAATCATATCTTTTCTGACTCAACACTATAAGGAAAATATTTTACTCCATATTTCTTCTTTGGCCAGAGAAAAGTAATCATGTGGCTATTTGGGATCAGGGAGGAGATTTGGTGAAACTTTTAAAGACTTTCTACCAATCTTCCTGTTTTTATTCCCACCCTATATTCTGGGTGCTGACGTACCTAATGCCATAAACTCCTTGGGTCTCCCTTGCATCAAGCTTAGATTTAAGGTTTCTATCATTTAATAAGTCAATTGACATTCATCCATAAGCTTTCCAGCCTTTAAATTTTGGTTTAAGTTTTCAGTCTGCTGTAGTCTTCTCTTCTATCTATTCTTTTTCTTTTTTCATTATGAACTTTTTTTTTTAATCTTTTTAATTCCTCCAATGTCATTTTAGCAGGATTTCAGGAAGGAACAGAAAAATAAATGGATGTGTTTAAATGAACATGTTTCAGATGGTTTTATTCCCAATTTTAGAAAACTCATACCTACACCAGTTAATTAAAAAGTCAAAGGGATTTATGTAGCTGGGAGAACTGACACTTCTTCTACAACAGGCAGGACTATAACCTCCTTAACTGTAGGAACTACGTGAAATTCAACTCTATATTTGCAACATATAGCTGCCTACTTGTTTCATAGTGATTTCCCACTTAATATTTGTTTAATAATTAAGTGAAATGAATAGATTTTAGGAACTAGCTTCTATTCAAAACTTACCTCTAATATTAATAATATCTTTTCTAGCAGCTGAAAATAGAACATTTTTCCTGAAAAAAGAAATTCAGCATGAGACCGTCAATGAAAAGATTGTTAGGAAATAAAAATTTTTAAAAAACTTGATACATATGATGCACATTGAAATGAAAGGGTCACAAAATGTCATGATCATCATAGGTAGGATGCAGGATGGAAGAGATGCCGTGCTGTCTCCAACTTCCACACCCATGTCAATTTACTCGTTGGCAGAGATGCATTAAGTTGGCACATTTACAAAAGTAATCTAATGGCCAAGAATTTCATAGGAATAGTTTCACATCAATAATCAGACCATCTTTTCTGCTTCAATAAAAGCTAGGAATGGAAACATTTGGGACTAATGATCCTGAAAAAAAAGTGATATTTAGAATTTAAAAATAGGTGTCTCTAAGTCATTACTTGTAGCAGTTTGGCAGTTTGATGTAATTATGATTCCAAAAATAGATATTGGATCATGCTTGTAAACTGGTCTGCTAATCTGGGCATGATTAAGGTAGGATTAGGGCATTAACTGGGCCACATCAGTAGGGCGTTGAGCCCCACCCCTTGGTGGGGCGGGAATCAAATATAAAAGGCATGGCAAAGAACAGTTTTGAGTTGCAGTTCTGATGTTGGAGTTTTGATGCTGGAGCCCAGGGACACAAGCAGACAGAGGAGCTTGGTTGTGAGGAAAGAAAGAAGGCCCCGGGATAGAGACGAGCCATCACCTGATAGTCTACAGCTGACCTTGTGGAGGAAACAGAGGTGCTGAGCCCGTAGAGAAACACAGCCCCGGGGAAGAGAGGAACCCAAGAAGCCTGAACCCTGGCAAACGTCAGCAGTTGTCTTGCTCCAACACGTGGCAACAGACTTTTTTTTTTTTTTTAATTACAGAAGTGTAGGTTTACAGAAGAATCTTACCTGGAACATTTTGAATATTATGTTCTATTTTCTCTCATCCAGAGAAACAGGCAGATTCAGTTGCTAACAGACTTTTGTAAGAGAAGAAACTTATATTTATGGCCCAGTAACTGTAAGCTTCTATCCCAAATAAATACCCTTTAGAAAAACAAACCAATTTCTGGTAGTTTGCATCAGCACCCCTTTGGCTGACTAATACATCGCTCTATAGGGAAACAGCATTGGGTAAAACTTTGTCTCTGCTTTCAACTATCTGTCAGTTGTTGGCCAGTTTACTAACTCAGGATGGTGAAGTTTCAAAGAAGAACTCTCTGGGTATATCCAGCTCATTTACATAAGCCAGTGGTCCCAGATTCAATGGTCTTGTGTTAAACTAGCAGATAGCTAGAAGAAAATGAAACCCTTTCAACACTTGTAGTTTCAGAGCCATATTTTTTTTATGTTGATGGCTTGGAGAGAGCAATGCTTCCCAATTTTGTACTAGATGCATAATATTATGCTGCTTCAGTCAAATTACATTATATTGAGTTACAGAGCAGGTCAGCACAAATGGCCATTTTCGAAGAAGTCTCTGACTTCCTGCCAAGTCCTTTGGCACCACTCAGGTTGTCATCAATTTGAATTACTTGTAGAGCATTTCAGGAGATATTAAGATAATTATTGGCTGTTCTCATAAGGGTATGAAGCCAGCAAAGTACTCACTGGACCTCTGTATCCATCTATAAATTGAGGAACAGATACTTTATATGTTAAAACAATGCAATCCATGCCATGTTAATGTATGTACAATTTCAGTTTATATTCTATTATTCCACTCTTATGTTACATAATATAATTGAGTAACTTATCCAGTTGATATCAGAATGCAAGTAGTCTTATTGTAGCAAAAGTATTTTCTCTCAGTGCTTTGCTAAAGTTTTCCACCAAAGTATTATCAGATGATATACAGTAGCTGCCCCTCTTACATTCAACAAACATTTAAGAAGTAGGCTTCAAAATTTACTTTGGGGTGGGAGAGCTCCATTCCATTTATTTATTTATTTTATTATAGAAGTTGTAGGTTTACAGAAAAATCATGCATAAAATATAGGACTTCCATATAGCACCCTATTATTAACATCTTGCATTGGTGTGGTCCATTTGTTACAATTGATGAAAGCACATTTTTAATAATTGCCTTTCAAAAAGAAATAATACACACACTGTCTGCTATTTTAGTAGAAATACTCCTCATTTTATAGTAAGTTACATTCCAAAGTTCATTCATAGATTGGTCACCTAAAATAATACTTCATATAGAAAATGCAGTTATGTAGCCCAGAATCTGCACATGGCTCAATAATGTATTTACAATAATGTACTATTTACAATGTTGTTGTGAAGAGAGTCATTCTATACTGGAGGAAGCTCAAAACCTCACCTCTGCAAGGTGTTCTGGCAGGAAACACAGATTCTCTCTCCATTCCTTCTTCATTGACTTCTGAAGGTGCCATTAGTAAGGGAGAAAATAAAGGATCTCAGGTATCCCTAGAAACTCAAGCTAAAGAGAAACAGAAGGGAGATTAGCCCTAGTAAAGGTTATTCATATCTTGAAATCAGTAACTACTATTTGAAAAATGAAACTAGTAATAACTATTTGATTCCTTTCTCAACAGCATCACTTATTTCCCTGCTTCCCACTCTACCCCCTTTTTAACTTTATCTTCCCATCTCTTCTCTTCTGATTACTTCTTCCAGTTTTTCAGAGTGTGAGTCTAGTCTGTGGTAAAGAGCACAGACTATACTCAAGGCATCTGGCCTCAAAATGTGACTCCATGTTAGGAGATAATTCTTCATGTATCACTCAAATTCTGTTTATCTCACAAGCAGCACTGACAACCTTTGCTCTAGACTATCTTTTCAAAGCTGTCTATATAGTGAACAACCTTGGAGAACAGAGATAATGCATGTGCCTCTCAAACCGCAGGCATATTTGTTTGCTGGCCGGTATAATAAGGATAATATCTAGATCTGTGGCAAAGATTAGACAGGCTTGTATGCAGCCCGTTAAAAAGACTGTGTTTTCCTAAGCCTGGGGTTCCTCAGCTGTGATGCAAACCCACTGCATGCATAGCATCCACCTGAGTATGTCTCTGTGTTACCTCCCTGGGGTTAAGAGGTAAGGGGACCCAAGGGGAACACGAAACTCATGCTGCCTGCTTTGTCCTTTTTCTCTGATCCGAGAGTCTCATGTCTTCTCCTAAGAGTCATGAAATTTGGTAAGGCTAATGTGTTAGCTTACAAATAGGGACAAATTCCAGACCTTTTATAGTCTGATTTTGCCACTCAGTGGCTACACAACCTTGAAAATTAAGAAAATCTCAGTATAGCTTCCCTTTTCTGACTTTTACAAATTAGAGGTAACAATGGTCTTTACCTCAGAGGATTGTTGTGAAGTTTAAATGAGATAATGCACAAGAAACATTTAACATTGTTCTTGGCACTGTAAATGCTCAAAAGTGTTGTAACTGTTGTTGGTGTTAGGATTTTTTTTTTTTTTTTTTTCAGACATTTTGGCTTTTTTTAATTATTGTGTTCCCTTTGTATCTATCTGTTTTTGGGTATATATCCATCTTTTCCTTTGTTTTTTTTTTTTAATCGTCTGAATATTTATATGGAAGTGGAAGGTAAAAGCATTTGATAAAATATAATGAAACTTGGGAATTGTGTATCTAAGCACCATCCAGAGACTTCCAGAGGCAAGAAAGGGAGCCTTTGCTCTCAAGGATCAAAGGTGGGGGTTAGCTGTTGATGTGAATTACATGAAATTGTTGTCCAAAGAGGAAACTTCCCAGGCAAATTACATCAGAGCACCAGAGGGTGGGGCCCCAGGCACTGAATATTTTTCAAAATTCTCCATGTGACTTTAATATTCAGTCAGGTTGAAAACTACTGTTCTAGCCAGAATTATTTCTTTTTCTTCTAAGGTGGAGCTGAATCTTGACTGAACTCTGGGAGCTTTAAAAAATATGGATGCCTTTGCCCCACCCTCAGAAATTCTGATTTCATTTATCTGGAGTAAAACCTGGGCATCAGGGTTTTTAAGACTTCCCAGGAGATTTCATTCTGCAGCCAACTTGAGAACCGATGGTCTAAGAAAAAAGAGCAGTGAGATCCTAAATGGTTCTCTTCTTAATAATATCAGGGAGGTAGTCAAAGAATGTAATAAAATCACAAAAATTGAGGGTTCTAGGGGGATGAACCCACCCTTTCTCATACTCCCATGTTTTTAATGCCCCAAATCAAGAAGACTCTCAAAATCATTAGCACCATTCAACTGGATTTGCTTTCATTGTGGTCAGAGTGATCTCGCAATTTGTTCCCTAACACAAAAATTAAATTGTGGAACATTGTAAGTAAACTTTGTGCATTTCTACGTTGATTATTCAAATAATGGAATCTGTAGCCAAATATACTATAGACATTAGTCAGACAGGTTGCATAGACAAGTCTGCATTTGAACCTCATGATTTGGTAGGGATATGTTTGTTGACAATGAAAGCACCTTTTTTTTAACATCAGCATATTCACTCATATGTTTATAAAACATGATACTATCCAGGGTAGGAAAGTCATCTAAAACAGTTTTAGACCACCCATAGACAAGGATTTTCCAGTTTAAATATGAATGTTTAAACCATAAAAATAAAGTTTCAAAGCAAATGCTGTTTGAACACTATGAATCTGTGGAAATAATTAGGAAAAAATATTATTTAAAAATTTGGCAAACAGCAGCATAATTCATATACCCCCCAAATTAAAATGTAGTGATAAAGGCAAATTAATCAATACTTTATTCCATATTAAAAGGGCAAGGGGATTAACATTTGAACAGTTCCTGATACATATTTCAGGCACTTTACCCGCATTATTTCATTTCCTATCTACGCAACAGCCCCATTAGACAGGCATGATTATTATTATTGAGGTTCACGGAGGTTAAATTGTCCAGAGTTTCTCAGCCACTAAGAGATGAAGATAGGAGTAGATCTTGTCAGATGCATGTAGAAATCTCGTTCCTTCCCATTACATCACTCAGCATTAACAATGGACTCAGCATAGTTCTCTAATTCATTTTTAAGCCAGCCCACATACGTCTGGAATCCAGAAGTGTTGACTACTGAAGAAATTCTTAGACCCAAAGTTGGAATATCTAATATTTTCTCCTCAGTATCCAAACCAGTGAGCTCCATATGTCAAAAATTCATTGAGCCCGTCTTTTCATTTGTAAAATGGAAATGCTACTTTCTGCCCAATTTACCTCTCCAAATTAGGTAAATATTGAAGTACTAATACAAAAAATGTAAGGGACTTAAGTACATGTGACAGGAACCTAGAAAATACCCATTTCCTTTAAATAGGCTGAAAAAATGTTTACAGTATTAAGGCAATGGGAAGTGTTACACTTAGAATGTCAAGTGGTCTGTCCTAACATACAACATTTCAGTTTATCAAATGATGGCTCTCTAGATAGGCAGCAGGAAACTTCCTAGGGTTGCCTGATTGAGTAGCTATAGTGTGCAGAGTTTCAACCCCTTATTACACTTCACAAGCATTTTCTCTTCCTGTATTAGTCTTCCTCCCAGTAGATTTCTCCCTTACTTGCTGCATATTTTAGTTTTTTTTAAGGGCCTGGGAATCAAAGGTCTGAGTTCTTATTCCAGGTCAGCCATATTCTGACTATGAATATTGGTGAGTTCAACCTCCATGGACATCTAGAAAATGGAGAGTTTGGGCTATGTGTAGGGCTGTCGGATAAAATATAGGCTGGCCAGTTAAATCTGAATTTCAGCTGAACAAATATATATAGTATATAGCATAGATATTTAGTATATGTAAGTCCTATGTTTATATTTGTTAAATTTGGCAAACTTGGTTGAGTGACTTCTCAGGTCCTGCTTAGCACTCTCAACATGGTATTATTTCAGATGATATACATTTTCTTAAAAATTAATGATAATAATTGCTGATATATTGAGGTTTACATTTGCCAGGGATATTCTCAGGGCTTTGACATATATGTTTTCTAATTTCATCATCTACAAAACCCTGTAAGACAGGTATTAATAGTTATTCACGCTTTAAAGATTAAAATACTGAGGTGCAAAGACATCAAATAACTCACCTATGGTTATAAAACTAGTCAGTAGCACAGCTGGGATTCTGTGATTTTAACCACTGAACTATGCTGTATTTGTCCCCTTGAGATTCACAGAGAGATCCAAAACTGGATCCCAATAACTGGTCCATCCTCCAGCTACTGCTCCTTTCAAACCAAGCTCCTTTCAAACCAAGCTTGGTCCAACTGAGGTGGTTTACAATAAAAAGTCTGGTTTCAATTCCCTAGTCTAGTAATTAGGAAAACATTCAAAGGTGAGTCCTTAAAAAGAAAAAAGAAAGAAAAAAAAACATGCTTTGACAATTACCCAACAAATGTTGAGCATCTGCTATGTACCAAGCACATGCTTTGGACACCAAACCAATATCATTAACTCTAATTAAGACAGGCAAAGGTAAAGGTTAGTCATGAAAGAGTATTCCTTCACGCTGTAATTTCTGAATGGTCAAAGCATGAAAGGAAACAATATTGTTGAGGTCCTCTCCCCGCCCCCCACTCCACCCACTTCCTCCTCACTCCCTCTCCCTCTCTTGATTCCTCTCTATCTCTCCCACCCTCTCAGCAAGCTGCCTCTTCTGACAAGACCAGAGGTTTTGTTGATTTTAACTTTCTCTTCTTATCCTCAAGTCTATTGCGTGACAAGAGTGGGAACTCTGGTTTGGGCTTAGGGACAAAACAAGCAAAGCCATCTTTGGTTTGAGGCTACTTTGGCCTATTTAGCAATAAAAAAGAATCTTTCTGGGGCTTCATTTAGATTTTCAGAAAAACTATCCTGAATTTTGAGAGGAACACCACAGCGAACATTTTATTGCCATTATGTTCTTGTTTTACATTTTCTGTTTATATCAAGTGGTAACTTCTAGAGGAAACAAAATGAGTCTGAATTTAGGAATTTCTATATATTTGGTCAAAATAGCATCATAATTAAAACCAAATATTGATCAATTACATATACTTTAATACTAAAAGAGTAAATTGAGGCCCAGAGAAGTTAAGTGGGAGGCAAGAATCACACAGCAAGTTAGTGGCCAAGTTGAGACTGGAACCAAGGTCTCCTAATTTAAAATTCAGTAAAGGCTATGGAAAAGAAGGGAGGGAGGGAGGGAGGGAGGGAGGGAGGGAGGAAGGAAGGAAGGAAGGAAGGAAGGAAGGAAGGAAGGAAGGAAGGAAGGAAGGAAGGAAG
>JAKSZT010053887.1:89655451-89694252 GCA_026826555.1 Tolypeutes matacus
AAGGAAGGAAGGAAGGAAGGAAGGAAGGAAGGAAGGAAGGAAGGAAGTCTTTGCTTTAGATAACTGAAGATTAATCAAAAGATAATATACAAAGGGAGCCACTAAACTGACAGTGAAACATACGAAGTAACTAAAAAGTTAATAGTTTAGGAAAGATCTTCTGAAACCAACAGTTGGTTTTCAATTTTTTGCTACTTTTGTTTGTCTTTAGAAAATACATTATCAGTAAAAATTTCCAAAAGAGTGTTTTGTTCTTTGGATTGGATTCTGTTTGTTTTATTAGTTTATTTTTATTAGGAGAAATATTGAAAGGGTAGGAGGAGTAGAATTTGAGGTGGTGGGAGTTAGAGAATAAAGAGCTTAACTTTCTACTTTTTTTCTAGTCTTGAAATAGTCTCACAACAACATACTAATACCTAAGAAGAATATTAACAAATATTTAACTACCAAGTACACCAAGAATACCAACTAATTAGGCTCAAACATAAGCCAGTCAGTCCAGATACTCGCTGTGGGTCATGGGTTGAGAGAAATGAGATAATGGTGCACACTGGTTGAATGTGAAGGTCATTACTATTCATATGGCCTTGTACTTATTGAGCTCTTATTTCCAATGGGTCACTATTTATAAATACATTACCTTACTTGGTCCTCCCAACATCCCATTTTACAGATTAAAAAAACTGAGGCCTGGAGAGTTTAAATGACTGACCAATATTTCAGAGCTAATAACTGGCAAGTTAGAATTTGTTTGCAGGTCTGGAACTTTAGAACCCATAACATTAAGCATGTAACATTGCCTGATAATGTGATGACATAATAAATAAGATACACTGACCCTCAAGAAGAACATTATTGTTTGCATTGTTTGGTTTGGTTTGGTCTGCTTTAGTTTGGTTTTAAGCCAACAATACCAAAAAAAAATTGCTGAAATCATTCTTTGGGCTTAAACTATTTTATTTGTTTTGCTTCAAGCAAAGAGGTTTTGGCATAAGTTAACTTGTCAATGCAACTCTATAGATACAAATTCACATAATAAAAAAGTAAAAATATTTTAATAAATTACAATTAGCAGTTGTAAAGTACTTCTTACCTTCTTTACCAGCATTAAGTTTATTAATTTTCTCAGAGCTCTGCAATTAGTTCTTACAGGAGGTTGATGAGTAAACTCAAAAGGGTAGGAGATAATCATGAGAAACTATGCCTTATCTCCAAATCAAAATATACCCTTGTGTACCCAGCTTTCCACAGTGGTTGCACAGAATGGAAGTGCCACTTTGGTTTCCTTCCCTCACTGAGTCCAACTGGACTCAGACTCATGGAGAAGGAGAAAGCAGGTTAAATGCTGCACTCCCCTCATAGATGTTAGGGGGACCAAGTACTCAGGGCAGTAATCCTTCCAATGTGTGGTTATATCTGAAAGATAAACACCATTGAAGTAAAAAGTATGACTGCAACATGGGAATTAACATTGAAACTAAATGTGGAAACAGTTTAAAGAATTGCTAAAGAATAGACAATTCGAGTATAAAGAGGTTAGGAGGTGAAAGACCAAATCAACATTTCTTTATGGGTTAGTTTTATACAAAGCCAATGCCTAGTGTTATTGATGACACTCACCATTACTGAAAAAAAGAAATGCTGAGAGTCAGCACTGGAACAAAGAACATAACCTCAAGACGAGAGAACCTGGCTGGTTCCACCTTGGTAGCAATCCTGTAAGCATGTTGATAAAACTTCTTCAAGGAAGGTTTAAATTACAGAAGGGTTACAATGGGGGCTGCAGAGGATCATTGGTGGGGGCTGTCTGGGATGGGGGATTCATGGGAGGAAGTTCATCTGAATATACATGAAAGATATATAAAATTGTTCAAATGATCAAGGGATGGGGCATGGTCACTGTGGGTAGGTAATCACTCAATAAATGAGGTAATACTGAATTCCTAGCCTGGAGATTTCTGCCACATTCTCCAAGGGAGCAGAAACAGTCCCCCGAGTGCAGGAGCAGTGTCTGGCAAAGGAGGAGAGTCCAATGATGGGTTCTTGTTATTGATGACTAGCCTTATGAGCCTTTGTTCTTGTAATTGAAACTTAGCCTACTGTTATGGGGTGCCTAAGGGTTGCCACCTGAGAGCCTCCTCGTTGCTCAAATGTGGCCTTTCTCTAAGCCAAACTCAGCATATGAATGCATTACCTTCCCCCCAGCATAGGACATGACTCCTGGGGATGAGCCTCCCTGGCAACTAAGGATTAATGCCAAGTGCCAACTGGCAACATGACTGGAAAAAGATATTGAATAAAAGGGGGAAAAGGTAAAGACAAATGAGTTCATGTGGCTAAGAGACTTCAAAGTGAGTCGGGAGGTCATCCCAGAGGTAACGCTTATGCACACCTCAGTAGGATCTCATAGATCACAAAAGTGGATATCACTCCACACGAAGGGGCTCCTGAGGGCTCTGGAGACACCCAGGTCCTATATAAGGGGAGATAGCTCCAGAGATTGATGGCTTATCAGTGGGCTATACTTTGGAATCTGTGCTCCTGAGAGTGACAGAGTTGGACTCAAAGAAGTCCACCCTGCACATGGTCCATCAGTCCCTTCTATTCAAACCTATATGCGATACTGGAGTTTGTATGTGTACTTCCAGAGACTGGAGCCTTTGGCCTGCCCAGGTGCCAGCTGTGCCTGGAATCTTGGTGGAGCTGCAACTCCTACTCTACAGCTCAATGGACTCACCCAAGTCACCTGGTGAGGAGATGATGATGGACAACGGCCATCCCAGGGAATGGAGAGAGCCTGCAGCTGCAGGCAGGATAATCCCATCCACCATATCCATGGGATATAAGCCCACTCTCACTTGGAGGTGAAGTGGACATCACCATCCCAGACTCCTCAGGATTGGGGGAAGAGCTATGGACTAGAGTGGACTTAATGTTATTCTGTTGTAGACATATCGTGATTCAAGCAATGGAAGAAATTATAACAGTGAGGTGGAGCCAGTGGCCACTAGACGTTTTCAGTGCAGGAAAGGGAAAAGCAATTGTAATACAGGGGCTATCTCAGGACTTGGGAATTATCCTGAGTGACATTACAACCACAGATATAGGCCGTTTTACATCAGCATATAACATGCAGAACTGTGTGGGAGAGAGTGTGGTCTACAATGTGAACTATGGTCCATGCTTAGTGGCAAAGCCCCAAGATTTGGATATCCATTGCAGGTGATGTGCTACACTAATGAAAGATGTTTATGTGAGATGTTATGGGAGGTATGGGAGGTGGGGAACATGGGAATCCCTGTAATTTTTGTGTAACATTTATGTAATCTAAGCATCTTTTAAAATATGTTAAAAAATATATAACTTTTATATAAGCAAATACACATATATGCATATATATTTATATATCATTTTACAAATTTTTTAAAAATGCATTAAAAAAAAAAAAAAAAAAACTCTAAGAGGCTAAGTATTGAATGAATCCAAAAGGCTTTTCTCCCTGGTGTTAGTACAGATAATCATTTACCTGAAATCCAAGAATAAAAAGTAGAATATTTTTACAGCATCATCTGTGTGGGTCTAAGTTAGGTATCTGGGTCTTTGAATTGAGCACTTAGGAATAAACTAAGGAGCAAGCAAAAGTAAAAGATCCTTAAGAGTTGGACAAGAGTCATCAGTGACCCAGTTATCATGTACCTAATGTCCATGTTTGGAAGTGTGAGCATTAATAGGGTGAGTTGTAATGGATACCCACAGACCAAAGTTAACAACTCCTAGATAGGCCTGTTCTCACAGACACATAGTGTCCACACATAAAATCCCCTAATGAGGCAGCTCACCATCCTCTGGGCTCCAAACTCTAAGAGCTACACCCAAGGGTGGTTATCTCAGTTGCTTTTAAAGGTTCAGGGCAAGTCTGGTGAGTTTTTCCATGATAATATAAAGGATCATTCCAGAGAACATCTGTTAGTCTTTTTTTTTTTTTTTTTTTTTTTTGCTGTTTTTATGGCTTTTGAAGGAATCCAGACTATTTTCTTTATCTCACAAATGAAATCATATCAGCAGATTATGAAGCAAGTACATGATATATGGCTATTTTAAGCAAATGGGCCACCATGTTAAAACAACTACAATTTATTTAAAAGACATTACAAGTCTGAGTCTGGTCTAGCATTTCAGTGCAAAAATTGACCCTGATAAGGATAATTGTGTTGCAGTTTTATCAAATAAATAGCAGTGGTAAAAGATCTATGCTAATATGCTGCAGGTATTTACATATGGGGAATAAACAGATTTAGAAACAGGATAAATAGAGATTAAGTGAACCTCCTCATTTTAGGGGCAGAAATCACACCAAGCAAATTCCCCAGAAATCACCTCCAACTGCCACAGCAAGCCCAAGCCCATCAAAAAGAACATTTAGCTAGTTTTAGCCCCATCTGGACTCCAAGATTGAAGCCAATGGATAGACGTAAACACTGTAGAATGCAGACCCCTAGAGTCTAATTTATTCAATTTATTTTAGAAAAGACAGATGGATTTTGGAAATAGAACTAAATTTACTATTTGTTAACTTCATATAAGGATGTTTAAGAGAGAAGTTTCCTTTTTACTGAAAAATGTGTAAACTGAGTTTTTTAAGGTTGTATGTGCATGTGTTGTTTTGCTTTGTTTCAATGTACTAATTTCACTCGCATGACATACATCCTAATTAATCAGGAATGGCTTAAAGACTGCAATAGTCGCTGACATTAAAGCTGTCATTTTGTCAAACAGCACTAACCCAGTGGGAGAGAATGTGGCATGGTGGGGGAAGGGAAGGCCAGTGCATTTTTAGTGGGTACTAGGAACCAAATTTTGGGGAGGTTGGGGCTGAGGGGTGGCAGGCAAAGGGGTAAATGTGGACTACGGACATCTCAGTGGATCAGAGGGGCCTATATTCAAAATTTCCCCAGGTTAACAATATAGAAATTCCCTAAATTTTGAGATATATATACAAGAAATCAGTGATTTGATTTTAATTTTTAATTTTTCTTTTTCCAAAAGAAACAATATTATATCCTGAGGTGTGAACTTCATTTCTCCTAAATTTCTGTTCTAAATGTCTGGAGAGTATTTTGCTTTTATACATTATTTCTTTTGCTATAATTCTTCTGTTTCCTTATACCCAGCTCACCCTTCCCCATTCATATTCCAACCATCAACATTAATTCCAACGTAATTAACGGTGACAGCTTGGAGTTAATTCCTTCATACTTTACTTTATAGAATCTGTTTGTAAAATATAAAACAGCCATTTACTGACATGTAAGGGGAAAATATTTTTCAAATAACAGGAGGTTAAAACAATTTACTTTTTCTCTCAGTTAAAAAATCTTTGTCAATTCATCTATTTTAAAAAGCAACATAATATAAAATTGAAGGGGGGGGATAAAGGGAAAATAAATCTTTCACAATTGCACATTCTAAGAAAATCATGTAAATATTTTCAGAAATATTTTAAATAAAAATTTTGAATTTATTTCTCTTCATAGATTTAGGTTATTTCTTAAAGTTGTAATCATATGTGTGTGTGCATGTTGTTTTCATGATACATATATTGATTTTAAAACCTTGTTATATTTATCTGTAGTCTTCAATGTAATTAAAATTAGTTTTTAACATGCTTGTTAATAACTGCATAATAAATAACTGCATAATATTCTACTGAATGTATGATGGATGTGGCAGGATATTAGTACTCTTAGTACCAGTTTCCATGTGCTTGTCTTCATTCCCCAGATGCCCTTGCACTTAGGTTAGCTACATTCCAGTCAGTGGAATGTAGATGGGAGTGACATGTCTCTTCCAAAAACCTCCCACATAATTTCTTGTGTTTTCTCTTCTTTTTCTCCCAAGTAGATACAAAGTCTCACCCTGAAGACTCAACAATCCTAGAAAAAGAAAAGGACCTGCATGTTTGGATCACCATGAAGAAGGCTACCCACTAAATACTGGACTGGACTGTGGTATCAGCGAGAATTAGAACTTTGTTTCATTAAGTTATGAAGGTGGTTGCTTGTTATATCATCTAGCTTACCCTGACCAATGCCTAGTCTACCTTAACATTTCATCTTTCTAAACATAAAGGTTAGGTGGCTGCCATAGAGATGTACTGCTCAGATCTCTTACTTAGACCCAATCTCCTACAGAGAAAGCGTAGCTTGAGCCCCTTCTACTAATCCTTTGGATCTACCATGATGTTCACACCAAGCTACCCTTCTACTAGGCTGTTCTCAGCCAAGGACTGAGCATGGAGTGAGTACTAGAAATGGGCTATTCCTATCCAAAACAGGGTTTCTACATTTTAAGGGACTCTCCCTTAAAATGGCCAAGACTTCCTCAAAACTGCACTGTAGTCTGAGACTCTTCCTACCAAATGCTTCATTCCCTCTCCTTTCTCAAGCATCAGACCTGCGTTCTGGTCCAAAGGTTCTCCTCAGCAACTCCTGCCCTCCACTTCTGTCTCTCACAGGAGTGTCCCTCAATAAATTTCTTGTACATATAATTCCATCTTCACATCTTCTTCCTGGAAGATCCAAACAACCAGGTTATTTCAAAATCGTCATCATTATATATTATTATGATGTTGAAAATATTTATGCATATTTTTCTGAATTTCAGATAAAGTTCTTAAAAGAGATTGTCCAGTATGCAATATGAAGATGTTTAAAACCCTTGGCACATATTGTCAAAAGAGTGTTCCAAAATGTTACAACTTATTCTAATACTGGTAACAAATGAAAGTGCTTATATTACCACATCTGCAGCAGGATTTTATGTTGCTGCCTTCTTTTTTAAAAAAAGATATTGCTAATAAGCAGAACAAAAGTCATTATTCAGACTTGTTTTAATATGCACTTTCTGGACCTAGTGAACTTAAATGTAATATTAGATATTTGTATGTTAATTACATTTCCTCTTTCGTGAGAATTCTATTTGTCTTTTGCCCATTTACCTCTTGCAGGTTCTACCATTTTTTTCTATCTGTGGCATAAATTTTTATTCACTAATATCCCTAGTCCTTCTTCTACTTCCTTTAGAAAAAAATTTAAAACCAATTTTAAGCAGAACTAGAATAACTGGACAGAAAATATTTCCTTGTAAGTATATCAATATTGCATGTGGCTAATGATAAAAAAAATGTGCAGTTTTAAACACCCTTCTAATGTGTTATGAGCTCCTCTTTAACAGAATGCCAGAGTTTATTCTTTGCCAAATTTTAAATGTTAACAATGAAGTATGCATGGAATTACCTGTCATGGAAAAAACAGGAACTTCTGCTAAAGATACTTAAGAAAATATCATACTTATTAAACAAATTTTGTTGTCTTTTTCAAATGTAGTACAATTAACTATCCTTTACCATGTCTCCAAGGAGTAAAATCAATTGTGATTATTCTTCAACTAAAAAATTAAAGATAACAAGGAAACGAGCTCAAATTTTTATACAGAATCTCTACTGGACTATTGAATTAATAAATACACATACAAAACCTTTAAGTCCTAATGTTGACATACAAAACTATGGAAGATAATATAATGAATACCTTTGTGTTTACCACCAAACTTAAGAAATAAACATTACAGATAATACTGAAGCCCTCTGTATAATCACTTCAATCCCTTTCCTCTCCATCTTCCCCAAAACTAGCCGCTGTTTTGACTTTGATGCTTATCATTTAGGTTTCTAGTTTTTATACTCTCACTATATATGTGTTAGATATCAATAAACAATACACAATGTTGTTGTGCATTATTTAAACTTTATATAAATTTTATCATACCCTACATATCCTTTTACAACTTGTTTCTTTGCCTCAACATTTTATTTTTTGAGACTTAATTGTCTTGACAGGTGTAGCTCTCGTTCATTTTAACTGTCAGATAGCACCTGGCTAACTCAAGGTGGCACCCATGGGTCAGCTACTTCAGCGTCACCTGGGAGCCTGTTAGAAATGCAAAATCTCAGGACTCAGAATCAGAATTGTATTTTAACAAGATCCCTGGATGATTTGGATGCACACTAAAGTTTGAGAAATACTGGCATTGACTTACAGTGTACTAAAATTTCACACTTTTTCCATTCTCCACTATTATTTAGACGGTTTATAAATATTTAATATGCCGATTTGATATTTTGCTAGTTTTGTGTTCTTGTAAAACTTTCTCATTATCAAAAAAAAATACACTCTTTCATGAGTGGCTCCCATTTAGATATGTAAATGACTTACTGATAGAGTAGTTCTTTATTCCAGAATGAGGTAGACAAGTAACATGTAAATTGATCAACAACCCTTGATATGCAAAACCTGCTGCATTTCTTTATTTTCACTAAATTCACTAAAATCCCTCATCTGTTGACCAAGGTCAATAATATGTCCAATATCATAAATTTTCATGGTTTCCTCGCCCTTGCTTCAGTTTCCCTAGGCCCTTAGTCTGTAAAAATAATGATGAGGAGTCCACTCATCAATCTACCACTTCCATGATGAGGTGCTCATTGACTAAGCCTGTGAAGCCCTTTCAATGGCCTGTGGTTTTATTCCCTCTGCACCAAGCTTCACCATGGACCACTTCACCAAGAGGCATTTCCTCCAAGGTCCCGCCCCTACCATTTGCTGTGTCTCAGCCTGCCCTTGTTGAGCTCCCTACAACTTTTCTGTTTTCCTTCTCAGTGTTTGAAGAACCATCCTATTAGGTAGTGCAACTCCCCCTTAAGAACATAAAATGCCAGCTGAATTCTCTCCTGTACTTTAGGTCATCTCTTTTGTACCTAAAACTTTCCCTTCTTTTTCAGCTTAAAATACAAAAGTCTGTTAATTCTACTTTAAGGACAATGAGAGGTCAGACCTTGAAGAGAAATCCAATTTTAAATCTCTCATTTCTTTAAAAAGAATATAGATTACAGAAAAATAATACAATGTGCCAATTAATTTTTCATAACTTTCTCTATTACAAACTCAACATTTGCTGAAGCCAGAAGATCCATCTCAGGGTAAACCAGCCAGGTCCTTTACAGGACTGACTGCTCTTTACACTGAATCAATACTTTTTTAAAACTCATCTTCTCTACCCCAACACCTTCCCTTTTACAAATAAAGAAATTGGCCCAAAAGAGAATAAATGGTTTGACCAAGATCCCAAGACAGCTCTGTAAACGATGAAGCCAGAGTTCCTCTGGAAAATATCACTTAGGGAATGGCCTCACTGGTTCAATATACAATGGGTGCAATAGGATTGTCCCTCCTGGAGATCAGTGGGGATTCATTCCAAAATCTGCCTCAGCAATGAAGCACTAGTCATACAACCAGTACCTGTTACCAACGAATTACAAAACAAATAGAAACATTTGATTGCCTAGGCAAGGTAGAAATGGATCAGGAAAATTAGTAGTATTGACAGTTCCTGTGGAAGCTAAATCTGGTAAGTCAGCAATTATTAAAGACTTGCTGAAGTGGACACAGGAAGTTGATGACAGAGCTAGCAAAAATACTTGGGTCTTGCTCTCCAGGCAACTCAATTCAGTAAACATTTTCACTGCCCACTAGGGGCTGAGCACTTCATACTTTATCTCATTTGATCTCAATCATCCTGTAGAGCAATATCTTATATTTTATAATAAGGTAGCTAAACTCAGGGGGTGGGAATAAGATTATATGCCTGGTAACTGGCAGAACTGAATTTGATCCACGTGGGTCTCTGGTTTCAGGGTCAGTCCTCTGTGGTGATTTGAAGCTGTATGTACCCCAGGAAAACATGGTCTTAAATTTAATCCATTCCTATGAGGGTGAACCCATTGTAAGTAGGACCTTTTGATGAGGTGACTTTAATTAAAGTATGGCTCAGTCCAATCAGGACAGGTTTTAATCCTATTACTGGAGTCCTTATAAGTGGAATGAAATTTAGACACACAGAGAGAGAACATCACAGAGGGAGCAGCCAGAAGCCAAAACCAATGAAACCCAGAAAAGAAAGGAGAGGCCAGAAGAGGCCACCATGTGCATTGCCATGTGACAAGTTAAGGACCAAGGATCTCCACCACCCAGCCCCAGAATGCCAGTCTTCAGGAAGAAAGCATTGCCTTGGTGACGTCTTGAATTGGACTTTCTCTTAGCTACAAAACCATAAGCAAAAAATTCCCATAGTTTAAGCCAAACCATTGCATATTTTTTTCTTGAACAGCCAAGGCAACTAAAACACCCTTTCCTGTATGCCTTACTTAATAGTTGATATACTTACTAGCCACAGTTATATAGCCTCAGACTCACCAACACCAAGTAGCCCATATTAATAATAAGCTTTCAGATCACTCTGTTTCTTTGCCCTTTTCTGCTCAGGTTGGACTCCATCCACTTGAAAAGAAACCTAAGCATTTCTGGGAGACACTGTGGAACATGTCTGCTCTCGCCTGGACACAATTGCTGAAGTACCCCTTCCTTCCAGCATCACTGGCATGTCCAAGCAGATGGACACTACCATTCCCCCCAGGCATTCACTGAGCACTGTCATCTCTGGCCACTGCTAGGACACCAGAGCACTTAAGGTTCCAGATTTAGACACTTTGTTTTATAGCAAAATAGCAAAGAATCTTTCTCTATTATGACATTTTATTAGAGAAATAACAAAACAAGGTCTCTACACAGGGCTTTTAGTAAAATCACTGATTGGTCTTACTTATCCTTGGCCCTGCTCCTGGTCAACACAGGACATGGGCACAAGATGGAGGAGAGCTCAGAAAGAGCTGAAGGGCCAGCTATAATTCAAATCCATCTCTCAAATACAAGGACCAGGTGTAATTCAAGAGTTAAGCTTCTTGTACCCTGATTCATCCTCCCATGGGCACCCCCATGTGAAGAGGCTTCTGGACATGTCTCCATAACAGTTCCCCCAGTGTGTCTGAATCTCACCTGAAGCCAGTGCTAAGATAGATCCACAAATATGATAAAGAGAGGCAATATTTATTGAGTGTTTGCTATAGGACAGGTTCTGTATCAAGTGTTGCATGTAGATTATCTACTTTTCTCATAACCCTGCAGGTAGATATTATTATCATCCTCACTTCATATAGAAAAACTGAGACTCAGAAACAGTAAACTGTCTGAAACTATTATCAATGTTTTATCTCAGGTCTTTTTTCTTTCTGAAGTCCATTCTCTTCCCTCCTTATCAACCCATATGTCTCTCTTTTAAGTACCCTCTAGGCCATTTTGTTTCCCCACAAATATTGATGGACACTTATGTGCACTGTGCTCTGCAGGGGAAATAATATGAGAAAAAACAGACATGATTCCTACCCTCATGTAGCTTGCAGTCTGGTGGGGGAGGTGAACAGGAATCAAATGATCATACACATGTGAAATCATATGATGGATTTAATAGTGGGATGTAAACGTACTTGGAGCTAAGAACCAATGTACTATAATGGGAGATCTAGTCTGGGGGCAGGGGGCGGTAGAAATGAAATTTGATCTGAGATGTGAAAAGGGAAAGATTTGCGGGTGGGGAGGGGCAGCCTAGGCAGAATGTGCAGCTTTTATTGTGTTGAACTATACGATGTTGCTAATATTTCACCAGATTTTACCTACAGAAATATAATTGCATGTGGTTCAACACATATCCAAGGAGGGAGAAAAAGGTCCAATGCAGCTGAAGCACAGAGAACAGAGGGGATAGTGGGGTGACTTGGGGGGCAAATAGGACAAGGGCACAAGTATCATACTCTGTGGTGCACGATTGTTAAATGCCACAGGGGTAAAATCGAAGTAACAAAGGGAGAATGGTGCTCTATTTCATCTTTCTCTACATTGTGTTCATTCATACAAAAAATTGTTGAGTACATATTACAGTCTGAAGGCCAAATCACAGTTACTGAGTGTTTTCTATGTGTCAGTTACTGTTCAAATAGCTCGACATGGATATTCTCATTTAATTCTCAAGATAACTCATTATTAGCTCCTGAGGTACAACGTGGATAAGTACTTTGTCCAAAGTAACACAACCAGTAAGTTAGAAAGAAGAATACATGTGGATTACGTTCTCAAGAACTTTACAGTCTTGTGTCAAGGCAAACAATGACTATACAAAATGATGGGACGCGCTGTAATGGAGGGTTGGAGGGTTGTGGCAGAGCTGCTCTGCCTGGAAGAGCAGGAGCACACTCAGAAAGGGAAGATCACATAACACTTAAGTCAAGATTTGAAAGACAAAGGCACTCAAACGTTGTGGCTGGAGCAAAGTAAGCTGGAGTGGGAGTATGTGAGGGGGAAGCACTGGTGCAGAAGATGGTTGCAAAGGCACAGGGGCAGGACAGCATGATGGGATCCTAAAGCACCAAATTTGGGAAGGGGAAATCGTAGATACAAGGCTACTAAGGAGGAGGCCATGCTGAGATGCTCATTCTGAGAACATCAGGAGGCCATGAAAGGATTGTGAGCAGGGTGTGACATGATTGGATTTTTAGATTATGCTATTCTATGAGCCCGTGCTCCCTGGCAGCATTCCTTCCTCCAGACTGAAGCCTGGTACTGATGTGGGTATTAAACATGGTCCTAGGCACTCAGGAACTGTCAAGCACAAGGTGACTCACTGTGAGAGGAAGTACTGCTTCCGGCACGCCATCATTTCCTCCCTATTACAAGCCACCTTCCTGGCCCTTAAATCTGTTTGGTTATTCTAAGCCATGAGAACAGCTACAGAGCTCAGAGCTGCATTGTTTCAACTTCATCACAGCCTTCCTTTGGAACCAGAATTACAGACCAAGGAAGAGAAGGAGCATCCCATCCAAACCACAGGCCACTTACTGTTTTTGACACTAACCTCAGCCAAGCCTCTATAACCTGCCTCTATCAAATTCTCTATTCCATTTCCTCAAAGATTCTAGGGACCAGAACTAGCAGCCATGCCCCTCCATGGTCAGTGTCTCAGATATGAGATTACCTGCTTCACAACATAGTAGTTAAAACCATAAAGCACTCTCGAGAGAGACTCTCACTGATTCTGAGAAATAATGCTCTTTTGAATATGGTGAAAGTGCTCTCTTATAATTTATTTAAGATGTCATAATGATGTGCCAACTCTGCCCTTACAAACCCCAACTTCAAGTTCTACACTAGAACACTGAGCAGCAGTTACCTTAAAATTCTCTAATCATTCTGCCATAAGTAACTTTTCTCAGAACAGTCTAATAGCTCAAGAGTTTTCCTTGAAAGGAAATATTCTAAACTTTCATTTCTAATATTTTTCCCAGGGCAGTTGAAACTATCTGAAATGTACATAAGACTTATAAAATGGAAATAAAATTACCTTAGTAAGACTTTAAAGTCATATCAAGTGTCTGAACTCATAGTTCTCCTTCAGGACAGGGATGAGGAAAAATGATACCATAGGAAGCATTTCCACGTACCTTGTTGACAAAATGTGTTTCTCTCAGTGAGGTCTTTTCCTCATCCCAACCTGTTTTCCAGATTTTATACCTCAGTGGGACTACACAATCATGCCTTACCTCTTCTGGGGTAACATTCATTTTGATATTTATTGCTACCTCAAAAGATCTGGATTTACCACAGCTGAGATTTGGATGAATCTGAACCCCACCTCACTTTAATGAATACCATTAATTAACCTGGGATCTAGAACCTCTAGGAAAAGTAAATCTTGAATTGTGTCCACAAATTGTCTTTGGACTTATATAGTAATGCTTGCTGGACTTGAGTGCCAGAGACCCTGATATCAGTAATGCTGCAAGGAAGAGTAGAGGAGATCCCAGAGAAAATTTGGAATGGGAAGGGATCAGAGAGACCTGGCAAAAGGAATAGATGATGGAATCAAAGTAAAAGAGACAATCCATGATTTTAAAAGAGGTTTGCACCCCATGTCTGTTATTAATTCTCTTGTTATCCTGAACCTTCAGTTAAGGCTGCTGGTTATGGCACATATCCTTGTACTTGGGGAATAAAAGGATGGAAATAATGTCCAGCATTGTGATGCCAAGAGAAAAGGAACTATATGTGAAATTCAGAACAGAAAAAGGACATTTCAGACATCAGTACTCAACACTTAAAGTGACTCAGGGAAGCCTAAGCCTCCAAGGTATTTGGAGATATTGGGAGGGAAAATGGTTTGGGAGTTCAAGTTGACTCAGCACTGATTCATTCAGACAACAATCTAGTTAGAGCACACACCAAGCACTGAGCCTGATCCAGTACTTCAGGTACACAGACACTCCCAGGGACTAGACGCAGTGAATTCCACACTCCACCAGCTCCTATAACACTGTTATGCCTTGACTTGGCATGATCCTTACATAATAGGTGGATATCCCATTCTGAGGTTTCTAAACTGATATTTCCAAACCCATCAACTGATTCCACTTGAGCAGTTTCAAGGTCCTAAGGAAGATTATTGCCACCTTCATCTTGTGGCATCTGGAAAGTCATTAGGTGGTTAGTTATCCAGTCAAAATATTTACTCTTCATATCTCCAGATGAGATGGATACTGATAATGCTATTGTTCAGCCAGTATCATAAAATTAGTCTCACAATTGAGAAGCAGCTCAGTGGCACATCATATTGGTCCTCCATAACCTTAACTATAATGGCCTAACTCCCACTCACATGAAAAGAACAAAAATAGATGCAGCAATATCCATACTCCATCCTTAGCTACGTGTCTTAGTTTGCCACGGAGCTGCAGATGCAAAGTACCAGAAATGGGCTGGTTTTTATAATTCTATTTAGGGTAAAAGCTTACAGTCCCAAGGCTGTGAAATGTCAAAATCAAGGCATCGTCAAAAATGTTTTCTCATCAAAGTTAGCTGCCACGTGGTAAAGCAAGATGGCCACTGATCTCTGCCTAGGTCTCTGCCTTCCCCTCCAGACTCACCATCTCTCAGAGCCCAGCTCCCAGAGCTCAGCTGTGAGCAACCAGGCACAGGGCTTATCTCTTTCCAGCCTCTCTCAGTCTTGGCTGTTCCACTTTCTTCCTGAGTTCAGCAGAGAGTATCAGGCACATGATAAGGCTCGTCTCCTGAGTCTTGAGCTGTTCAGTGGGCCCAGCCCCTCAAGGGCCTCTTTCCATGCCTCTGTGCTCTGCTGGTTCCAGACTCCAGGACCTCTCTCAGTCCTTGAGGCTTCTCTGTTTTCCTGCAGTCTTCTCTCTCATATGGCAGGATCAATATGGCAGCTTCCTTTTCCTCTGTCTTTCTCTATGTGTGTGTCTGTTTATATCAGACCCAGCAAGAGGGCAGAGAACCAAGCTGGCTCAAGCCTCACTGATGTAGTCCAATCAAAAGGCCCCACACCCACATAAATGAATTAGTTCAAAAACGTAATCTTTTTCTTTTTGGGATTCATAAAAGAACTTTAAACTGTCACACTATGGTACATGTATTTTTATAGTACAGAAAGGAGACAGCTAAGAAAACTTTTGCAATGTTAACCCATTAATCACCCAGCAGGACTTTAATGAAAGACTTGGCACATCTATTGGCCCAGTGTCTCTGAACACTGGCTTTTTGGCTTCCTTGAAGAAAGTCCACCTGTTCCTTAAACTCCATGAAAATGCCAGTAACTTTAAAATGGTGTCTAAGAGAAAAAGAAGTTTTTCCTTTGGAATGGTCTTTTAAAATTACTAATTCTTTTTTTTTTTTTACTAATAATTCTTGACCATTTTCTTTTGTCAATTTGGAAATTGGCACCTTCTCCAGATTTGAAGGTCAGTATCTTTTCCAGACCACTAGACATCACTTCTTGCCAATATTTTTAGACTAACAACACCTGAGAATATTGAATATATGTGGTTAACACCTTATGAAATGATATTTAGCTTAAAAAATGGTTTCATTTTTTTAAAACACATGTGGAAACCTTTCAAATGCTATGAACCTTGAGACTTGAAGGCAAGTGAGGTCAAAGTCTATGTATTACCTGGAAAGGCTTCACAGAAGAAAATTTACTTTCATGAATCTAGCATTTAGCTTTCTAGGATCAAAGACTTCATTTTACCTGTATACTAAAAGCACCTCCTCTGTCTAAAATGAATTTACATGAGATAAGCTTACACTATGATTAAGATAGAATATTATTTCTCTCACACATAAAATAAGTTCAGAGATGAGAACCAGGACTCGTATAGTGCTTGCACTATCCCCATGGAACCAAACTCCTTCTGTCTTTCAAATCCATTATTCTCACCACTGACTTCCAGCACTGAGGTTGCCTCATAGTCCAAGATGGTTATTGGACCTCCAAAAATGATCTCCACATTCCAGGAAACAATTAAAAGGAAGAGGATGGAAAGCATAAATGGGTATGATAATTGTCCATCTTCTTTATAAGGAGCATTTTGGAAGACCCAACTAATGACTACTGCTTATATCTTTCCACTAACTGAAAAAATGACCAGGAAATGTAAAATTTTAATTATTCCATCTAGATTAAAATTTTGTTTCAGTTAGTAAGGAGTGGAGAATGGACATTATTTAGTAACTTAACTAGATTGTCTTTCACATTTCTGTGAATCAGAATGTCAGGTTAATAACTTTCATCGTGAAATCTTGTTCTTTTATAAATTGAGGAAGGAGAAGAATTTGGATAGGGAGTTATCCAAATGAAGTAGGAACTGGCTGCAGGTATGCAGATGAAAGTTGGCAAGAACTGAACCCATTCAAAGCAGGTGACCACAGTTAGAGGAGTGAAAAAGAAGCAAAAGTCAAAAGCAAATAAACAAAAGAGGACAATTCAATAAAGGACAAATGAGGAATATCACTGTAACAGTATAGTAAGGAAGGCAACCAAACCAGATCAAATAAAAAAGAATGTATAAAGTGAAGGGAATGCACTTGCAGAGCTGAGAATAAATCTGCCAGTACAGGGTTTCTCAACCTTGGTGCTATTCACATTTTAGACTGAATAATTCTTTTGTTGTGGGAGACTGTGCTGCATTGTAGGATGTTTAACAGCAGTACTGGCCTCAATCCACTGTATGCCAGAAGCCTCCCCTCTCCAATCCCCTAACCTAAGTCAGGACAATCAACAATGCTTCCAGATATTGCCCATGTCCCCGGAGGTGAGGGCAAAATCACCCCCAGGCCTACCCCAGGGAGAACCATGGAGCAGCTTCATTGCTGCTCCCACAGGTTTTGTAGTTCTCTTTCTGAGAATACATTAAAATCATTGAGCAGCTTCTAAGAAAAAAGATGGTAGAAGTAAAACTTAATATCCCAGAGGGGCTTGAAGCTTTTGCATTGAGACTTAGTGCTTAAATCTCATGTATCTTATCTCAGGTGATGTGACTACCAAAAACACTGATGACAGCATGAGGAAGTTGGAAATAACAGGATATCTCTCTCCAGAGAAAGGGTCAATAAAATGGACACACTCAGGGATCCTAGGGAGCAGTTAGAAGCAAAGAACTAGATGGATGTTTAGCCTAAGAGTATAACTTCATAACATAGTCTTAAGTTGAAAAATAATTGAGAGAGAGATCTAAAGAGTAATGATTATAGAAGTTTAAAACATCTCCACAAAACAACCCTACATATTTTTTTAAAGATTTATTTTATTTATTTCTCCCCCTTCCCCATTCTTTGTGCTTGCTGTTTTCTGTATCTGTTCATTGTATGCTCTTTGTGTCTTCTCATTGCCAATTTTTTTGTTGTTTGTTTGTTTGTTTGTTTGTTTGTTTGTTTGTTTTAGGAGGCACCAGGAACCATGTAGGAGGGAGGTGCCTAATCACTTGAGACAAAATTATGTGAATAATCCAGAACATTTGATAGCAGGTGAGCCAAACTTCTACAATAATAACTAGGCTCCATTCTGATCATCCAAAATGACCATGTTATTTTGTGACCATTCTTCAGGCAGAATCTGCATTCTTCTACTCTGAATCTGCACTTAGCACTTCAGCCCAAACAATGGTTATGACTGAATGCACCCTCAGGTAGTGAGGAGTGTCCACGACTCTTACTGTTGACCGGCTTAACCCCTCTCAGGTTAGTACGTGATGCAGGCGATGACATTTCAGACATAAATGGCTGATGTTATGAAGCTTCTCCTTCACTTCTTTTTCTTAGAGTGATGCGGTCTCACTCCTTTCTTGAGTCTTTCATTACAAATGGCCAAATTGATTGAGTCAGGAGGCATTGTTAAATGGATTTATCATGAATCCAACAGACAATATGACAAAATGGGGGAAATCAAGAATTTCAGTGTTAACACAGAGGTACAATTTCACAATAGTGACATTAACACCCACAGCAAGCTTTGATAACTTCTGGTATTTTAACCCTCTGAACAATAAATGATTATGACAGACATGAAGATGCAACGTTCTGGTCCCTTCCAAAAAGGACTTGCTGGCCAGCTGCAAAGAGTGAGTAGCAGACAGTCTCCAGCTTTGCACTTCTTAAGATTCCCCCCAGCATTCCAACCAAGGTCTCCCCTTGGTCAACAGAGTCCCCAGTCAAGGACTAAGGGACTAGCCATTTCTTCCCAGGGGATACCACTTAAACATGCAATCTTTGCTCCAAGAGCTCCCCACTGAGTTACCAGTGACTTGCTCAGTTCTGCACAGCTGTCCGATACCTCCCACCCCGTCAAACCGAATTTCTCCCTTTTGTTCCCATGGGGTTACTCCCTGAAAAAGCTTTCATACTCCTAACTCCAGCTCAGATCTGCTTTCCAGAGAATACAATCATTACACTGGTGGTGCCAAGTATCATTTTCATATTTTTCATTTTCCTGGGACCCTGGCCATACTCCAGGGAAAAGAAGTCTACAAAATTTCTAAAATTAATCCAAAAATGTTTGTGTGCACCTATGAATTTTTTTTTTAAAAAAAGATTCTTAAAGGTGTCTGTGACATAGAATGAAGATTTTCAACCCTCTTAATGTCCATTCTTCCCTTCAGTTTTAGCAGCGAACAGAAATGTCAAAAGAAAGGCTCTATTATCCAGCTTCCCTTGCACTGGCTGTCTCCAGGTGACCATATTACTAAGTAAAAACAAGGGAGTGTCTCCATCCTCCTTCCTGCTGGTTGAAGCACCAACATGATGGTTGGACTTGGATTATGAAGTGGAAATCAGTGCTGAAGATGTCAGGGAAAAAAATGAGAAGAATCCTGCATCAGTGAAGATCACAGAGGTTTGTGTAAAGGAGAAATAAACTGCTACCTAGTTTAATCCACAATAATTTTGACTTTCCTGCCACTTCTGGTTGAATCCAATCCTAGCCAACCCAGGATCTATAACCCCAAAAAGATTAAAAAACAGTGCAATAATTCTACAAATGAATCTAATTGATAATGTTCTTGAGGTCAGAATTCTTATTCACAGTGTACATACAACATAGTATCTGGTATATAGTTAGAATTCAATGTTATTTTGATCTTGAAATTTTTATGGTAAATTTGTGGGCCCACATGATGTTGGGAGCTCTGCTTTTCTGCTCACGTCTTTCAATTTAACTTTTTTCTAAATTGAATGAAAATCTCTCAGGCTATAAATCCCAGAAGGTGTGCTTTTGTCATCAAAGTCCCAAGATACCTATTTTAACCTCAGAATCTGACTTGATTCCAATATTATTTCAGAGTTGATTTAAACTGTGTACAATTACATTGCTATTAAAAATGGAACTGCCTTTTTATATCCAGAGATAATGCTCCCATGATTGAACTTCAGTGCAACAACTAGGCCGGTGACAAGCAGTCCATCCCAAGATAGGGCTTTGGCTAAGAAATTATTGTACATTAATAACAAACAACTACCTTTCTCTACACTTACCAAATCAGTGCAGTTTAGGAATGCAAAAGGGCGAAAAATAAAAATATTGAAAGTCAATACATAATGATGTTCAAAACAAAGATCATTTAAAAGTTATTTTTCCTTTTTTTTAGTTGAATATTCACCCCATAACATATTTTCAATCTATTTTCCACTAAATACCAGCTCTATGTTACATTTGAGGTATAAAAGCTTCTAGTTTTCTACTGGTGAAACTCCACATGTTATTAAGATAAAACAGTCTCAATTTGAACCAAGAATTTCTGGCCAGTTTGGTATCTTACAGGGAAAATCTGAAATTTAAGTAAAGCAATCATTTCTATAAAGCCTTTGGAAATGAGTACTTTTCCTTTTAAGGCAAGTTGTTCTAGTCACTTCTCTGTTCTCTAGCAAGTATAAAACGACAACTTAACCACTTTTGTACTCTGTTCAAGTCTTGGATGAGAAGTTATTCGAGGACATAGATCTAAGGCTTGAAGTTCCATCACTTTTCCAAGAATGAGTTACCACCTCTGCAAGATGCAGAGGGAAAGTTACAACCCTTGCTGCCTGGCCGGGAGAGAAACTTAACTTCCTTCCATGCCACCCTGGCCACCACCAAAGCCTCTGAAGACTGGCAAGCTGGGTCAGCAAAGCCACACAAATTTCCATCTGGGCTGACTACACCAGAGGGCTCTGCTAGGGCATGAGTCCCAGACCCTCTTCGGTTGCATCATGTTTGTTTGTGGTAGATCTGGTGCTGACACAGATGTGAAGCTGTGGTAGGGGTGCCAGTGTTGGCTTCTTGAAGCCTCACATGGTGCTCATGACCAGGCAACAGAAATCACCAAAGAAAGCCTTGTATGTAAGTAATAAGGAAAAGAGAAATTGCCCAGGAGCAAAAGAGAAAGCAATGTCAGAGAAGAAGTGTTGGAATGTGGGTGTCCTGGAGACCTGGCTGCCCATTGGCCTAATCAAAATGACTCAGTAATCCAAGTCAGCTCCTCATACAGTCCACACCCTTGGAGAGGCTGCGTGGAGCAAGGCTGGCTGGGTTTGAATCCCAGCCCTACTAGTTACCCGCTGTGAGTTCTGAGATTAAACTGGCCTCTCAATGCCTTATTTTCCTCATCTATAAATTTAGTCCACTATTGTGCAGACTAAAGGAGTTAATATTTATAAATCACTTGGAACAATGCCTGGCACATGGCAATAACACATAAATGTTTGTTTTATATGATTTTTTTAAAAGTTTCACCCAATAGAGGATGCATCCAAGTCCTAGTTTCTTAAATAGAAGTTGCCCTTTAAATTCAAGTATGGCTTCTACCAATGTTTCAGTCTTATTTCTATTCTCCAATATAAAATTAATTTCACATAAGATTCAGTTTAGCTAGTTTGAGGTCATTTGAATCATGGCTCCCACAAAAGACATATTGAGGTGTCAACTCTGGTCTTGGGGGTGTGAACCCATTTGTAATCAGGACCTTTGAAGATGGTATTAGTTAAGGTGTGCCCAGACCAAATGAGGGTGGACCTTAATCCAATATGGTTGAAGTCCTTATAAGTAAAGGAAATTGGACACAGAAAGAAAAGCCACACGGGGCAGCCAGAAGCTGTAAGTCAACAGAATCTGGAAAAGAAAGGAAAAGATGCCACCATGTACATTGCCATGTGACCAAAAAGCCAGGGTACCCCTACAGGTTGGACACTTCTTTCCACCTATGAGACTAAATAAACTTCAATTTCACTTAAGCCACTAGATTTGGGGTCTCTTTTATAATAGGTTAGCTGGTACCCTAACTAATATTGGACATGCTCACTTTTTGGTATTCTCCCTAAACTTACCGAATCATTTCCCGGGGAATTGTATAATAGCAGAAAAAGCAGAACAAAAGTGTTTCAAAAAATAAGGGCATTAAAGAAGACTCATAGAAACTATATTTTGAATGGTATTTTGATGATTCTCCTTCCTCCTGCCACAAGAATTCCCAAAGGAATTCTAATTCAATGATGTACATGAGAGAGAAAAGGCACAGAGAAAGTGTTAAGGGTTTAGGTGCTGAGAGAGCACCAACAATGGGGCCCACCTCATCCCTGCCACCCACCTCACCCCTGTTCTAAGTAAGAATGGACACAGATTTGTAGGATCCCAGAGTAGAGGGGATCTATCCCAAGTAGAGAAGAAGAGAAGGCAGGTCCCCAGAGAAAAAAATGGCTATACCTCATGCCTGGGTATATTGTTTATTACACTGTGTGACAACATTCTCCATGCCCAGCATGACACAGAACAGCAGGACTTTGCTGTGTCCCAGAGTGGTACAGAAGACAGGAGGAATTGATAATCCTAAAGGAGCTCTTTGAAAAAAATTAAGACTGACCAAGCAGCAGCCTACATGAACTGACATCTTAGGAAAGATCAGTGGACACACAGAACTATCCAACACAATCTCACCGGCACTAGACAGGCCCCCAGAATATGTGTAGCAATGACCTTGAATTTACTGAGAATAAGTTACCAATGCTGTAGAGCAGAGAATCTAACCCTAGTGTTTAGAACTTAGGAGGAAAACCACATTTCATTTTCACTAACTTTTGACTGATACTTAGCTTTCTTTTTTTCAATTATGAAAACAAGCTGCAGACCAAGTAGCCAGGTAGAATATGTCACCAACAGAAATTGCAGACATCTTCATATCATATTATGGTTTTTGCAGACATCTCAAAATACCATTTATGCTCACCACTAAAAAATTATGGTAATTATTTGGGAAGTGGATGTAGCTCAGTGGTTGAGTGCCTGCTTCCCAAGTACAAAGTCCTGGGTTCAATCCTCAGTACCTCCTTAAAAAAAAACAAAAAACAAACAAACAAAGAAAAAACTTATGGTAATTATCAGACTTAACCCCAGGTCTTGTTTCTAATGCATTCATAAAGAAATATATACATTACTCTACCACACTTGTGTTTTCACAATATTTGATAACAGATTTTTAATATCCATGAATTAAAATTTAATCAGTGCATTGCCTATATATTTCTATGCACTTTATTTTGTGTATTGAAAAACATTATTCTGAAAAGGGACCCTTGGGCTTCACTAGACTATCAAAGGAGCCCATAGCAAAATAAAATTAAGAGCTAATGTTCTAGAAGGTAAGTAGTTCATAATGAACATTGAGCTAAGTTGGACAGAAAGAGAGAGATAGGGGAAAAGAAGGGAGGGAGGGAGATTTGATTTCTTAAGCACCCTAGTTTCTGGACTGCAATGAATGCATACTACATTGTTAAGAGGCAATGGTGTAGTCACAGCAAGACAGATGAACATAAATATAAGAACATCTCTTAAGAGAAGAAAACCTTTTTCCCTGAAAGCCGAATCTCTGTACTAGTGGTGCTCAAAGTTCAGTGTGAGCATGCATCACCTGGGGAGGTTGTTAATAATACAGATTCTGAGCTCCATCCCCTGAGATCATGATTTCAGTTAGTCTTTGGTGGTGATACAGGAGATTCTAGGAACAAATTTTTAAAGACAATTCTCTCGGCAGCCACAGCTGCAACAAACACCCAGATATATTTGCAATGGTGGGACTAACCCACAGCAAACTAGAATCAAAAAACTGAGGAGAGGGAAGCGGATGTGGCTCAATCGATAGGGCTCCCATTTACCATATGGGAGGCCCCGGGTTCGGTTCCCAGGGCCTCCTGGTGAAGGCAAGCCAGCCCACGCGGCGCGGTGAGCTGACGCAGCAGGACGACCCGGCAAGGGGAGACAAGCAGACACAGAAAAACGCACAGCAAATGGACACAGCGAGCACAAGCAGCAGGGGGGGGCGGCGATAAATGAATAAATAAATAAATACTTAAAAAAAAAAAAACTGAGGAGATCTAGGGGACAGTAGAAAACTATCAAAAGTCTTGGGAAATAATGGGCTTATTTTTTATGTTCCAGCCAAACTTCACCTTTAGGATGCTCTTCTGAGAAAATATTTATTTTATTTTCTTATAAAAAGTATTTTCTACAGGGTATGAATTTTTTATGTCAATCTTTCTATCATTTGCTTGCTTTTAAGTTTTTCTTAGGATAGACAGTACAAAGAAACTTCATTGTACCATCTCTCCAAATTAGTCTAAATTCCTGATGATAGAAGTCTAAATTAATGAGGTTCCCTTGACCTCAATTGCTCTGTCATTCATGGAAAATAAAACAGGTGTTAAAAATCGTTTGATTTCTATCCATTTTAGAATCAGAGACTTGGAAAATTATGAACTTCCTATCTGACCATTTAATTTGATACAATGTATATAACTTTCAGCAAACATTTAAAATTTAATCCATGTGTTACCTTTGTACTACTATGTACTTTATTTTGTGCATTGAAAAACATTATTCTGAAAGGGAATCCTTGGGTTTCACCATAAGAACTCCTTAAGATGTGCTGCCAATTCAGTACTTGCCTTGACTTCTAAAGTTTGAGTAGAACATCACCTTTCCAAGGCAGAAATCTGCAAGTTACCTACTTCAGTGGTTCTCAGAGTGTGGTCCCCAGACCAGCATTAGCATTACCTGGAAAGTTGTTAGAAATGGAAATACGGCTCCACCCAGAAGTACTGAGGGCCTTTTGGGTGGTTCTGATGCCCTCTGGAGCTTGAGAACTACCACTCTACACTGCTCACTCTCTCCTGCCTTTACTAATCAATAATCACAGCCCATCACTGTAACTCCCTAAATATTTTCCCTGTCATCCCCCTTCTTTCCCACACCCAAGTTCAACCCCCCACCATATTTTATCCATGCTAAGGAAGAAGCCTCTGTATGGTTACCCTGTCTTTAATTTTACTGCTTACATATGCACCCTCCAGAGAGCCCAACATCATCCTTCTAAATGCAAATTTTCCCATGCATTTTCCTAAGTCAAATCCTTCAAATGCCTGCAAGATAGACTCCAAATGCATTAACTTGTCATCATAGGCCTTTATTATCTGGCCCTCCTTCCTTCTCTTGCTTCATGCCTTGATGAGTGTAGCAGTTTGGTATTGTTTATGAATTCCAAAAATAGATGTTGGATTATGTTTGTAAACTGGTCTCTTCCTCTGGGTGTATTAGATTGCATTAACTTCAGAGGTTTCACTTTTACTTGATTAAATAATGATTAAGGTTTTGATTGGGCCACATCAGTAGGACTCACAGAGAAAACTACATGGCAGAGGAATTAGTAGGAGTTTTGGATGCTGAAGCCCTGGGAAGTAAACACACAGAAGAACACAGAGGAACAGAGATGTCTCCATAGACACGGCAGAGTCCGCAGGAAGAGAGAGAGCCTGATAGTCTACAGCTGAATTTATGGAGAGAATAGAGCAGCTGAGCCCGGAGAGGAACAAACCCTGGGAGAGAGACAAGATTTATCCCAGCCTGTGGCTGATACTGGAACAAGCTGGGACCACGGAGGCTTAAGAGGACGAGGAAGTCTGAACCCTTGCAGATGTTGGCAACCACCTTGCTCCAACACTTGGCAACAGACTTGGTGAAGGAAGTAACTTATAATTTATGGCTTGGTAACTGTTAGCTGCTACCACAAATAAATACCCTTTCTAAAAGCCAACAGATTTCTGGTACTTTGCATCAGTAACCCTTCGGCTGACTAATACACCATCTTAGCTCATTAAGGCACATGAGTCTGCCACCAACCTTATCTGCTTCTATGAACCCTGATACTTAGCTCCTGTTTCTCAACCATAGCTCTTATAACCCCTCAAAGTCTCTGCTCAAGTCCTCTGCCCACTTCCCACTGGCATTCTTAGATACAAATGTATACATTCCGGGACTCTCAGCATTCTTTTTGTACTCATGGTGGCCTCTCTGACTGAGTTTGAAATCTGCTGCTTCTCTAGCTTGATACCTTCTCATTGTCCTCACTCAGAGTTTCATTAAATCCCAAGCCATAAAGGGTTATCTTTAGGGAACAAACACCAGTTCTGACACACTCAAACCATGTGACCTTGGACTAGTCTTTATTTCTAAGCCTCCAGATCCTCACTGTTAAATGGGAAATTATATCTTCCTTGTAGATTTTTTGGAAGAATTAAATGAAAAAGTATATATTAAAATATCTTGTGTAATTTTTTTGCAAAATAATAGAGCTTTATTAAATTCTGTCCTCTTCAACTTGGTTAAGGTAGCAAAATTTTAAATAATATAATGAGAAAAAGCTAGTTATAATTGAGTTTCTGTGATGTATAAGTCTGTTCAAATACATTAATAACTGAATACTTATAAAACAAGCACAGACTGTGTGTTAGGTACTATAATTCCCATTTACAGAAAAGGAAATTGAAGCTCAGAGAAGTTAAAATATTTACCTATCATAATAAAAGTAGTGCATCTGCAGGAATGCTTTTAGCAACTGGCTTAGTTTTCCAGCTGCTAAAACACATGACATGCAATGGGTTGGCTTAAACAATGGGAACTTATTGGCTCACAGTTTTGAAGCTAGGGGAAGTCCAAAATCAAGGTGTCAGCAAGGCAATGCTTTCTCTCCAAAGACTTTGGCGTTCAGGGGCAGGCTGCCAGAGATCCTTGTGTCTTTGGCTTTTCTTTCATATAGCAATGCACATAGAAACGTCTTCAGCTTTCTCTTTCAGGTTCCCTTGATTTCCAGCTTCTTCTCCTCCAGAAGGCTTTCTTTTCATAAATACTGCAATAATAGGAATAAGGCCCAACCCCATTCAGTTGGGCCACACCTTAACTAAAAATAACATCTTCAAAAGGTCTTATTTACAATAGCTCACATTCACAGGAACAGATTAAGATTAAGAGTTCCTCCCCACCCCCACCCGGCCTCCCGCCCCACCCCAGGGTGCATAATTCAACTTTGACTACTACAGCTATGAATAACGAAAGTATTTTTATCATGTAAGAGGGAATCAGAAAGCCGTAATCCAAGGGTTGAGTCAGTGATTCAACAAGGTAGGGGCCTTAAAACTGTGTCTCTGGCACCTTCTTGTCCTTTCCCTCTTGGTCAGAAGATGATTACCACCACTTTAACCATTTACAGTTCCAACAGAGGAAGAAGTAGGGTGGTGACAAAGAGAAAATGACTTTCTACCCATGTTGTTCTCTCTTTTTCAGGACATGATTTCCTAGAAGTGCCCTGGAAGCTTTCACTTACAGCTTATTGGACAGAACTGGGTCACTCAGCCTAGTTGGAAGGGAGGCTGGGAAAGCTAGATCTTACTTTCTTGGCCTTTATGTGGGAAGCTGGGGAAAGAGGAGTTAAGAAATAGGTGTTGGATTAGCCAACCAAGTGTCTGCCAGAGGTAGAATTGGGAGAACTGGGATTCAGATATAAACTTGTTTGACTTCAAAGACCACATATTTTCATTACTTCATGTTACCTCTTTGCTATGTGAATTTAAATTATAAGAATTCAATATATTGGTAAAAAATTGAAACTATGATTTCTACTACAACTCTGATCTCTTTCAGAGAAAACATGAGTACTCTCTCTCGTCACCTATGGTAAGAATAGCATGTTATAAATAAGTCCTACCCTTATAGAACAGGGAAAATAACTCTCTTGAAAATGTTTTCCCTTTGATATAAAAAATATGAGTGATACTATAAAGCAGGAGTCATTAAATTGGCAAAAGACTTCAGATATATTTAAATTGGGAGAAGAGGGGGTTATATGCTTTTAAAAGATCCATTTGATATTTTTTATCATAAATTCATGTAACCTAGGTAGCATGTTTCCACTACATCTTTCAACCAAATATGTCTTCAACATTTTCAAATATTAAGGAAGAATCTTATTCCAAAGGTTTTTTGTGCTTGTTTGAAGACTAAAGTTGCATTTCAATTTATTTTAGCAATCCTCTGATATTTATCAAGATGTGAATATATAAAAGGCTAGAATATTTCATCCAGATTTTTAAAGATTAAATATTTACTGATTAAATCAATTTTCCTGTTGAAATACAATTCAGATCCAGGTTTTATTCCAAAGTTAAAATTGCCAACCTTTCAGTTTTGCAAGTAATAACTGCATTTGCTTTATTAAAGGCAAAAAGAAATGAATGTCTGTTTATCTAAAAATTAGTAAAGAAGTTAGTTACTTCAGGCATAAGAAAACAACCCATTATTTTAGTCTAGGAAATTGCCATGTTTAAACATGGTAGCTGTTAATTATGGAAGTTTATCCAGTTTAATATTTCATATTTTGATTTATATCAGCATCTATTATTGGTATATAATGAAGGGATGGATTATAAATGTGCTCAGATTTGCCATAAGACGACAGACATTTATAAAAACAGTAAAACAATACTATCTGCAGGGGTACCACAAACTCCACCATTAAAAGAAATTTTTCAAGTATACAGGAGGAGATGGTTACAAAATAAAAACTGACTGCTAAGCATGGTTATTGATAACAGAATTCACCGATGAGCAGCACTAGGTTAAAGCTGCATTCATTAGGCATGCATTCATCTGCTTGCAACAGAAAACCAAAACTACGAGTAGCATAAATATATAAGCATTTATTACTTTACCCAACAAGAATTTGGGAAAAGGTAGTCCAGGACAGGCATGGCATCTAAGTGATGCCATCAGGAGCCCAGATTGAAAAATCTCAATGTGGAGGTCTTCATCCTCATCCTGGTTGCCTCGTGGTCACAGATAGCCACTTCACTGCCAAGTGATCAATCTCATTCCAGGTGGGATGAAGAAGGAAAGGAGGTGTGAGACATGGCCTCTAGTCCCAGAAGCATCACTATGGAATTCTATAACACAACTTGAAAACCATTGATTCTAGTCCCTTCATTTTTTGAGATTAAAAAAAATTTAAAGCCCAATGACTTTAGTCAAGTGACTTGCCCCATGCAGCTAGCTATAATTAGAACAGAAACAAGGATCTTTGTCCTTAGGCTAATGTCGTGTCCACTGTGCTCATTGCTTTCTGGCCATTGGGTGGGCTTCTATGGAATGCCAATACTGATAGCATTGGGGGAAGGAGAGGGTTGGGTCCCTTATTCCTAAGAGCCTTTATGGTGCGGATAAAAAGTCAGTTGGACAAAGAGTCCTATCCTTCTCTATTATCCATATAGTCAGCTCCCAGCTTCCTTAGCATCAAAAGTCCAGAACATACCGAAATCTTGGTGAAGCAAGCAGTGATCTCAGTTTGTGGTGGTGAGGGCAATGGTGATTGTATGGTGAAGGGAGTGGAAGGTGACAGATTGGCATGGAGGAAAGAGAATCCAATGCATTTTAGATGTGGAGGTTCTTGACACTTCTTTTACTCAGCTTTGGGAATCATACCCAAAACATGGAAAAAAATGAAAGATATTATCTGATATCCTATTACTACATAATAGAGAAGAGAGATCCTAATTCCTGAAATTATATAGGGTGTCTTGAGCTTTAACCACTACCAAGCAGATTAAGGAGTTCCAGTATAACTGAGATGAGTATTGAATTCCTATTATCAAAATAAGTAGGTCATGCAGCTCAATAGTACAACTATAAACTTGAGAGTGAAGCCATGTAGTTAATCAGAATTCTACTTAGAGAAGCTAAAATACATCCTGGTATGTGTAATGGCAGATGGCCCCAGCATGCCTTCATGCTTGGTCAGATGTTATTAATCTATGACCAAAGGAGCAGGTGGCAACCAGAGACCGCATGATTTCCTTCAGAAGTCACCCGAGCTACAGAAAAGTATAAATTGTCTCAACGTGTTACAATACCCATAGTGCTTACTTTTAATAATTGCACTTTTTAAGCAAATAGAAATGAGGAACTGACATTTTATCTCCATTTTCCTGGTGTCTCTGAAAGACTCCATAGAATATTTAAGTGAGTAATCACTCACTTAAATACTCACTGGACAAAAGTAATTCTAATATAGGACATTAACTTTGCATTTAAAGAAAAATTCATTAAACTTGAGTAGTTCATTACCATGAAACCCATTTGATTATATTTTATAGCATGAATAAGAGTTTCCCCAGTATAAAGCATTCAGCCAAATGTTACACAGATTAAGGTGCATTAGAGATGTAAATTATTCTAAGCCAAAGATTATTTCTTCTCCTGGTTCACCTCTGTGCAGCCCTAGGACATTACCCCAGGAACTAGCTGATCAATTCCTCTGTCAGTCCTCCTGAGCAAGGGTCCTAATGAGCCTCATCAGTCCACCTTTGTATATTTCTGAAAAGCAGTTGAAATGCAAGCATCACAAATTAAAAGCTTAAATTTATTACACACAGTTATTAAAATGCCATGGTCAGACTCTATTCAGCACCACCCAAATAGCTTCCCTTTCTTCCTATTATTTGTATTAGTGAAAGCAATTTAAAAATAAAATCCCATTTCAATTTATCTTTGCGTTTAGAGTGTTGTTCTAGCTTAAGAAGAAGAAAAAAAAAAACTAATCCCTTTACAAATGAAAATTGCCTTCTTGGGCTCTGAACTAATTTAATCTAAATTGTTAACTTTGCAGAAGGTACATTTGGAAAGGAGAAATCTCTTCCCAAGAGCTGGAGGTGTAACAGGTTTATCTTCCTTACGCATCTGGAGCCCCAATTCATGAGGACTCTGAAACTCTAGATTTAGCATTCACAGCTCACTGCCAGCAGCAGGCCCCTTTTATGCAATAAATTCTGCAATGGCAGAGCAATAAGATAATAAGCTCAACCCACTCGAGTGTCCAAGATAAATACAGAGCTACGTTATAAACCTTTAAGAACTGGGAAGGAGCAGCTGTTCAGTATCATGAGAAACTGTCTGGAGTTGAAGTTTGGGAGGTAGGAGAAAGGGGGCATGGAAAGACAACACCCTTGATCATATCACTCAGCTTGCAAAGGGGAAATACAGCTTCCAAAGCAAACAGCTCTGAATCAAAGGGATGAAATCTGCTTTTCCCTATGTAAAGAACCGCCCAAATCTGCTTATTTGTGTGTTTTAGACTCACCACTGCAAAAATAAACATGTGGCAATTAAAGTCTCATTTATTTGTCACAAAATACTGAATGTCCACTTAGATGGGTGCACTGTCCTGTTTCTGCACACTGTATGATAGTCAAAAGAAAATACCCTTGTCTCTGCCCTGGGGCATTTCTCCTCCACCTCCCACGTAAAGCAGCATTGTATCTGGGATTCAGAAACCAAGCCTTGACAGACATTGTAAACAGCATCAACACATCTCTGGTCTGTGCGGAATTAGCTCCTTGGCACTCTTCCTCTTTAAGCTTAGGCCATGACACAGATGATTAGAAAACCCCCATTTAACCAGATGGTGGTAAAGAGTTTTAACCGTAATTTGCTTTCTAATTTCAATTGGATTGAAGGAGAACACATGGAGGTCATTGCTAATATTTTTCCCTAAGCCTAGACCTTGAATGAGGCACCTAGGCAAGTTTGTTCCTGCCTGAATGTAGCCCTTGTGAAACTGCCGTCAAAGTAAAGCTGCTCGACAGGTTCGTGTTTAAGAGCGTTGGTAGGCTCTACTCTTAGCAACAATTACAGCACCTACTAAAAATAATTTACAGAGCCACACAAAGAGCGTGCATGAAGGTGAAGAGTTCCAGTGTTTCTGTCTCTCTGCAGGCAAGATAAACAACTTATCACTGTAGTTGATTAATTCAACAAGACTACTGAACACTTGACTGACTTCAAAGCAGCTTGGGTATTAAGTAAGGAGATATTTGATGTGCTCTAACCATCAGGTGTTTTTATTTTTCCTTTTTATTTAAGGAAGTCCATATTCACCTCAATTTGAGTATAGTCGAGACCACGGACCTTGTTCTGACCTGCCATGGCAAGTTTAGACAAAAAGTACCTTCATCAGGAAACTAGGAGAGTGCACGGACACCAGTGGGATCCTGTGCATTAAAGAAAGCAGACCGTGTTTACCTGATGACATAAGGTCAGTGAGGATGCAAATACAGTGTGATGTGACTGCCGGGAAATTCAGGTGGTTAAAGCATCTGCCACTTGCTAGTTTTGTAATCTTGGGCAAAAGGTTAAGCCCTCTGTTGCAGACCAAAATACCTCATGAAATTGTTTTTAGGAGTAAGTAAGTTAATGCACAAAGTACTTAGCACTGCATCTAGTTCACAGGGGGTTGTTTTTATCAACTTTACTCCCCATTTTTCATCAATAATGCTCCCTTCCTGTGATAGGCTGAAAGATGCTTCCCTACCCCTACCCCATATATCTGCATCCTGATCCCTGGGACCTGTAAATGTTATCCTATTTGGAAAGGTGTCTTTGGAGATGTGACTAAATTAAGTATTTTGAGATGAAGAGATTATCCTACATTATTCAGGTGGGCCCTAAATCCAAGTGTTCTTATAAGGCAGAGGGAGATTATCCACACAGACGAGGAGGAGGCAGAGACTGGAGTGATGAGGCCACAAGCCAAGGATTGCCAGCAGCCCCCAGAAGCTGGAAGAATGAGGAACAGATTTTCCTCTAGAGCCTCCAGAGGGAATGTGTCCCTGCCAACACCTTGATTTTGGCCCTGTGAAGCTGATTTCAGACCTTGGCATCCAGAACTGTGAGATAATAAATTTCTGTTGGTCTAAGCCACTGTGTTTGTGGTCATCTGATACAGAGACCACAGGAAACTAACCTACTCCCTAACTTCATCAAAGCCATTTGCTGCAGTACCAGACATTGAGCCCCTTTCCTTTCAAGGCCACTGTCAATCCATTTCACTGTCCACAAGAGTGAGCATCTTGTCCATGTTTAGAGCTCTCAAATGAAAATTGTCCATTTTTTTCCCCTTTAATTCCATATTTTTCATCTCAAAATAAAGAGAAGTAAATTGGGGTGGGGGGTTTGTGATGTCCTACACCATGACTGTGTGTTGGCTGGGAGGCAGCAGGGCTTTCGTTAGTGTGTGGCTGGTACTAATGAAAGCCCATCATTTGTTCCCAAAGAAAAAGAACTAAGATAGCTCCAGCAGTGCCCCAGAGCCCCTGGCTGTATGAGGCAGGATCAGGGTGTCCTTGGGAGAAAGAATGTACATTTTATCTGAAACCAGTATTTCCATGGTAATGGAAAAAATTCCCTGTGATGATTTTAAGTCATATGGCAGATGGGTTTTGGTGGTACCTGGGCACAGTATCAAATAGTCTTTTTTATTCTTTTTCAATCCTATTTATATCAAGCACAAAGTCTCTGTTGATGCTGGCTAGGACTTTAACAGTTTTTAGACATGTGCTAATCTCCCCATATGAAAATAAGAGGCCAGACTACAATTTCAGAGCCTTAAGCAAGCAACAGTAGTTGACTGCATTTTATTTAAAACAATTTACTGAAGTATATCATTCATACATGAACATACATAAACTATAAGTGTTCAGTAAACATCATGAACTTACAAAACAAAAATGCATAACATCATACAGGGCTCCCACACATCACCTCCCCACAAACACCCTGCATTGTTGTGAAACATTTGTTAACAAATCATCAAAGTATTACTACTAACTAGAGTCCATATTATCCTCCCCTATACATTTTTTAAGGATTTATTTATTTATTTATTTACTTTTATCCATTTTTACCTCCCCTCCCCATTTTTGCTGTTTCTGTGTCCATTTGCTGGGCAACTCTCTGTGTCCGTTTCCTGCCCTCTCTTCTCATCCTTCTCCTCCTGTCTTCACTGGGATTCGATCCTTGGAATCTCTGACGTGGGAGAGAGACCTCCTGCCACCTGTGCCACCTTAGTTCCTGGTTTTTAGGTGCATCTCATCTTGGCTCTCCCTTATGTCACTCTCCTGTTACATCATCATCTTGCTGTGTGGCTCATGGGGCCTGACAGCGCACCCTTGGATGGGGCCCAACAGCTCACCTGTTCATGGAGCCTGGTGGTGTACCCACACACATGGCCTGGTGGCCCATGCGCCTTCTACATTTTTCTCTTTTATATTTTTACCAGGAGGTCCCGGGGATTGAATCCAGGTCCCTCCATATGGGAGACGGATGCCCAACAAACCAAGCCACATCTGTCCCCCTGCTATATCTCTTAAGGTTGACCAAAGATACCCAAAGTTACAGTCTTTTCCCATACAGGATGATCATATAATAAATCAGGCTTAGTATATCACCAGCATTCTAAAAACCAGACCTAGGGAGAAAAACTAGATCTGGGGACACATGCATGGTTTCTAATATAGCGAATGTTTAGCCTACCCCGATTATCATGAAATCATGTCAGCGAGAATATTCGCAAGTTGATTGCATTTTATATCACTGTTTTGTTTGGGTATTTATTTTTATTACGGTCTTGTTTTAGTTTGTTAAAAGCTGCTGGAAGCAATATACCAGAAGTGGTTTGGCTTTTATAATGGGAATTTGTTAGGTTAAAAGCTTTCTGAGGCCATGAAGGTGTCCAAATCTAGGCATCATCAGAGATGCTTTCTCACCTAGCTGCAGCTGTGGGCAATCAGGCACATGGTGGCATTCGCTTGTCTCTATCCTCTCCTCTGGGTCTCCTTGAGTTTGGCTTCTGGCTAAAGTGGCTTCCTCAGCTCCTGGGGCCTTCTCTCTCAGCTTCTGGGTTCCTCTCTGTTTCTGCAGCTTTTTTCTGTGTCTACAGTTTTTTATTCCTCTGTTTATAAAGGATTCCAGTAAGAGGACTAAGACCCACCCTGGGTCATGCCTTACTGAAATGATCTAATCAAAGGGCAGGTCAGTTAACTGAATCTAATCAAAAGGTCCCATATATAATAGGTTTACAAGCACATGAATGGATTAGCTGGAAATGATCACCTAGCTTCAAACTGTCCCAGAACTCTTATTTATGAGAAAGTATGTTTTAACCATCTATGATATAAAATTTTCCTTTTTAAACAAGTATATTTAAATAAAAATAGTGAATCAACTTAAAGAAAAGTATTAAGTAAATAACACTAAAGGTGGTCATAGTGAAGATAGTTCTCAGGTGCCTAAAATATGGGACCTGCCACTCTAAGAAGAAAGGGACCTCTAAGAAGTCCATGAAACACTCTACCCAAACCCCAAATTCCCCAGACCATGAGCCATATAACATCAAAACATTAACCCCGAGCCTGTTTAGGTCCCAAACTGTCCTTAGGTACTTCCAGTAGATTCTGCCTAAGACCCCCAAAATATGATGGAGGGACTCTGCAACTTTGGAAGCACCACCTGGCTTTCATGCCATCCTGCTGAGTCTGGCACATCTGAGCTACACTGTCCACCTACCTCATGGACTCTTTCCATACCATACTCAATAGAGTCTTTGTCAAGGGCAAATTATACAATTCTTAAATTAAATTACTTTACTCTTCCCTCTCCCTCCAGAAATCGCAAGGTAATCTGTTCTTATATTAACCATCAGAATAAATTGTGTGGCAGAAGAGACTTGTGTTCTAATGGTCAGTTTTGTAAAAAACACAAAAAACCACAGTTGGTAATCTTAAAGAATTTAAGAGTCAGGAAATTACAGAAAATTTTACTTAGAAAACAAAAAATAAACACAGATTATTTTGTCTGAGCCACACTTCACTCTGGCTAGAGGAAAATGATAATAATACAGCTTGAGTTTATTTCCTGCCTAATGGATACTGACAAAACTATACTTTAATACCCAGAAAAAGAAAATTAATTCCAGTTTTGGGGGTACTTACATCACACTCAGATGTGCAAGCCTCCCTCCTAATCCCCATCCATAGGGCAGCAGAGAAAAAAACTAAATTTTAGACCAATTGAGAACCTCAGTTCAAACTCACCATTTGAACCATCAGCTTAGATAACACCGTGGCATTTTGCTAAGGTCATTCAGATCTTTATCCCTCTCCCTTCCTTCCTCAAGTTGGCAGTGGGTATAGGACGGAGACTGACATGCCCTTGGAGTAGTGGGTATAGGGGTGACCTGTGTATTTGTGTTCCTTGCAAAATTCTACTCGTCACTGACTCACCTCATTGCTGAGTGTTTTGACATCTGCTGCTGTATGATAAAGTACAGTCCATCACATGCCTACCTCTCATCTAATCAGGATTCCAAAGTCCTCTCTTGTTGACTCTTGTTGGTGCTATGGGCATCCTGAGATCTGGCCCAGGCAGTTTTCCCTATAGGCCTTTTGTATAGGATGACTTCACTCCTGGCAATGATCATCCCCCAGACAATGACACCAGACTGTCTGCTTTCAAATCCCAGCTCCACTGCTTACTATCTGAGATATTGGTCAAGCTATTTAATATCTCTGTGCCTGGGTTTCCTCATCTATAAAATGGGGCATATAATAGCACCTACCTCTCAGAGTTGTTATGAGGATTAATTAATATAGACAAAATACTTTTAGCAGTATATGGCATATAGAAGCACAATGTAAGTGTTTATTACTATTGCTAACGTTGTTGTGCTAGGACAGTCAATTTACTTTCACGCATCTCATGTAAGTATGTGCGAATGTCTGGATTCTGAGATAATTGGCTATAAATGGATCTTTCAAGACTATAATGAACAAACAGGAAACACAGCACCTTGATTAGAAACAGCCTGGAGACAGTGTTCCTTACGGACATTTTCTGCAGAAAATGCCAGTTCCTAGAATCAATGATCAGTAAGCATTTTTTCTTTAAATGATACAGAAAAAGAAATCAGTCTGAGCATGGAGATCACACCTTGGTTCCTTGTAGATGCCGCCCATGATCCGTTGAGATAGGCCACACACACGCATAGAGGTACAAGAGATTGCTATTCAACACTCAGCAATATACAAAGCAAAATCTGATATTCTGATACTAGACAATGCTATGGGACATCCCCAGGCTAATCATACTAAATGGTAAAATTAGAGAATTTTTAATATAGAAATACAGAATCTCCAAACCTAATAGCTAAAAATCTCTATTAGAACTACCTGTCAATCAACTGCAGTGCCTCTTAAAAATTAGATGTCACTGCTGATGGATTCACTTGTAAACTTCACTTTCTCTTCTATTAACCATGCAACCACAAGTAGATTATTTTATATTTTAGAGGCTCTGTTTGTTGTGTGTCCATGCACATGATGAAAAGTTAAACAGGTTCAAAGCCAGAAAGAAAATTTTGGTAACTCTCATAGTGTTGCCTATTTCTGTCTGCAGGGTCATTTAATAACGGCAATTTTATGAAAGTGGTAACCCTAACTCATTAAAGCTATTGGTGTATTTTAAATGGAAATGGTTCATAACCGTTTAACAGAAGAAAAAAGCCCTGAGGATATGCAGAAGTTTCTTCATTAAAAGAAAATTAAGGGATAGGCGGCAAGATGGCGTTGGTGTAGGAGGGCGCACACTGCAAGCTCCCAGAGCGAGGCAGATTGTGGACGGGGTCCTGCCCGGGGGTCTGTGCTGTGCACGCATGGAGTGAGAGGCTTGGGACATCTATCTGCGCGGATCGGCGGCGTGGATCCAACGGTGGAGATTCGTGAGTTTTGAGGCTGCCGGTGGAGGTTGGCACAGGTGGCTGGGCCCCGCGGTTAGGGAAAAAAAATAAAATGGCCATTTGGAGCCGCGGGCGGGGCGAAAAAGTTTTATTTTCTGGGGATCTGGTTGCCTGGCGCCCCTTGGACCTTGTGTGAACAGAGCAAACGAGCTAGTCAGCACCCAGTAAACCAGAGGGGGGATTTTGGTCGGGGAACACAGCTGATTTCCCTAGCCACCCAGGGATAAGACCCGGGCCACTGCGGAGCCAGGAGGAAGGGACACTTCCCAAAGAAGGGAGGGTTCGGTTGGAAGACAGGGAAGGGTATTTTATATTTTTAGACATCGATCTGGCTGCCTGCACTGCCCCGTGGCTTTGGGGAGCAGATAAGCCGAACTGAAGCAGCACCAGGCTGAGAGCAGACGCGAATCTGCACTCAAACTGATTTACTGAGCAGCCCAGTGACGCTGGAGCTCGGCGCCAGAAGGGGCGGAATCCGCCGTCTTTAGTACTCCTCACTGACTAACATCAGAGCTTCAGCTAACCTGGGGAGTCCAGAAAGTGGGACATGCTTGATTAATTTCCACGGGCCCAGCTAGGGTCCCTTCCGTAAGGGGGTTGGTCTAGAAGAGGAATTATTTTGGGTCCTACATTTGACTAAGAAAAAAAGTGAGGTCACCTCAACAAATGAAAAATAAATTCTTTTTAATTTAGTTTAATAGCTAAAAGCTGCTTCAGGACCTGCATATAGAACCCTGTGGGGAAATTCATTGATAAACACAAGTAGGCAGGAAGGATCCACGTGGACCCTAGGGGAATCATTGACCCCCCTTAGCTCTGTTTGACTGCTTGCCTGTGTGGATCTTTGGTTTCTCTCTGTTACTTTCTGGTCTATTGCTATTATTCCCATTTTCCTCCCCCCTTCCTTTTTTGTTCTATTTTTTTTTTTAAATAGGTGCTGCCAGATGGTCGCTTCTTTGCTGGGCTTCTTATTCAGTAATTTCCCACTTGCTGTATATATTGATTCTGTATTACAAACTATCACTTATCCTTCCTTCATCTTTCTGCCTTCTGTTTTCTGTTGTGGCTCTTAGAGACAACATTTTTTCATAGGCCCACAACTTAAGGGTGTCAATTTCTATCCCATCTATTTTGTTTTCTTCTTCTTCTTTTTTCTTTTTTTTTAATTAGTATTAACTTTTTCCTTTCAGACCTTTCTCTACTATTTCTCTCCCTCCTCATAATTCTAGCCTTCTAAATCACTATATATATATATATATATATATATATATATATATATATATTCCTCCATTTGTTTTCCCAGTCCATTGAAGGAACTCCATAATTTTCCTAGTACTCTACACTGCCTACACAAGTTAAATATTCATCTCATTAAGTCTCATTTTGCCCCTCTTCTAACTTTTATTAATATTTCTATTATCCTTCTGCCTTCCTTACATCTTTTGATTCCTCTGGCCCTAACCTTTTGCCTTCAAAGGAACATAGAAAGAAGCAAGGAAATAAAATAAGAAGAAAAACTGCCAAAGAGAAAACTTAACTC